>JASJUZ010000218.1:0-583640 GCA_037159825.1 Tupiocoris notatus | reverse complement strand
ATTTGTTTTACAATAAAAATTGCTGATTTTATGATTTTTTTAAAAAAATCGTCCGTCCTTAATGCCGCACCCAGTAGTTACAAATCTGTTTTTCGGTGGGAACGCTAAAAAATGTTCGGAGTAATTACAAATGGATAGTCTTCTTAAATCATTATTGAAGCGAAGGAATAATATACCTCTGTACAATAATTTGTAGCGCTTTTATTGAATATTCGGAAGGGGGTTAAGCAAACAATTTTCTTGGGCGATTACAAGGGGTTTATTATTGAATAATGAATCAAAATAGAAGCGTAGATACTGTTGAAAAACGAACTAATCGTTGTCAACCACTTCATCGGCTTTCCTAAAACTAGCAAGAATTACGTTATCCAATGATGGAGCGACCCCAATTCTATTTACTTACTTCATCTTCCAAATCAACCGATTTGGAGCCTGAAAGGAAGAATTCATTTACCAGTAAATGATATCATTTTATCGCTCTTCAGATGGTTCGGACGAGTCGATAATATTCGAGGAAGTCCCCGACATCGAATACGTGAACGTCGAACTGGGGAAAACTTCTGAGGACCACCATCCGTTGAGGAAACGACGTATTGTCGACGAAAAAGACCAGGAACTAGCCGACGGCGTTTCGCCAGGAAGTAAGAAGAAATTGGTGTACATATATATCTAAATTTCGACATGCTGCATGCGTTGAACATGTTCTCCTCTCGTGCGAGGAAGAACGAATGAAGAAATTCTTCCCAAATCGAGATGTTCTGTTCTTTGATGAAAAGTTTTCCTCGATTTCTCTATCAAAATAATGACTTGGAATTTTTGATTTGATTGTATTTGAAAAATGCGAGTGCAAAAAAAAAGTTGCCCAGTTTTATCACCTGTGTAAAATTGAGAAACTTGAAAATCGATGATAAACATTAATTTGTCCTTCTGTCATAATTGACTACCAGTGTTGCTCTGAAAATATCGGCGTTAATTTTGTTCATCACTATGAGGAACATTTATGGCAAAATACTCTATTTTTCTATTTTGTTTGTAAAAGCTTCTGATGCGATTTCGTCTGTCATTGATAGATTGTATAAATAAATTATTTTATTACAATAAACGTATTTTGATCTCATAATATTTACTATTGTCCATCCCTATGAAGTATGTGAGAATTGATTGATTGACGTGAGAATTTGATCCCCACGCCTGAGAATAAAATTGCTCTCATAAATCTCCAGTATTAATTTACATTATTTCAAAATTGTATTTCAATATTCACGAACAACCTGTTCGACAACTGTTTTCATGCCCCATATTGCCCCCAAATTCGCTTGGCGTTCACTCATCATCGTCAAGTTTGTAGACAGGGCGTCGTTTCTGATTATGCTATCTCTAGTTCACCTATTTGCTGTCGGGAAAACGGAAAAATAATATGATTGATGCGGAAGGGCAAATAATCGGCATTCTTTTGACCTACATACAGCTAGTGCTTTTATCACTTTTACGACGTTTTGTCGGCGAGAGAATTTCAAAACGGTTACTTTTAACCTAGTTCGTCGATGATAAATATCGCACCGACTTCGCGAGACTCGATAGGTGAACAGTTTTCTTTTTCTATTGAATTAAATTGGAAACGACTCAAAATTCGGACTTGGAAAATCCGGGTAAATTTTCGCGTGCATTTGTTAAAAACGGTGAAATGCAAGATATGTTATTGCCTCATCGAGTCGATTTACCCTCTATAATTATTTAATTGACCAGAAAAATATTCGGGTTTAGAAGCGATGAAATTTTTCGAAGAGTTCGACTCATATGATGTAACCGAGAACCGGCTTAGCTGCAATCTCATCTCTGACCGATGGCAAATGAAACGCCAAAACTGTCGCTAGCTATGAAAGTTTTATCTTCTCGAATGAAAGTGAGGTTGTAAATAGTCGGTAACAGACTCGACATTGTCGTTGGGATGCCGTCTCACTTGAGCCGGAAAGCGAAAAGATTATTTTTCAAGGAACATGTAAAATTTTGCCGTTCGTTCGAAAATGAACATTTTGGTCTAATATTCGATAATAAACCGTTGCCAAAAAAATCTAACCCACCCTCGAAATTCGTTGTTTTACGTTTCAAGGCTTCAATGTAGAATTCAATGTATTCCAATAAAAAAAATTCCATCCGTCTGCCGAACGCCGTCGACACTTTTCTGACGAAACTATGAGAGTTAAATTCTTGAAATTTCCACCAAAAATCTATTTTAGCCTGACAATGACCCAATTCTTTAACCAAATCGCTACCTCAATTTTAAGGGCATTTTTGGGGGTTTTGAGGGGGAGAAAATTCGTATTTTTCAACGTTTTTCGAAAAAAGTGTACTCGGTATAAATTCATGTAGATTTTTTGACACCGAGTTGAAAGAGACTATTGCGAGGTATATAGCTTTATTGGTTCTCAAGTTATCGTGGCTTTTGTGTTGAATTTGGTAGATTTTGGCATGAGGATATAACTCGAGAGTTCTTCGAGCCAAAATGATCGTTCTATACTCGTTGAGATGGTCGTCAAACACTCTTTTCAGCTGGACCCTTGGGCGAAAAATTTAGCTTTCAATTTGAAAATTAACAAAATTAAAAATTATTAAAATGAAAATCTTTGCTATGGAGTTTCCCCTCTAGTTTCGATCTGTTTTTCGGTGGGAACATTTACAAATGTTCGAAATAATTACATTATGTTTGTATTATCGCAAATGGATTGTCTTTTAAAATCATTATTAAAGCGAAAGAATAGTAAACCACTATACAACTTTTTGTGTTATTTCAATTTTTTTTATGTTTACCTTTTGCATTTTTGTTGAAAAATGTCTGAATTAAAATTTTTTCCCCCCCAATTTTACAGTTATAATTTATTTATTCACTCGTACCGGACGAGCCCAATTTACAATGTTGAAACAACAGGGAAATGAACTAATTATAGAGTTGAAGCACATTAGGGTTATACAGGGACCACTGCAAAGTTTGGACCAAAGTTGTCAAACGCGGAAGAGTGATCTTGAAGAAATTGACGTTGAGTTCAGCGCCGAGCACCTTTGCTGTCCGGTCTAGGGGAGGTTTGTGTAGAAGATAGTTGGTAGGGGGAAAAAGGACGACAAAGACTTCCTGGAGCCGAGAACCAAGACGAGGGGGCATGAGCCTGCTGCTCCAAAAGAGGGGACGATCTGACTAGAGAGGACGACATTGGAGGAATACGCTGTTAGAGGAGATGTGAGGAGGAAACAAGCGCCCAGGGGAAATCATCATGGGAAATCCTGATCTTGAAAGCCTGGAGTGTTGGATGGTACGATGTACCCTATCCAGGTGATCCAGGTGGCTTTAATAGAACGAGCTCTAGAGCACAGATGAATACTCAGGGATGAGCTGGACCTGGCTGCGTTAGACGGCCAGGAGAGCAGGAACCATGGAAAACTCACGAGAGTGGCGCTTTAGGAAGCTTAGAGACCTCATGGTCCCGGATGAGATCATTTAACGTGAGTTTGCCATCCAGGAGAACGTCAAATGGTTGGAGAGGGCTGAGAAAATGATAATAAGTCACCGCTGTGTACTTTGATGGATCGAGCGAAAACCGATGGCCCAAACACCGGCCCCCAAACACCACCCCACGAAGTATTCCAGACGAGCCTCAAGGTCGACAAATTGGACGAAGGAGAAGACCCTAGCACCATCGGCAAAGATGAAACAGGGCTCGCCTCCCAAAATATCACGGGAACCATAGATAGCGTTGGAGAAGAGGAAATGCCCGAGATGGGATCCCTGTGGCACGCCTGTGTGAGCCGAAAAAGGAGCAGAGACTGCGCCACGTAACTGAACTGAGAAGGTACAGCCGGAAAGGCAGCTACCAACCGATGAGAGAACGGAGACAAACACTAAGAATTTTATAGAGAAGAATGATCGGGAGCTTATCAAACGCTTTGGAGAAGTTGGTGTAAATGGCATCAACCTTACAACTGTCCTTAAAAGCCCCAAAGACGAACTCCTGGAAGGTTAGAAGATTAGCTCTCTAGAGCGCTTCGAAACGAAACCGTGCTGCTAACTGCTATGGTGGAAAATATTTTTAAATCGATTAAACTACATTTATTTTTACCATATGGAATGGATAAGTTAGAAATTAAGCAATAAACATCATCATCAATCATCATCGCATCAACCGAAATCATCGAAAAATCAAATCATCGTCATTGATTAATTTATCGATGTAGGAAAATTGCCGTGAGAAAATTAAAGTCTTCATCTGAAACTGTTTTTATTAGTTGTGCAATGTAAATTGGAATAATTTTTCGCCAAATGATTGATTACTCCCTGACAATCTAGTTTGTGGGAAAATATCTCTCGCTATATTTTCTTATTTTTTTTTTGCACGATAGTAATAATTTCAATAGTTGACGTTCCTGAATTTATTGTAATAAAATATGTTCATATCATAGTTAACATTGCATTTCAGTACTCTTTTGTGCGCCTACATTTTAATCTGCAGTTTTGAAAATTAATTATTGCGCATTTTCCCTCTAGCTTTTCTTTCTCTCTTTTTTGATTTTTTATTTTTTTTTGAAAAGTTAATCGCCATTTTATTCCATGCGGGTCTTCGGGTTATAAAAAAGAAGAAATAAAAAGAAAAGATTGTCGAACAAAATAACGTTTTTTGGACGATTTTTTACAAAAATACATTTATGCCACCGTGGTTTTTCTTTTGCTCAATAATAGGAATGTACAAAAAATTTACAATGCTTACAATACTAAAACACAACAAACGCAGTCTAATAGGGTCCGGACGCTCCTGGAGGTCCGTATGAAGTCGATGGGCCGGAAGGTCCGCTTGAGCCTCCTCCGATTCCTCCTCCGATTCCGCCTCCGATGCCAGATCCTCCGATGCCAGAGCCTCCGTGTCCGTCGCTGATGCCTCCGTGTCCTCCTCCGATACCGCCACCGATTCCTCCTCCGATACCTCCGCCGATTCCTCCTCCAATACCGCCGCCGATTCCACCGCCGATTCCACCTCCGATACCGCCTCCGACGCCTCCGCCGATAGCGCTGGTTTCCTTTTGCGTCTTGTAACGGATGAAGTAAACTTCGGGCTTGCTGGGCTGTGTTGGTGCTGCGGTGGGGATGGTGATTTGAGGTGCGTCTTCGGGCCGCTTGACCAAAACGTAGATAAGGGTCTTCTCGCTATCTTGAGACAGTTGGGGTATCGATGGTGCCGTTGGGGTGGGTGGAGTGGGCGCCTTGATAAAGACGATCTTGTAATGCTTCTGAGGTGGCGCTACCGGGCCAACGGGACGGGAAATTTGAGGTGCCTCAGGCTCTGGGGGTGGAACGTGGACGTAAATGTGTTTCTGGATCGTGGGGGCGCCACCGAAGCCGCCTCCGAATCCACCTCCGAAGCCGGAACCACCGCCCGAGGAGAAACCACCGCCTGAGGAGAAACCGCCGCCGAATCCGCCTGAAATCGAGTTATAGCTATCATAAAGAACCTACACTGTTAATGGATGATTTTTTAACCCTTAAGTTATTATGAAACTACTAGTTATTTCTCCTCTTTTTCAACTAGTATAGCAACAATCGTGAGTGATGGTGGCGAACAAGGTAGAGACAGTAAGATTACCTCCAGCTCCGCCACCGAATCCACCGCCGCTGCCGCCACCGAATCCACCGCCGCTGCCGCCTCCGAAACCGCCTCCGTGACCTCCGCTTCCACCGAATCCGCTGCCGCCTCCGAATCCACCTCCGTGTCCTCCTCCAAATCCGCTGCCTCCGATGGCGTTACCGCCGCCCCCGCTCGGAGCTCCGTAGCTTCCGGATGGCGCTGAATACGAGTAGCCTGCTTCGGGTCTTGCCTGTGCAAGTCCGAATAAGGCTATCACCTGGAAATAATTTATAATTCATTATAATTAATTTATTTTCGCCGAGTTATCAATATATATTCGAACAATTTTCAAATTTACAAACAAAGTTTTTTGAGATTTCTCGAATAACGCGTTAAGAAGTAATTATCTTTGTGTATGAATGAATGAATTCCGAAAAAATGTTCTTTATATTTTTTAAAAACATATCTTATTTATTATTTTTTCAAAATAATTTTCAACAGTTGCCTATTCATGTCAGCTTGACTCTTTTTCCAGCTCGGTATTTCCGATTCTGAATTTGCAGAATAAATTATTATGCTCGAATAATCGACAATGTTTTCCAGAGTATAGATAACATTTTACATTATGCCCATCGAATCACTGGCGAGTTTAAAAAATTAAATATATATTAACTATTTGAATCCAAAAAGCAACGTGCGGATTCTTAACTGGAAACAATTTATTTCGTTTACATCGAAAAATCATTTTCAATATTTTTTCGACGCACTTAACTGTGCAAAATTAATTTTCGAACGCTGTTTGTTGAAATTAACATTGCAACTTCTTCCCCTACGAATGACTTTGAAAAATATTGATCTACAGAAATGAGAGAAAATTGGCATTTCTCAATTTTCTATAATTATAAACGTGTCAATTTCAAAGAATGTTTAAATTTAAGTCCGGAGATAAATAAACTTATTTGCAAAACAACATTCAGATCAAAACCATTCGAAATCGACTGCTGGCTGGGAAATGCTATCGAAGAAATGAATGAATTTAATTTATTTCGATAGGACAAATTGAAAAACATGAGTAGAAAAACGCGATTTCCCGCATTTGAACGAAACGTGTTTTATAAAATTCACTCTCGATGTAAAAATGTCAAGTACTGTGCGGAAATAGTACTACAGTTACAAAAGAGCAAGAAATTTTTTTAAACCTAAATTTAAGTTAAATTATTGCGAATACACAAAAATTGATCAATCTATAGCAAAAAAATATTTTCATTTCTTGCTTTTCCCTTCTGAAATGTCCTTATTCCAATGACAAATTTCTGTTTTAATGATAATGTTTTTTATCTGTAGAGCGAAAAATTTAAGTTGAACACTTGGGACAAAAAAGTTTGTAAGATTGAAAAAATTATAAAGTTGTTAGGAAATAATTCTGAAATCAACTGCTTGCTGTATGGTGCTTCAAATAAAAATTAAATTTATAGGTAGTGCAGTTATGAAAAATCAAAAGCCTTCGTAGGTTCAGTATGTTGGTCGTCCGTGTCCAGTTGAGCGTCCGTCGAGTTCTAAACTAAAATTCGGTGATCACTCGGTAATTTTCACTTCGCGGAAGAAAAAAAAAATTTCGAAATAGAATTATCATTGTGAAAACATTGAAATCGAACGGCGTTCCGATATTGTCACTTTGAATTCAAATTTGGATAAGTAATCACGGCTAGACTCACCACGAATACTTTCATCATGAAACGAACACACTCTGTTGAGACTGACTGATTGTTTTTGTGCCTATCCGAGGCCCGGCGAGTGACTATATAGTCTCCATCCCCCTCTGAAGGGTTACACAATTCGCTCGTCTCTTTCCCTCTTCGATTCGGCCCAAGTCCCGAAGTCCTCCCACTTTTACTCTCAACTTCTCGCCTATCGAGGATGACTTATCCAAATTGCAGTGCCGGTACTTCCCGTTCGTTCCTTTCACGTTTTATTTATTTATTTATTTATTTATTTTTATTTTTTTTTTGGCTGTCCGTAGTTTTTCACCGCTCGGTTTTATTTATTCATTTATGAGGAAACGAGACGAGCCCAATAACAAAGAAAAAAACCAGAGGTGTGCATAGATCATACAGTACTTTCATGATTGAGTCGGTAATTGGAATAACCGATTATGAAATCAATGAAGCTCCTACTAAGGGTGCAACTTCATCATTCTTCAACTGTGATTAAAAAACTAGCTGTACATAACAAGTTTTGTGAACGTGGTCAAAGTTGGTAATATTTTAAGCGTTTTACGAAGATGTACTGCGTATGACCCCAATAATAAAAATGAAGCAGTATTCAACTGTCGTATAGAAACATTTTAAGTCCCCCAGCGTTCAAATATATTCATTTTTGCGGTCTGTAAAAATCGAAATATTCTCAATATGAGAATAACGCGGAAGTACTGTATGTGACACACTTGATAAAAATCAGGCATTATTCAATCGCCGACCCCAACATTTTAAGATCTCGAACGTTCAAATACATTGAGTTTTGCGGCTTGTAAAAATCAAAATACGCTCTACCAAAATTGTGAAAAAGGCTCGTAACGTGGAGGTACGGTGTGTGACCCAATATCCAAAAAATCAATCGGCATCTGCTCGCGTGACAAAAAGAAACCAACTGACAGATTGCGATTAGGCACAAGAGTCAGAGCGAGGTGGAGGAAAAGAAGAGTCTTAATAGTTGTAAGGGGCGAAGAAAGCGATAATTATTTTTATATTGGTACGTTTTCAAGATTTCACCATCTTGATGACCATCACCTTTTTTTAGAAAAAAAAAAAACTTAGTTGGCTATTGAAGCTAGCTTTGAAGTTAAAAATAAAATAAACACCTCGCTTTTTAATAAATTTGTTAACTATAATTTCATTTTAGAATAGTCATCATCATCGGGTATAATGGCATTTTTCGGGGGAAAAACATCGGCCAAATTTTTAATTAAATGTGCGAGCCAGTGTCGAAAATAATTAAATTTTACACGGCCAAAAACGGCTCCAGTTTAAGTATTCGGGGGTACTATTCAATTATAAACCATTGTAATCGCCCGAGAAAAAAATTTTGTTTTGCATATAGAATCCGAATGTCAAATGAAAAATACTGTAAATGATTGTAATGTGGTTTATTATTCCTTCGCTTCAATAATAATTTTAGAAGACTATCCATTTCTGTTAGTAATTATTCAGAACATTGTGTCAACGTTCTAACTGAAAAACAGATTGGTAACTATCGGAGAAAATTTTGTAGAAACTATTGTAATTTTAATCATTTTTATTTTTCTTAATTTTCTGATTAAAAGCTAAATTTTTCGCCTAACGGTAAAGCTGGAGAGAGTGTTCGACGACCATTCCAATGCGTATCGAATGATTTTTATAGCTCCAAGAACTCTCGAGTCAAATGTCTGAAAATCTCCCAAATTCGACACAAAAGCTGCGATAACTCGAGAACCAATTAAGCTATCGACCCCGCGATGGTCTCATTCGATTCAGCGTCCAAAAATCCATAGAAATTGATACGTAATACATATTTTTCTGAAAAACCCTGGAAAATATGAATTTTTTTCCCCTTGAAACTCCCCAAAAATACCCTTAAAATTGAGCTAGCAAGTTTTGGTTCAAGAATGGGCCGTCGAGGGATCGAGTTTGTTTTTTGATGAACATTTCAGGAATGTAGCTATTATAGTTTGGCAGGAAAAGTGTTGACTGCGCACGGCGTAAGGCGTACGGCGGACAGACAGCATTTTTTTTTTAATCGAATATTTGGATTCTACATACCTTGAAACGTAAAACATCAAGTTTTGAGGGGGGTTAGATTTTCTTTTCTTGGGCGATTAGAATGGTTTACTATTGTTGAATAATATACAAAACAAAAATAAAGTGTCGAATATCTTCCCCTACGTGAGCGCCAATATCACCAACGTACATTGCATCAGAGATCGAAGGAATCAGAAGCGAGATGGGAATACTTGTTAGGCCGGCGCGATAATGAGAGCTTCGCACTGGGTCGACAATTACGCCAAACAACCTGTGATTTACACCGCAAGGCGTTCCCGCTCAAAACTAGCTGACACACGACTTGATAACGTGTATAACCGACGGCAAAAATTCCGGCAAACGTGTTGAAGGCGTTTTAGCACAGAAGATGCTCTAGCCAAGACCGAATTTCAAGAAAATAAAATAAAAAAAAATAAAAAAAAAATAAAAATAAAAAAGAAGCACATCTTTCGCTTAATTACGAAGGCTGTTTCAAAAAAGATTTTCCAAATTTTGCATTCGCAGGCAAAACACCTTACGAAACGGGAACCGAGTGGAATATTTAGCGCTGAATCTGGGACAACCCTGACACATGAAAACGAAAGTTGCGACTGTGATAACAGTTGAACATGGATCTCCTCTTGCAGACTTGTCAAAATGTACTGCCCGCTCTGTTATTCAATATTTCATCGCCCAAAACGTTCTCCGGCTCGAAATTTGCCATCAGTCTGTGGCTGCCGTTCGAGAAGGAGTAATGTTAGCAATAAAATGGCGAGAAAATTGAAAATAAAAAGTTTGAAAGCGGACGCAACAAAATCTGCACGATGAGCAGCCGTCTGTTTCTCATATTTTGATCTCGTTTGGCAATAATGATTCTACTGTTTACCTACTAAATGAAAATATTGTCATCGTCCTAAAATTCTAATTCGGAACGGAGTGAGTTCGAAAAGAAATTTTCATAGTACTGCTCAGAAACACTTTCTGAACTAGTGTCTTCAAGCCCGTGGTCAGAAACTGACAGAAATTGCAATATCCTTGTAAAAACGAATGAACTCGACGAAATTTTCTCTCAGTGAATGTGCGAAATTATCCGTTTCTAGATTCGGATAACACGCAGAACGATTCTAAGTTTTTTTCTGTTTAGATGTTTACAGGCTATTACAGTCATTATTTGTAACTTTTGTGGTCTTGAAAAGTTCCTCATGGCGAGCAGATGGGCCTCGATTTTTGGTTTGTTATTCAGAAATACACAATAGTAATCGTCCAAGAAAACAAATTTCTTACCCCCTTCAAAATGTATGTTTCCCTAGCAACTTTTTAATCAATTTCATCATTTGAATCAATCGTATTTTTTCTTCTCCAGGTGGTCGTATTACTTCTTTCTGTAGGTTGAGAGGGAGAATAACGAGTTGTAATGGTCATGAAACACTCTTCAGCTGTACCATTAGGTGAAAACTCAAGCTTTTAATTTGAAAATTAAGAAAAATACGATTTTCTGCAGGTTGAGGGGGAGAATAACGAGACGACCTCTTCTCCATTTTTTCTTCTTTTTATTCCGCCGAGTACTTAGCCGCCATAGTTACCCTTGGTCTTATAATGCCCTGAAGAAGCCCGAACGGGCGAAAGTACTCGGCGAAATAAAAAGAAAAAATGAAGAAGAGGTCGTCTCGTTATTTTCCCCCTAAACCTGCAGAAAATCGTATTTTTCTTAATTTTCAAATTAAAAGCTTGAGTTTTCACCTGATGGTACAGCTGAAGAGTGTTTGATGACCATTACAACGAGTGTTTGAATCACAAGAAATAACTGGGCACTTTTCCAACTTAAGTTCAATATTTTATTCGCGATTTGTTTCAAGCAAAATTCAAAATTCAAAATTACGAAGTTGCACAGTCGATAAATAAATTCCAAAGTTGTCGAACGTCTGGTAGGTGTCCACAGTAACCAGAGGAAAACGCATATATGCTTGCTACTGTTGGAATCAAACTGAAAACTAAAGAAATAAAAAACTGAAGTGATGAAGTTACAAAAACGAGTGTATACCGATTTTTATAACTCTCGAGTAATACCCTTTTGCCAAATTTCTGAAAATCACGAAAATTTTATACAAACGCTGCGATAACTCGAGAACCAAAAGAGCTATCGACCCCGCAATGGTTTCATTCGATTCAGCGTCCAAAAATCTATAGAAATTGATACCGAATACACCTTTTTCTGAAAATCGTTGAAAAATTCGAATTTTCTCCCTCTCAAAACCCCCCAGAAATATCCTGTAAATTGAGATAGCTATTTGGTTAAGAAATTGAGCCGTTTGGAGGGCAAGATTGATTTTTGGTGAAAATGTCAAAAATAGTATTGACGGAAAGTGTTGACGGCGGACAGACAGAATTTTTTGTTGGATATTCGGATTCCACATGCTTTGAAACGTAAAAATCAAATTTTGAGAGGGGCAGAACAGTTTTCTTTTCGGGCGATTTCGATCGTTGACTAATTAACCAAAAAATTCATTCCGTCCGCTGTAAGCCGTCATCACCTTTCAGACAGAAACTATAAAAGCTCAACTCTTGAAATTTTCGCCAAAAACCAATCTTGGCCTGACAATGGCTCAATTCTTTAACCAAATCGCTAAGGGTATTTTTGGATTGAGGGGGAGAAAATTCGTATTTTCCAACGTTTTCCATAAAATGATGTATTTGATATC
This sequence comes from Tupiocoris notatus, assembly GCA_037159825.1. NCBI lineage: Eukaryota > Metazoa > Arthropoda > Insecta > Hemiptera > Miridae > Tupiocoris > Tupiocoris notatus. The sequence continues at coordinate 571,562 of JASJUZ010000218.1, read as the reverse complement.
AATTTCTATAGATATTTCGACGCTGAGCTGAATGAGACCATCGCGGGGTCGATAGCTGTATTGATTCTCGAGCTATCGCAACTTTTGAGTTGAACTTGAAGATTTTCAGAAAATCGATCTCCGTGGAAAATCAATGAAATTTTCCGAAATTTATCTACGAAAAATTCATGTGCAAAATTAGGCTTTACTGGATTCTGGATAACACACAGTGCTTCCGAGATATACAGATTCAAAATTTTTTCCATTTCGATTTTTACAGGTTAAGTAGTTAATATATACCTATTATCTCCATCACGATGGTTAAAATCTCGCTACGGAAAATTCATCGCTCATAAATTACCTTCCTTGAAAAATCCAATTCAACTTCTACGGTTTCAATTGGAAGCATTCCTCTTACAAAATGGTTATTAAAAAGCGCGTTAGAAAATTGCGTAATCCGGTAATCGACTGAAGCGCGTGCTCTTCAGCGGACCTCTTGACCTGTTAGCTCGTTTCGGACGATCGGGCGAATGAACGATGACTGGACAGATTGCCCTCGAGCTTCATTTTGAACATAGGTTGCTATGGAGAAGTTACTCCTGCACATCCCCGAAGGGTCGAAGAATTTGCATCTGAGTGGCATTTAATAAAGTGTTACTTATTGCCTTAGGGTATTCGAAGGTGAGCAGCGCTGACATGTTCCTTCGCCAGTTTGAATAATTTTCGTTCGACATCTGGTGAAAAGGTTTAAGGATTAAAAAAAACCAGATCATCCGTATGAACCTTTTTTACTGTTAAATCAAGTCACTTTATTGAATGTACACTGGTCTAGTTTTTAGGTAATCGAAAATCGCTTTTTGGTAGACTATTTTCCTCATAAAAATAAAAAAAATTGTACAAAGCGCATTTAAAAAAAAAAAAAAAGAAAGGAAAACGCTCCAAATGAATTGCAGTGGTGTATCGTTCCTTAGCTTCAATTATGATTGAAAAATCATCCACTTGTAATTGTAACTATGCTGACCATTTGTAGATGTTTCTACATATTTAACAACGTATTTAATAACAAAGGCTTTAGAGAGTATTTGACGAGCAATCTAACGATTTTTATATCTCCACAAATGAGATTTACTATCATGCCAAATATGTCAAAATCTCGAAAATTTCGAACAAAAACTGCGATAACTATTAAAACTATCAACCCCGTTATTTTCTCATTCGATTCAGCGTCAAACAATCAATAGAAATTGATATCAAACACACCTATATTAAAATTAAAAAACCATTCGCATTTACGAATCCTCCCCCTTGAAAAGCATCCAGAAATAACCCTAAAATTTATATATTGAATTGAGCCATTTTCAGGCCAAAAAATATTTTTGTTAGAAATTTCATTCATTTAGGTCCTATAGTTAGCTCAGAAATGCGTCGAAGGCGTACGGCCAGAGGTCAATTTTTCTTTTTATTAGAACTTCGGATTCTACCAGACTTGAAACGTAACACATCAAATTTTGAGGTGTGGAGGTTAGAATTTTTTCTTGGGTGATTATAATGGTTTATTATTGAGTTAGAAACCAAAGAACATTTTTATCGCGCGTATTTTTAGTTTGTAAAACTTAATGAAAATATTATTCATCCTATAATCACGCGTTTTTCACCGTCTCTTGTCGAAGTTACGAATATCGGCTTCGCTTCGTTTTCATCTCTGGGACAAAAGTGAGAGCAGAGAACACTCTTCGTAATCCGGGTTCAACGGGACGATCTCAGAATTCTCCATTGGGTAATATGTATGAATCATACTCGGCAGAGATCGCCCTGGAAACCGAAGATACGCATTTTTCCCACAACGTGCAGAAACGAGTGTACAAAAATCAACTCCCGTTTTCCTGGCATTATAAGAATTGTACTAGCACGCGAAGCATTAAATATCGTCATGACACGAGCTTGAGAAACTCTCTAGCATTATCAGATCAATATTTTGCACACAGGGCATTTATGGAGCCAAAGTGATCATTATATATACTTGATGGAATGCTCATAAAACATTTTATGAGTGCTCCAACTCGCAAATCTGGATCTCTTGAGCGGTCCGGACCTCGACTTATTTAATTCCCCTATTGGTGTGCGGTCGTCTTTAGCCTTGTCTATCGTATGACAATTTATTTACTTTCTCTTTCTCAACTTATTATTATTTTTCTCTCTTCCTGTGCGCAGGGGTTTCTCATTTTGATATTACATTGCATTTCGAATTACACCTCTCCGATAATGTGACGCTCGAAATTTTCATTTATGAAGCCAAAAGTGAAGTCATTTTCACTTCCATGTTTACGTAGTAAATGGAAGTATTGAGATCGTCCGAAAAGTCGAATTCGGAACCGAGGTCCTGATGGAAGAAATTTTCATAGTAGTATACTCAGAAACACTTTCTGAACAAGTGTCTGTGTGTCTGTGTGTCTGTGTGTCTGTGTGTCTGTGTGTCTGTGTGTCTGTGTGTCTGTGTGTCTGTGTGTCTGTGTGTCTGTGTGTCCGTCTGTCTGTGGTCACAAACTGACATAAATCGCCATATCTCCCTGAAAAATGGATGAAACCCTATGAAATTTTAAGGGAATGATTTCCCAGTGATCGTGCAAAATTAGGTTTTTCCGGATTTTGAATTACACACAGTACTTCCGAGATATAAGCGATCAAAGTTTTTTCTGTTTCGATTTTTACAGGCTATGAGAGTCAATATTTTTCTACGTTTGAGGGCTTGAAATGTCGGTTATGGCAAGCAGAAAACACTAGATTTTTTGTATATTGGGTCACATACAATGCCTCCACGTTATGAGCGTTTTTCACGATTTCACTAGTGCATGTTTTGTATTTCGATTTTTACAGGCCGCAAAACTCAATGTATTTGAATGTTTGAGGTCTTAAAATGTTGGGGGTTGGCGATTGAATGATGCCTGATTTTTATCAAATGGGTCACATGCAGTACATCCGCGTTATTTGCACATTTGCTACATTTTGATTTTTATAGACCACAAAAATGAATATATTTGAACGCTGGAGGACTTAAAATTTTTCTATATGACAGTTGAATATCGCTTGATTTTTATTACTGGGGTCACATGCAGTACCTCCTCGTAAAACGCATTTTCAGTTACTTTATTTGTATTTTTTGGGTCTCTTTGCTTTAAATGTGACCAACTTTGACCTCGTTCACAAAACTTGTTTTGCATAGTTTGGATAACACACAGTACTTCCGCATTATGCCTTTTTTTAACTTTTGAGATTTAATAGACCGCAAGAGTGAATATACATTAGACTTTGAATTTTCTCTATGACAGCTGAATATTATTTGATTTTTATTATTGGGGTCACCTGCAGTACTTCCTCGTAAAACCATTTTCAGTTATTTTATTAAGCGTTATTGTACTTTTAGGGTCTCTTTGCTATAAATATGACCAACTTTGACCTCGTTCACAAAACTTGTTTTGTATGGTTTGGGTAACACTCAGTACTTCCGCTTATGCCATTTTTTAACTTTTGAGATATTTATAGACCGCAAGAGTGAATATACATTAGACTTTAAATTTTCTATATGACAGCTGAATATTGCTTGTTTTTTATTATTGGGGTCACCTGCAGTACTTCCTCGCAAAACGTATTTTCAGTTACTGTACTTTTTGGGGCTCTTTGCTATATATTTGACCAACTCTGACCACGTTCACAGAACTTGTTTAGTATAGTTTGGATAACACACAGTACTTCCACCTTATGCCTTTTTTTTTTCATTAGAGATTTTTATAGACCACAAGAGTGAATATACTTTAGACTTTAAATTTTTCTTTATGACAGTTGAATGTTGCTTGATTTTTATTATCGGGGTCACCTGCAGTACTTCCTCGTTAAACGCAATTCCAGTTATTTCACTTAGCGCTTTTGTAACTTTCGGGTCTCTTTGCTTTAAATGTGACCTACAACGACCATGTTTTTTTTTTTTGTTTTGATCACATACCGTACTTCCGCCCTACGCCGTTTATCGCTGTTGAGCTTTTTACAGGGTGCAAAAATCAATACATTTGACGCTAGAGGTATTAAATATTTGTAATGGCGAGTGAACGACGCCTGATCTTTACCGCTAGGGTCACGTTTCGGCCTTCGTACGATTTTCTCGATTTTATAATTGGTTATACCAGTTACCGACTCAAACATGGAAGTACTGTGTGATCTATGCACACCACTGGTTCATTATCGAATAATTTATTCGCGACGCGTACATTCACTACGAAATATGTAATCTTGTGATAACAGTAGTCACGTGCGTATCTTCGCCGAAACTCTTATTCGATTAGCGGCGTCTTCAAACTGGTATTTCATCATCCGCGTATTTTAGCCCTGCGTCAATTATACCAATTACGAAAAAAACCTGCAACCGTTTAACCTTTTACGTAAAAACGTTACGCCTGCGTCCAAGCTGCTTTGATGATCGCAAAAGTTTCCTTTGATGCGTCTTTCAATGGGAGAACGATGGAACAGGAAGGCTCAGGAAATTTGAACGGATGCTATCAGCTTCCACTGTGCGGTTGTGCTTCGCCGTGGCAAAGGTCGGTAACATAATCGTAAAACCTTATCGCATGTCACTGGATGAATCATGGACTTTGGTGCCGAGAACGGCCGCTTAATAGACGTAATAAACATTCACTTTCACGTATTATTGGCCCTGTGAAAAAGCCTAATGCGACAAACGTCAAATTGTAGGATTTAATAGCTCCTCTTACTAAACCTAAGCTCATGCCGTTTTTTAAGCTACCGTCTAAATCTCTTTTACCTCGAAATGACGAAAATTCGTACGCTAATGAAACTTTGGACGGTCCTGACTCAAAAACGCAAGATAATTATATTTTTGCTGTCTAATTTCTTATTATTTTTTTTTAGAAATTCGGCCTAAAAAGTATCTACTTAGTTTCAGTCCAATCAAAACCAAACTTTGATCGAGCAAACTAGACTCGAATTTGAACAGATTAAGGTTAGAAAAAGTGAAGGAGTTTTTATTCAGAAGTTATACGGTCTCAAACAGAGGTCCATAAAAACATCAATTGCTCCCTAAGTATGACATGTAAAACTAATTACCATCATCGGAAAGCTCTCGCTGAGTCCTTTCAACCAGAAGAATGTTTGAATTTTTTTCTGTACGTGGATGGGAATGGTGCTCGAAAAACCTCGTAGCAAAAAATTATCGTACAGAGTGGTTTATTATTTCTTTGCTTCAATATTGATTTAAGAAGACCACCAAGAAGAACAAGTTTGTGATTATTCCGAACATTAGTGAACGTTTCCACCTGACAACAGATTGGTAACTATAAGGGAAAACTCCTTAGAAACTATATAGTTTTAATAATTTTTATTTATTTTGATTATCGAATCAAAAGAAAAATTATTCGCCTAATAGTACAGCTCAGGAAAGTGTTTGATGTCCATTCCAACGAGTATAGAACGGGCTTCATGAGAATAGCTTCAAATATTCCTGAATTATACCCTCATGCAAAATTTCTGAAAATCTCGTTAATTTCACACGAAAGCTGCGATATTATGGGTTGTTAAGCTATCGATTCAGCGTCCAATCTATGGATATTGATACCGAATATTTTTTGTCTGAAAAAGTAGGGTTTTCTCCCCCTCAAAACCTCCGAAAAATACGCTAAAAATTGAGGTGGCGTTTTCGTTAAAGAATGGAGTCATCCAAGATTGATTTTTGGTGAAAATTTCTAGTTTGGCTATTACAGTTTTCCTCAGAAAAGTGTTGACAGGGTACGGCAGGTTTTTTTTTTTTTTTTTTTTTTAAGCAAAGTTTCTTCTAATTGAATATTCGAATTCCACTTATTTTTTTTCTTGGACGATTACATTTATTATTGTATTTTAAACCAAGAGAGCAAAAATATTTCTTCATTCTGGCATTTTTGATTTTCCCACTTCCCTCACTTCATCGACTCTTCAGTACGCAAAAATTCATCAGCAAACGATTCGGCTTCCTGATGGCCTACGCAGATGTTCGGTACTCCTAGAACCTAGACGGTTCGCCAACGTATGATGCAACTTAATGACTTTTGGATTCGTTCCGTGAAATGCAGGAATGCATGTATCGTCACCGGTTCGGGTCCTTTCGTCTCTAGCTTCACCGCAGGTATTTTCTGGGCGGAGTTGGTCGTAGGTCACGGGGAACTGACCCTCTCAACCTTCTTGACCACAACGAACACTTCAGAGTTGAAGCATCGCAGTATGAAAGCAAGCTAAGACGGCCGCCTCTTCCTGGGTCAACAAGGGTCTCGAACTATCAGTTGAGGATATTGAACGTGAAACGAAATTTTCCCACAGGGTGTAACGTGAGTGGCGGCAGACTCTTTACTAATTAATTTCCGGCTAAAAATGTTCCAAATGGAAATAATCGTTTAAATTGAGTCATTTTTTAAAATTATTGTGGAAAACAAAATTTCCCAATGCTGTAACTGGTGGCGTTTAGGAAAAAAATTTATCGAACCAAAAAAAAAACAGGTGTTTTTAAGATTCTCACAAGGTTTTAGTTTCAAACTGCATTTTCACGTCTCAATCCAACCCAAATGAAATTTTTTGTTAGAAAGTGTGACAGGAAATGTAACGCAATTTGCCAACGGTGTAATAATACTTTAATTTGCTTACAACTTCAGGAATTCAGAGCCATTTTAGTGAAATTAGGTTGAAAACACGAAAAAGTATTCAAATATAAACAATTAAATTTTTAGCGGAGAAAGTAACAACAACATTTTGCAGGACAATTTGAGTACCAAATTATTTCTAGAACGCGTAGGACAGAGACCGGTCAAAACAAAATGTCCATTATTTCTTTCAATCTGAATTTTTTATGCGGTTCAAATTAATTACTCTCATAATTAGTTTCCTCACGATGCAACGCCGTTTTTAGAATTCGTACTCCCTATAAGGAAGTTCAAATCGGTCTGAACTCACTCGTGACTTACCCTTCAAATTAAATGGTAGCCTACGTGTTCTTTCAAGAGCAGACGAAACCTGAACTAAAAGCCACTTATTTTTCGACTTTCTCTTCCGTAATACGGCGTTGATTGTAATCGCTCCTCGACGAAACAGATGTTTAATCCTGCGCATCTCGATTGTTTAATTTGACTCCGACTTGATTTCGTCATGGTCATGTGAATCGGAGTGGAACTCAAGTTGAGTTTCGTTTTTAGCCCTGAGGCACCTGTAAAACTGCAATAGTTGTGTTTTAGTTATTCGTTATGCTCCTGTTGATGTTCCTTTGTTTCCTCAGTGTTACTACAGCGTTCGCAGGCCGTTTGCTCCGTCCAATTTCGCGACTCGACTGATGGGAAAATTCTCGTCGCATTCAGACACAGATGAGCGTAGTTATTTCGAAGTGCGTTGATTCAATTAGGCCAATGTTTCAACATTTTTTCGAAGCCTCTAGCGATAATTTGATATCGGACTCGTTTACAGCTGTAGCGATTGTTTACTGGCTGAAAAACGAATAGGAAAAGCCCGCGAGAGAGAAAATAATTTGAATCAAGATCCAATTCATACTTGGACTAAATTTATTCACTTTCTATGGACGTTTCGCCGTAACTACGATGGTTTCTTCGAATGGAAACATAAATTCTAATTTATTATTCATTTCATACGTAATTTACTATTCATTTCGAATACTCATAATAAACCATTGTAATCGATGTGGAAAAAAATTCCAACACCCTCATTTGATGTTTTACGTTTCAAGGCATGTAGAATCCGAATATCCAATAAAAAAAAAATTCTGTCCGTCCGCCGTCAACGTTTTTCCGATCAAACTTTAATAGCCACATTCTTTAAATTTTCACTACAAATCTATTTTGGTCTGATTAATTTTCAATCGATTTTTGGACGCCGAATCGAATGTGGCCATCGCACGTCGTTAGCTTTAGTGGTTATAGCAGATTTTCTGTTGAATTGAGGCGATTTTTAGAAATTGGGGTATAACTCGAGAGTTATTCGAGTCACACACTCTCTTCAACTCTAGCAAAAAATTAGCTTTAAATTTGAAAATTAGGAAAAATGAAAATGTTTAAAATCACAATAGCTGCTAAGGAGTTTTCCCTTATATAGTTACCAACCTTTTTTTCGGCGGGAACGTTCACAAATGTTCGGAATAATAACTATCACAAACGGGATATTCGACTCATATCATTATTGAAGTAAAGTAATCAATCACAGTACAATCATTTGCATCGGTTTTTATAAGATATTCGGATTCTACATGACTTTAAACGAAAAACATCAAATTTTGACGTGGTTAGATAATTGGTTTTCTTGGGCGATTAAATGTTTTACGATTGAATAATAAACAAAAGTATTTATTTACATTCAGTTTTGAACTGATTCCTTTGAAATTCTCTCTTCGCTTAATGACGATGGAAGCGCTATTCGAAACTATTAATGTTCCTTTTCCTTACAACGGGAATACCGTTCTCCGGTATGAACGAGGATTATTTTTTACACCCGTGGGACTTATAACTTCGAATTTTGCAGTTGCGCCTTTTGTACTTATTACAACGGGCATTGAAGAATGTATAATATTCAAGGGAGTGATATACCTACCTTTTTGCAATTGAAAACATCTCTTATAGAGTAACGCAAATCTATATTGACAAGAATTCAGTAGGTATTAAATAACTTCAAACCCTGCATAACCAAAGCTTTCGGCCATCCGAAGACCCCTCGCTTCGAGGAAGTGTTGGATAATGCGAGCCAACCGTCATAAAACCGTTCATTTCAGATCCACATTACAGGAGAAACTGACGATAATTGCAGACAGACGCTCGCGTATTTTGACCTTTAACTGTTTCAGGGATCTAGATAGTTTATTCTGTGATCGCACCAAGCGGTGAGGCCCAGCCCATGACCGCTTTCCTTTTTACCTGCGATGACGATCCGTATCGAACAATGGTAAAACGTCTCTAGTTCCTAAACGCTATTGCTCAACGTGGAATGTATCTCTCTAATCGGATCAAATGGAGGCTCATCAAGTGTCGTTAGTGCAAATAGTTCTTGTCCCCGATTAAATGCTTTTTTCCATGAGAAGTCCGACTAAAAGCACATACTGATTTGGTATACACATCTATACTTATATCATCATTATTAGATTGTGGAAATAATGGTATTATTTAACCAGTGGTGTTCATAGATTGCACACTACTTCCATGTATGAATCGGTATCCGGAATAACGAATTATAAAATCAAGAAGCTTGTACTAAGGGCGCAGCAATATTTTTCTACAACTGTTATTGACAGACCAGCAAGGAGAATCCAAAAATAGAAAAACGGACGAATTAGATTAATAATGCGGAAGTGTTGTATGTGAGCTTAACATAACGATACGAGCAAAGTTTTGTAATATGGAATAATTTTTCTGAACCTCCAGTGTCGAAGATATTAAATTTTTTGTGGCCTGAAAATATCGAAATAGTCAATAAAACGCTTAAAGAAAGTACGGTGTGTGATCCAATCAATACAAAACAATTTTAGTGAAATGTAGTCATTTTCAAAGCAAGAAGACCCAAATATACAAAAGTGCACAAATAAATAACTGAAAATGCGAATAGGGAGAAAGTACGGTATGTGGCACCAATAATAAAAATCAATTGACATAAAAAAAAACAACACTTGAAAACGCCTGACATAAAAAAAATTTTCAAGTCCCCCAGCGTTTAAATATAATATTTTTTGCAGTCTGAAAAAGTCAAAATGTAGTGAATATGCGTATAACGCGGAAGAACTGTATGTGGCCCACGTGATAAAAATCAGGCATCATCTAAATCGCCGTCCCAAACATTTCAAGACCTTGAGCGTTCAAATATATTGATTTTCGCGGCCTATAAAAATCAAAATACAAAATATGCACTAGCCAAATCGTGTAAAAGGCTCATAACGTGGAGTTATAGTGTGTGACCCAATCAATAAAAAATCAAGCGTCATCTGCTCGCCCTAAAAAACATTTTGAGACCTCAAACGCTTAAAAATATTTACTCTTATAGCCTGAAAAAATCAAATTAGAAAAAACTTTGAACAGTTATCCAAAATCCAGAAGCGGCTAATCTTGCGCAATTACTGGGAGAACATTCTCTGCAGGTTTCATTGAGATTGATTCCTTTTTTCACTGAGATATGACAATTTATGTGATTTTTAACCACAGACAGTTGTTCAGAAAGGGTTTCTGAGTAAAGTAATATAAAAATTTCTTCCAAATTCACCTCCGTTCCGAATTCGACATTTCGGACGATTACAAAAACTAACCAGGAGAACTAAAAATCGGTAAGTGCACGTTAATTCGGATTGAATCAATCATTGTCTTCGAATGTCATTGTAATTTTTTTTATAAGTCTTTATATTTTTTTCAATAAACTCTTCCATCATTTGCTGCTGCCTTGTGAGTGATTTCGAGGTGAAACTCGTAAATTGAATTGTCGTGAGAAGGTTGTCTGACAGTTTAACGGGATTAATAATCTAACCGTAAATCATTATTTGAACGGCTCACTTAGAACTAAGCAACATGTCTTCTCGTGAAATGTTGCTCATCATCACGAACGGAAACGGCCTTCATTGATCCGAACTCGAATACTCCTTTTAATAAGCCGTTCTGTAATGAGTTTGTCAGTAACGCTGTAAAATATTGAGACACCCCCTTATTATAGGTAATAACGTTTGTTAAATTCGCTTCATTTCCCAACAGAGAGGCAGAGGAGAAGCAGCAGAAACAAAAGACTGGGCCGAGCAGGTTTGGGTCGAGAGTTCGCCGACTGCTTCAGTTACGCAAACGTCGGCGAACTAGGTAGCGGAATGTAGGCGGTAATATCAACGCGAATTCTCATTTACTGGGCGGCAAAAGTAACGTGCCAATCGAGCGTTGATGCCGCCGAGGGGAAATTTTTTTTGTTTTAGTTATGCTCAGCGGTCGAATAGGGCTACCGCAAGGTTTTCCATAGTAAGACTTAACTACTTCGAAGTGCATGATGAGTGGATCTTTTAAGGATGTGCGGTTTTACGAGTTGCCAGCGACCGTATCTGGGATGATTATTACATCTCTAACCGTCAGATTTAAATTGCTCATCCCTGTAAGCATCTTACCGAACAGGGTACAAAACGAGCGTCCGTTGAATGCTCTAGGTTCGAACGAAAATTCTCTCCGAAGGTTAAAATCAGTACTTGCCTGGCGAACGAGAAATTAGCAAGGATCTATCCTAGCTAACAATGCGCTCCTCCTAAACGACTGTCATTTTAACCTATGTATGTCTATCTATTGTAGTTTTTTTTTTTATTATTTTATTTATTTTTTTTTTTTAAATCTTTTGTGCAATTTATTCGAGGGGTTAGAACAACGTGATTATTCATCAAGTCACAGAATCTCTCGTTCATGTCTTTCCAATTTAAACTTCAGATTCCATCCATTGAATGCTCTAGGTTCGAACAAATGTTCCCTCTGATGGTTAAAATCTGTACTTGCCTGGCGAACGAGAAATTAGTAGCTAACTATACACTCCTCCTAAACGACTCTCATTTTAACGCTTACAGGAAGTTACTTAACTGGTAAATTCATGGTTTAAAAAATTAAATTAAATAATGTCACTGCTACGATCTCAATACTCAAAAAATCTATTTTGCCTCTTTCGAATAAATTACGATCATAACAACGTAAAATTTGGCTATCTGTTAGATTGCTTAAACAACATCGAAGTTTCCAAACATCGATCGACAAAAAAATAGGTACTTGGTTGATAAGTTGAAGAAACCGTGAAACTTGAAAAATGAAACTGTGCTGATAATACTTATATTTCAAACTAGTACGTGTAAAAAAAGCGTAAGTGCTCGTTTCTTCGGTGGTGGTCATTGACAAGAGTGCTCGTATAGGTACAATTAAAATTCGTATATTAGATAAGCGCAGAACCGCTCATCCGAGAAGATTCACAGTACGTGATGTTTAGTATTTCGATTGGTTATAAGCCAGCTTGACGAGTCATTCACAACGCTGCTTCAAGTATAGACTCGGCTCGATACATTGGCTGACAGATTGTGACATCATCAATCGAAAGCAACAGCTCAATTGTCGGATGGAAGGCGCGTGTTTGCATTGCAGCGGAGAAACTCATCTAATCTTATTGTACTCGTCCTGCAAATTGAATGAGTTGGATGCAAAGGTCGGAATTAACATTTGTACGCCCCACGTGATTAGGTCTGTAAGTGAAATTAATCCACGTCTACCGGTTATTAGATTCCTTCGGAATGAGGATAGAGAGGAGTTTTCGAGGAATTAATAAAAAACCATTGCAATTGCTCTCGAAAAAAAATGTGTAACTCCTCTTAACATTTGATGTTTCAATGGTGTAAAAAAAGTGTTAAGTAGGCCTTCGAGTAGCCTGTACAGCTAACTCTAAGGCTAACACCAACTCATTTTTAGTGAAATCCGCCAATAGTACGTAGAATCCGAATATCAATTAAAACACTGCAAATTATTGTACAGTGGTTTAATATTTCATTACTTTAATTATGACTTAAAAAGACCATGCATTTGTGATAGTAGCTACTACGTTGCTACTACTATGTTTCCACGTAACAATTACAGATGGGTAACTATAAAAGGAAACGCCTAAGCAACTATAGCAATTTTCCTTTTGGTTTATTATTCAATAATAAACCATTGTAATCGCCCAAGAAAAAACATTTTCTAACCCCCCCTCAAAATTTGATGTTTTACGTTTCAATGCATGTAGAATCCGAATATCCAATAAAAAAAATTCTGTCCGTCCGCCGTACGCCGTCCGCCGTCCGCCGTCCGCCGTTAGCAGTTTTCCGGCCAAACTGTAAGAGCTAAAAATTTGAAATTTTCACCAAAAATCAATCTCGGTCCAAGGACGGCCCAATTCTTGAACCAACTTGCTAGCTCAATTTTAAGGGTATTTTTGGGGGGTTTTGAGGGGGAGAAAATTCATATTTTCCAAGGTTTTTCAGAAAAATGTGTACGTGGTATCAAATTATATAGATTTTTGGACGCTGAATCGAATGAGACCATCGCCGGGTCGATAGCTTTATTGGTTCTCGAGTTATCGCAGTTTTTTGCCGAATTTGGGAGTTTTTTAGAAATTTGGCATGAGGGTATAACTCGAGAGTTCTTGGAGCTATAAAAATCGTTCTATACTCATTGGAATGGTCGTCAAACACTCTCTGCAGCTGTATCGTTAGGCAATAAGTTTAGCTTTTAATTAGGAAATTAAGAAAAATAAAAATGATTAAAATGTACAATGCTGCTTTTATCTCTATTCGATAGAGATTTATTATTATTATTATCCTTTTTTAAATCTATTTTTATTTTAAATCTATTTTTTAAATATTTTATTTATTATTCATTATTTTTCTATCTATAGAAATCGATACCAAATACACCTCTGTTTGGTTTCGTACCTGGGAGGCTTCTTGAGGGGGAACATTTGCATTGTCCAATGTTTTTAAAACGTAGGTCCATTATTTGATATCAATTTCTATTGATTTTTGGACGCTGAATCGAATGAGATCATTACGGAGTCGATAGCAGTAATGGTTCTCGAGTTATTGCAGCGAGTAATTCAAACTTTAGTTATATGATTAAAGAAAGAGAAATAATAAAAACTGCTATAGTTACTAAGGAGTTACCTCTTAAATTCCTTCATAAATGTTCTGGGTAGATACCTACTACCACAAATGGATGGTTTTCTTAAATCATAATTGAAGCGAAGGAATAATATACCATGGTACAATAATTTGCAGCGTTTTATTTTTTACATCACCATGGAACTCCTCTCCGTTACAAAGTTATCCGACAAAAAACCGCGGAAATAATTGTCACCTTCAAAAATCAATAAAATCCACTATTTTATTCGAAGTAACAGTGTGACGAAAAATCAATGTAACCCAAAATCTGTATCGGAGTTGAAATGAAATGAAATATCGTTTATTGTACAACCGTAAGGTATTACAAGGGATCTGTATCGGAGTTCCTTGAGCTACAGATTAAAATTCCAGCATCATGTGATCGTTCGTCGTCTATATAAATATTATATAAAATTTAATATAAAAGGATAAAAAAAATATAAGGTATGATTTGGTAGAATTATACCTTATATTTTTTTTATCGTTTATTGTTAATGTAGCTTTTTGTATGTTTTAGAGACGTAAAAATTTCAAGGTATGAGTTTAGTTAAATTAAATTGAGATGTAAATCCTATCAGCTGTATAAAAATGTTTATAAATTATTTTTTACTTCCATGTTTACGTAGTATATGGAAGTATTTTTTTTAACTATCTAAGCAGGACGACGTGATAACAGTTGTTTTTAAACGCCAGATTTGGTCGTAGGTATCTAATAGACCTATGTAAGTAGAAAATAACAGTAATAACTGATAATTACCTCTGTACCTCCAATGTGATATTTTATGATTTTTAACATGTCGTACTAGGAAGCCCTGAAGATGTTCGAATGGGCGAAAGATCTTGGCCAATGAAGAATGGAGATTATATTGTAGAGAAATTAAATTTAAGCTTGGCGCTTTTATGGCGTTTTAGACGAAGCGAAAGTAGTCGTCAAGACGAACGTAGACGTTGACTTCAAGTTATGTGAATTAACCCGAGTTGCAATTGCTGTGAAATTACTTCGCCGGTGTCATCTAGGAAGATCATAACGTTATTAATTCTCGCTCCCGTCTTCTTTTCGCTCACTTGATTCGGTGAATCATTTATCAGAAATACGATGGAGTTCAACTTGAAGGAGACATTTGGCACGCTAATAATTCCTAACGCGTCAAACGTCGCCTTACACAACATCCGGATTCGAATGGATTAAGTAAATAGCGGCGGTTCAACTGTCATTACGTAATGTGAAGGCACGGCAAAGTAAAAAGCGGTATAAAATCGATTTAAACGGCCGAATTAAATGAGGAAGCGAAATTTCGAAAAAGATGCGCAAACGAGTTCACGATGAGGTCAGGTGAAGAAAGTGCGAGTGTTTACTATGTCAGGAAAGCAATCTATTCACGGATAACAGGCTTGCTTGACTGTAGTGTTATCTGACAAGGAGTATTCTAACTAATCGTCTTGTCAGAAGGGTGAAAAACGCTAGTTCGTCTCATGTCGAGGATTTCTTTGGCTGATTATTTCGTTAGATTTAAAATCTTCTTTTACAAAAAATTCTCATTCCACAATATTATTCTGCACTGTCAGTGTTCGGACAGTTTGTTAATGAGGTGGAAATTGCCTCAGATGGCGAGAACAGATGGATAAAAAAAGCGAGTTGTACGAAACTGAATTATCTGACTCCATTTTGCGCCAGTAAAATCAGACTCGGCCTCAGTCAGCAACCGTTTCTTTTGACAGAAGACTTTTACGAGGATGTCTACACAGATAAGCGATATTGAATTGGCTAGGCCAGGGGTCGGTTTTCTGCGACAAATTAGAAAATGCTGCAAATGATTGTACAGTGTTTTATTATTCCTTTGCTTCAATAATAATGTAAGAAGACCATCCATTTGTGATATCTCCCCCCAATTCGATTTTTCCTTCCGTATATTTTCCCTATTTCTGATTACTTTTGCTTTTTGATAGTTTAGCCCAGAAGTGAATATTATAATTTATTCGGTTAAAAATATCAAATTAATTTTGGTTTATTATTCAATAATAAACCATTGTAATTGCCCAAGAAGAAAAATTTTTCTAGCCAACCCTCAAAATTTGATGTTTTACGTTTCAAGGCATGTAGAATCCGAATATCCAATAAAAAAATCCGTCTGTCCACCGTACGCCGTCAACACTTTTTCGGCCAAACTATAATACCTACATTCTTGAAATTTTCATCAAAATTCAATCTCGGCCTCACAACGGCCTAATTATTGTATCACATTGGTTGCTCAATTTAAAGGGTATTCTTGGGGGGTTTTGAGGGGAAGAAAATTCATCATTTCCAAGGTTTTTCAGAAAAAGGTGTAATCGGTATCAATTTCTATACATTTTTGGACGCTCGAATGAGACCATTGCAGAGTCGATACTTTTATTGGGCCCTGAGTTATCGCAGCTTTTGTGTCGAATTCGGGAGATTTTCACAAATTTGGCATGACAGTATAACTCGAGTTTTCTTGGAGCTATAAAAATCGTTCAATACTCGTTGGAATGCTCGTGGAACACTCTCTATAACTATACCGTAAGGCAAAAAATTCAGATTTTAATTTGGAAATTAAGAAAAATAAAAATTATTAAAATTGCAATAATTCCTTTGAGTTTCCCTTATAGTTACTAATCTGTTGTTTTTTTCGGTGGGAACGATCACAAGTTTTCGGAATAATCACTATCACAAAATATTAATCTTCTCAAATCACTATTGAAGCGAAGGAATATTAAACCATTGTTCAATCATTGGCACCGTTTTCTCCATGTCATCCTTCACTAGCACTATTGGAGTTCAACACCCGAGCTATTTATAAATAATGAAATTTTCTATGCAAGGTTCGTTTTTATGCCGTGAGTTTTGACTTTCTATCAGGTGTATTTTCCGAAAAAAAGATTCAACGTAATATTCCGAACTTAAGGTTGAACTTCTGAGGCAAGCGCGTGAATATTTATTACTAGATTTTCTAACGTTCGCTTTTTTGCAATATTTCCTTTCCATATCTCGGCGATGTTTTATTATTCCCTAGATGACTAGATTGTGCGAACGGTGTCTTCGTTTAATTTATAACTTCACCGCGTCATTAGCTCAAAGTTATCTTGAAAAAGATCATTGCCCGTACGAACACCTAATAGAAGCGAACTAGCAAGCTAACTTGCCTCTCTTTGGCTAATACCGGGACGAGACTGGCTTCATGGAAAATGGTGAGTTATTGCTTACGTCATGGGGTCATCGGGTCCCGTTGGCCTGAGCTTCATGAGGAGGAGGATGCAGCCGCGGTCAAGCCTCCTCACGAAGCAATAGCCCCTCTGATTGGGTGTTAGGTAATGACGCCTCGTCCAACGTGCCATTGTTGAACGCGTTATAATAATCCCTGTCGGCAAGTAGGAAAATTCTTTCAAAACATTCTACCCATTTTCGGCCGCTCACCTGACCTCAGACGCAAATCAAGTCTGGCAAGATCTTCTTGCCTAAGTTCAAGCGACGCGAGTTGATAAATTTTGAGTATTTATTCAAACTATAATATAGTTGTCCGGGGGTTGTGAGGGGGAGAAAAACGAGGCGACTCATTCCTTAATTCTTTATTAGCTGGCCGGGACCTTTCGCTCATTCGGGCATCCTCAGGGTGACGTGGAGCCATAGAGTCCACAACCTATGACCCTATGGCTCCACGTCGCCCTGAGGATGCCCGAATGGGCGAAAGTGCTAGGCCAGCTAATAAAGAATTGAAGAATGAGTCGCCTGGGTTTTCTCCCCCTGACGACCCCCGCGGACATCATGAAATGCGACGAGAAGGAAAATTAGTAATATTGTAGTTAATCGGAGAATCTGCTTCTACAAAGACCTGACCACGCTCGAAAGTTATACCTACCGTACGTCCCAGAATGGCAAGGTTCAGTCGTGGATTTGGGCCATTTGTCTTGTCAAATAACGTTCGAAGCTACTATAACTTGTGGCTACCTTCATTAATTCATTTTCCATTTTCATTTTCGTTTATTGTAATAGCATCGCAAGCGCAAAAGAAAAAAAAATTTCGAACCCCTCAAAATTTATGTTTCACGGCATGCAGAATCCGAATATCTAATAAAAACGCTGCAAATTATTGTACGATGGTGTAATATTCCTTCGCTTCAATAATGTTTTACGAAGATTCAGTGATTAGCGGAACATTTGTGAACGTTCACACCGAAAAACAGATGTGTTAAGGGAAAACTCCATAGCAACTATTGTCATTTTCATTTTTATTTATCTTAATTTTCAAAATAAAAGCTAATTTTTTCGCCTCACGGTACGGTTGAAGAGTGTTCGACGAGCATTCCAACGAGTAAAGAACGATTTCTCGATTTCTATAGCTCCTAGAAATCTCGAGTTCCCGCATGCTAAATTTCTAAAAATCTCCCAAATTCAACACAAAAGCTGCGATTACTCGTGAACCAATAAAGCTATCGATCCCGCGATGGTCTCATTCGATTCAGAGTCCAAAAATCTATAGCAATTGATACCAAATACACCTTTTTTAATATCAATATTACCCTTAGAATGGAGGTTTCGATTCGGAAAAAAATTGAGCCATTTTCCGGCCAAAATTGATTTTTGGAAAAAATTCCAAGAATTTAGCTTTTATACTTTCGTCAATAGAGTATTGACGGCTGACGGACAGTTTTCATCAACTAGATATTCGGACTCTACATGCCTTGTAACGTAAAACATCAAATTTGTGAGTGGGCGTTGAAAATGTATTTTTTGGGTGATTTTTATTATTGAATAATTATTAAATGGAGCTGAAGAATCTGTCAGAGCTTTCTGATGTAAAGCTAAGTCTACGAAATAGTAATCCAAAATCATTTTTGAACCAAGGATGTCTGAATTCTTTTCTCAACACAAGACATCAATTCGAAAGTTATTTTCTCGATGCTTAATTATAAATATCGGATCTTGTCGGAGTAAAATAGTTGTCGAACAACTGTTAGCTAGTTATCCAGTAGTAATAATTGCCAAGGTAAAAATACTTTCCTAAGCAAAAGGTTATTGGAAAATAAATCAATCTCACAATTTTTCGCAGCGTTTTATATTCCATATTTCCAATACTTTCGCCCTCCACGAAATAAATCAAGCATAGAAAAAATTAATTGAACATGTTCGCAGAGTTTTTGACGTTTTACTGCTGTTGAAGTCTTGCTCAACGCGTTTATGAGTCATCACGAATTCACGCTGGAAAGAAACTGATACTCAGGCAGTAAAAATGAGGCTAGCAGATGCCTACATCATGGTAAGAGGCCTGCGGTCGAGCCGAGTCGAACTATTATCGGAGCAGTCTCGAAAGGAGACGACGGAATATTCGGTCATAAAGCCGGGCCGAATGCTTATCAGCCTAATTTGGGAACGGAATATCTGTAAAGGAAGGGATCGAATTAACGTTACGCAATCTCTAAAATACCAGCGAGCGGCGTCCGTGTAAACGATGTAATTAGAGATCGGAAAATACTCGATGGAGTCGTGGTTTCTTCAAATTACTACTATTTTTCTACGTTTTCAAAAAGCATTCCCCTGGACTGGATTCTTCTTCGCTTGAAAATTGATACAGAACTCACAACGCTAATGATAGAGAAAAGTGAAATTAGGGAGTTGGAAAATTGAACGCCCTTTGTTTGATTCGTTGTAATTTATTTATTGTTAGGTGAGCCTTTGCTGCGCAAGCAATTCTTGGTATTTTAATTCTCTGCATGAATTATGATTCAACAAGACCATCCATTTGTGATAACTATCCCGAACGCTTGTGAACGTTTCCACCTATCAATAGATTGGTAACTATAAGGAGAAACCTCCTTAGCAATCGTAGTTTTTATTCTAATTATTTTGCTTTATCCTAATTATCTCATTTAAAGTTAAAGTATTCGCTTACCATCAAACAGTTCATCAAACCACAAACGATTTATATATAGCTTCTTATATATAGCTAATTCTGAAGGTAAATTTTTCAAAAATTTTGGTAAATTTTTCAAAATCTCGAAAATATAACAAAATCTGCGATAGCTTGAGAACTACTAATATAAAGTTATTGACTCCGTTTTGGTCTCATTCGATCCAACGGAAACTTTTCACCTCATTCAACATTCCCGTTTCTTCCCCGTGGCGGTTCCCTACCGCTTTTCAAAGCTCCGTGATTATTTGCCAAGGGAAAGAACAAGCTTGTATGGCAAACTAGAAGCGAAGACGCTGGGTTTTGTGAAGCGACACACGCGGGAGTTTAATACGGTGGAGCCTGTCCTGGTGCTTTATAAGACTCTGGTGCGCCCCATTTTGGAGTATTCGTCGGTTGTCTAGTCCCCTCGTTACCAGACGCATATCCACAAGCTTGAAAAAGTTCATAAAGCATTCTTGAGATACGCCTGACATGAGTTGCGGATCCCCTGGGATTCCATTGACTATGGTGAGTTGAGAGTGCTCCTGGATATTCAGCCTCTGGAAAATCGTCGTGCCATCTATGATATTACCTTCATTTGGAAGCTCCTTAACTGTAAAATAGATTCACCTGAACTACTCTCAAAAATTAACATTTTTTTGTGTCCCCCAATTCTACAGTCGTCAATCGCAGGTCTTGTTCATCGTTCTTCGTTCTGCAAGACAGCTAAATTGTTTGCTGCAGTTGGATCCCTCTCTCGATTTATTTGTGTCCCCCCTGAGCTTGTTTAGGTCGTAGTTCTGCTTCTTAGCCCGATTGTTTTTGTTTCTATTTATTATGAAAATTATATTTCTTCAAATTGATCACGATTATTGTGAATTTTTTGGGTATTTTGCATGTGGTTTGATCGAGTATGGAGAGATGTCAGTAGTCTGTAAAAATGTGTTAGCTGTGAAAATGTAATATTAGTCGTAATTATGAAAAGGGATTTCTCCCGTGTACCGTTGAAATAAATAAATAAATAAAAGACCGGTGCATAGAATCATAAGCACAATCGGCTCGGCGATTTTCAAGGTGCTCTGCAAATATCGTTAATATCGAACCACTTGATCAATGATCTGAAAGTACGGGGAGCACTTCACATGTAAGTGCATGTCTCTCATTTTATAATGATGAAAATTATTCAAGAGCGAAAAGCAATAAAATTTATCCCTTTTGCAATAACATTTCCAATTTTACTTCTCACCTCTGGCACGTCTTGAGTTATTAGCCGTTAGCTATAAATCCCTATTTGCAGGGTTCAGCTGTCTGTTGAGCTCGGGAGCCATGTTATCAACTGGGCCCTCAGGACTTGGCTGGGTTCAATCCAGAAAGCACGGACAATCCGCCAGCTTTCTTCGCCGCCTACCCGGAACGAATAAATTTCGACCCCTATCGCTATAACTGTTTACTATCCAGTGCTCTAGTGTTCGAACTGGCTAGAAAGTTTAGTACTCGACAACTTGAGGAAGTTTATTTCGAAGCACCGGAGCAAAATATTGCGCAAAACGATGTCATCCTATTCTGTCCGATTTCTCGATCGCCAAGACGAACAAGAATGTTGAGGCGGCCACTTTTCAAATATGACACCGCTGTATTTCTTTTCCGATGAAATGTTTTATTTTACCCAGAAACCGGCGAACGCGTAAGCGCTTGATCTTTGCGCAGTCGTAAATTGTATTTTTGCAAAGGACAACCGGCGAATTGTAAAACTTTTTCTTTCGTATAAACTGCGGACTAGACGAAGCGCTCTACGATATCAGACGCCTTTGAGTACTCAATTCTTAGACTACGGCACAAAAGTATCACCTGGAGTCAATACTTAATGCTTTCAGAAGGATACACATTTCATTCTAAAAGAGCCTCGCATAATATTTGTGGCTTTTCGAGTGTTGGGCATCGATACAATTATATGATCCCGTCCACGTTCCGAGTTCAAAATTCAGGACGATCACAGTGCTTCATGAGTATATAAAAGGAATCTATAAAATAATATAATATGTTATGATATAGTATATAAAAAGGAATCTTCTAGATGTTTAGGGTGACAAAATGGTTCGTTTTCCGATTTGAATTTATTATTCAATAATAAACCATTGTAATCGCAACTTGAGAATTGATGGAGCTCTAAAAATTGATTTATATTTGATAGAATGCTCATAAAACACTTTGATTAGTTAACTAAGAAAAATGAAAGTAATTATAACAACGATAGTTGCCTAGGATTTTTAACATACAATTACCAATTTATTGTTAGGTGGAAAAAAGCAAAAACCTGTGTGCATCGAAAGTGATTTTACATGAAAAAAGAAGGGAAAAAAATCAAATTTGATTGCTTTCCGACGGAGATGATGAGTTTTGGTTTTTTTGGCCGCAGACATGCGGTATAAGTTGCGTTTAAGTCCGCAACTCAGTTTGACATTTTTATGTGCTTCCCCCCTCCGCACCCCCCCCCCCCTCTGTGGGAATCGTCTGGGTAGCGTAAATACGAGCTGAACAACGGCATACCGTTCGTAGTGGTTAAGCTTCGCCATTAAGTAAAAAGAAAGAAAGAAAGAAAATATTTTACGCTTTTGGTTTATTATTCAATAATAAACCATTGTAACCGCCCAAGAAAAAATTTTCTAACCCCCTCAAAATTTGATGTTTTACGTTTCTAAGCATATAGAATCCGAATATCCAATGAAAAAAATGCTGTCTGTACGCAGTACGCCGTCAACACTTTTCCGGCCAAACTACCTATAACAGCTGCATTCTTGAAATTTACTTCTAGACAATCGAATATTCAAACATTTAATCATTTCAAATTTCTCTTTGCTAGTTGAGATGAATTGCATTAAACAAATCTTAAAAGGTATGAATTTTTCCACGTCTGCACATTTTATTTCTACCGGATTTCTTACCAACAAATTTATGGCAGTCGAGTATTTTCGTACCATTTTTGGGTACAACTCATACCTAGCTTGAGACCCGAACTTCTTTTTCTTGGACCCTCTAGATTAAGTAGCTTAAATAAAAAACTGAAGGACCTTTTCATTAAAGTAGCTACCTAGTTACTTACTGTGTTCATCCTGACCTGTTCGTTTAATTTTAATCTTTTATTTGGAATCTATTTTTCTGAGTAAAGCTTTTCCTAAATACTTATGGCATGTGCATATTTATGACACAAACTAAGTAAATAGCTGTTAAGTTAGTTCAAAATTTTGTCCGTACTCCAGTAACAATATTATTACAATAAGCATTTTCTTGAGTTTAA
This sequence comes from Tupiocoris notatus, assembly GCA_037159825.1. Taxonomy (NCBI): domain Eukaryota; kingdom Metazoa; phylum Arthropoda; class Insecta; order Hemiptera; family Miridae; genus Tupiocoris; species Tupiocoris notatus. The sequence goes on along the minus strand of JASJUZ010000218.1, from coordinate 548,683 downwards.
CGCAGTGAAAAATTTTGATAATCTCGTGTTGGCCAAGAGGTATGACTCATCCTGCCACGGGCTATGCACACGTAAGGGATTAGTTTCTACATTCTAAAAGTGTTTAATTTAATTTTATCCTTTTGTTACTTTGTTCAGTGGTATTGATTCGTTGTATTTGTTTGGTACTTATGGAAGAAAAAATAATTTAAAAAAAATAATAATTTTGGGTATTGTGCAAAAAAAAAACTCCTCCGTATGAGCGATTCTAGTTCTTGATTTCAAACGTGCCGCCTAGAGGCAGTTAATGGACGTTCACGTTTGCAAAGCGAAACAGCCAAAAAAGACAGAATTACGCACGATATCCCAAGTTCACACGCTCTCACGACACGGGCTACTGCGTGAGATAAGGGACAGTTACGTGTACTTACCTCTCACGAAGCTCCAGCTCCGCCGCAAGCGAACGGTGTAAGTACAGGTTTGCTGCAAGATGCCGAATGTCCGATTGGGCAAAAGCTTATTTGGAATCGCATGATTTAAACATTTCCTACAGATGTCAAAGAGGTTATCCAAAGTTGAAGCAACATTATATTAGAATCTCTATAGTAAAGGTACTCTAAAAATAATGTAATATAGTTTATCGCTAGTCGTGCTGATGAATGGCTTGCTTAGCTGAAGATCCTGAAGATACGGATTGAAAGGGAAAATTCCTTGAAAATGAAGGGTGCTCAATTGTACATGTAAAAACGCTGCAAATGATTGTACAGTGGTTTATTATTCCTTTGCTTCAACCAACAACAGTATTACATTAGCTGGCCAGCTAATAAAGAATTGGGGAATGAGTCGCCTGGTTTTTCTCCATCTCACAACCTCCGGAGTATTAAGTATATTAGTTTAAGCATTATGTTGTAGGTTAGTAAAAAAATCTTTCAAAATTGTCTGTTAGGACATTGTAATTTTTTGTAGGCCCTGAGGAAGGAAATAAATTCTTCCGAAAGCTGGGCGAAGGAGATACTGGCATTTTATGACCTCCCTCCCTATAAATGACAACTATTAATGCTGAGGGTCGATCTTCCTTTCTCAATATGATCAACAACGTTTCGAAAAAATGAAAACTCGAAGCGCGAAGTGACGGATTTATTCGTTGACATTCGAATATTCTACAGGTTTCGAAGCGCCAAATGTCACGTTTTGATGGGTTAGACGTTAGACTGTTTTATTGATAGATTACGCGGCTTTCTACAGAGTAATGAGTTTCCCATTCGTGAAGCGAGAAAAATAGGTATGTGAAAGAAGATACACATATTCTGTCTCTTCTTACTAATGAACGGACAAATATAAAACTGGCAAATCTCTCTTACCCAATCTGACGAGTGAGAGTCCTTGCCGAACGATTGGCACAGCATAGAAATAATGGACTCGAGTATGAATAATTGCAAGGTAGTTACATGGGTTAGGAACGTATTCCTCTACTCTTTGGCAACCGTAAATTACATTCAATACTTCTCCTCTATTAACCCCTGAAACAACTCTGCCCATCTTCCATCTTTCAAATGATAAACCACCAGTGGGTGATTCTCAACCGAATAGCAAAATTCGCTGGTCAAATTTAGCAGGATAGTAAAGGGTTGGGAAACTTTCGAAAAATCAGCTCGTAGTTTCTATGCTAACTGATGAATTTATAACTACGAGGTTTGAACTCATAATCTTTTACTGAGCCTGAACTTTTGAAATTTTATTGTTCCATGGGAATCACATACTTTTATGATAATCACGATCATTAGAGTTCTTTTTGGAAATGTCAACCTTTGAAGTCAAATATAAGACGCCATGTTTTAGATACAAAAAATAGACTTTGAACAAACCAATTTCGGTCGTTCTTCGCGTTTTTTGCGCAAATCGAATTGAACAAACTCATGATGCATGTGGGCACGGGAAGTAATGTTTCATTTTCCTATAATCAAATTTGATAAAAATGATACTGTTAATAAAATTGTTAAATGCGATAGTCGGGATTCGGCAAAAAAAAAAATCAATTTTTACGTTATATTTTTTATGAATGCGGAGTGATATTCACTGGTTGAGTACAATCATGAAACTGAAATTTTATTTTTGTAATGAACATGTGACACCAACTAAACGGTTGTATCACAACTTGGTTGTTACATAACAACTTTGACTGTAGGTCTTCGCTTGACCATATTTTAATACGCCCCCTCAAGGGAGACACTGTTAAGGGCGAAGCCCTACCAACTTCTTACAAAAATCATGCTTCTGACGAGGAACTGCTTTTGTGAGAAAATCTGCCGGCATCTTTTCAGTCTGCATGTATTCGATGACGGTTAATTTTTCTCCACTGACTTCTTTGATGAACATCTGCCTTATATCGATGTGTTTCGTTCTCGCATGATAGCCAGGATTTTTTATTAACTGTTGGGCTCCTTGATTGTCATTATATATAGACAACGGTTTCGTTGGAGGAAACCCAACGTCGTCCAAAAATCTCCACAGATGTTTTGCTTCCTTTGTTGCCTCAGATATACTGAGAAATTCTGCTTCTGTACTGGAAAGTGCCACGGAACGTTGTTTCTTTGCCATCCAATAAATTGCTCCTCCAGCCAAAGTGAATAGTACTCCGCTGTATGAGCGTCTGTCAGTTAGACAATTACCCCAATCGGCGTCCGCGTATCCTGTCAATGAGTCGTTATTCTTCGTAAAGATTAATTTTTCGTCCATTGTCCCTTTCAAATATCGGAGAACTCTTTTTGCAGCCTTCCAGTGTTCTTCCATATATTTTGAATTGAACTGACTCAAAAAATTCACGGCGTAGGCGATGTCGGGCCGAGTACCAATTGCTAAATACATCAATGATCCAATTAATGATTGATATGGAAATTTTTTCAACTCACAATCAGTTACCGAGGATGGTGTAATTATTTTCTCGTTTAGATCTAGTGGTGTAGAAATTGGCTTGCAATCCTCCATTCCGTATTTCTTCAAAATGTCGTTCAAATATTTCTTCTGAGACATTTTCAGGACTCCGTCGGTTTTGTTATAATCAAATTCGATACCGAGACAAAAATTGATTTTTCCCATGTCTTTCATCTTGAACTCCTTCTTGAGTTTTTGTTTAAATAACTCCAACTTTCCCAAATCTGACGAAGCAATTGTCACGTCGTCAACATAAACAGCTATGATTAAAGGATTGTCGTTTTTATCAATTACGTAAACGCAAGGGTCAGCACTCGTTGGTGTCATACCGAAAGATTTCAATTTCTGGTCAAGATTCAAAAACCACTGTCTTCCAGACTGCTTAAGTCCGTACAATGATTTGTTGAGTCTGCAAACAGTTTTTCCACTCATGAAATCTTTCAACATTCCACGAGCTGTTTCTTGTACCTCTCCAGTTTCGTTTTTGATTACATCTTTCAAAATTTCACCAAAACGTTGCGGCGCCTCCATGAAAATGGTTTCCTCCAAATCGCCGTACAGGTATGCGGTCTCTACGTCGAGTTGATGGATCTCCATTTCATGTTTGACTGCTAGTGCCATTATTGTTCGAAGAGAACTTAATCGAACCACCGGCGAGTAGGTTTCATTGTAGTCCAATCCCGGTTGTTGAGTGTAACCTTTGGCTACCAATCGCGCCTTGTACCGATCCAGTTCTCCGTTGGCTTTATACTTTTTGCAAAGTATTAATCGATTTCCAACGACGTTCTTATCAGACGGGCGTTTCTCCATGGTCCAAGTTCTCATCTTCAACAACGAATTGAATTCTTTTCGAACAGCGCCTTTCCATTCTTCGGTTTCGGATCCAGAAAATGCTTCTGAAATGGAAATTTCAGTCAAGTAAGAAATTTCGTCAGATGTCGATGATCCATGTTCGGCCACTAATGGTTGTGCAACTTTGGGTACCATATTGTACAATTTTTTCGGCCGCCCTCTACTTCCTGAACGAAGTAATCTGGGTCTTCCTCTTCCTCTGATCATTTCTATCTCTTGATTCTTCATATTTTCATTCACTTCGACGATATCCTCTGTTTCCGCAGTAATTTCTTCAGAAGGTCTTGTTTTTTCCAACTCTTCATTTGATTCGATGAAATGGTCTCGATCAATAAGTGCATCGTGATGAATAGCATCTGATGACTGTTGTTCGCAAACAAGTTTTCTTCTCTGCACATTGGATTTCGGATTTCCATTGATCAAAATTTCAATCGGCTCTTCCTCTAATCGATATAGGCTTTCAAAATGTAATTCGTCAATAGTTTTAGGTTTTTTTTCATCAACAAATTTAACATTTCTTGTTATGAAAACTCTCTTTTTCTCCTTACTCCACACCTTATATGCCTTTGAAGTTTCCGAGTAGCCGATGAATATACATTCATCTGACCGAGGTTCCAATTTACCTTTAGTCGGATTTTCCATCATATACGCTCGAGCTCCAAAGGTTCGAAGATGTGTTACACTTGGAGGTTTTCCATGCCACAATTGAAATGGTACTTTTCCTCCAATTCCCGCAGATGGGCAGCGATTACGGATGTAAACTGCTGTTGCTACTGCTTCGGCCCAAAAAACGGGTGGAAGCTTTGAATCAACCAGAAGACATCTGACCATATCCATGATCGTTCGGTGTCTCCTTTCAGAAATCCCATTTTGTTGAGGGGTTCCAGGAACAGTCAATCTCCGTCCGATTCCATGTTTACGCAGGTAGTCATTGAATTCAGTACTTGTATATTCACCTCCGTTGTCTGACTGGAGATATTTGATCTTCGCATTCTTCTGATTTTCAACAAACTCTTTGAAATCGATGAAAGTTTTCAAGACATCGCTCTTCTTTTTTAAGAATCTGACTTCACACCATCGAGTAGCTTCGTCGATAAAAGTCACGTAGTAAGAGGATCCTCCAAATGATTTTGTCCGTATTGGTCCCCAAACATCTGTATGAATTATCTCAAGAATTTGACAATTTTTTGTTTCCTTTCGTTTTGGAAATGGAGTTCTTGTCATTTTCCCCTTCAAACATGTTTCACAGGGTGGCAGTTTCTCTTTTATATCAACTTGAGGTCCAAGAACACGTTTCGATTTTATGACGCTTTTGAGATCATTTTCATTTAAATGTCCGAATCGATAATGCCACATCATCAAATTTGACATTGGATGATTCTCAGTAATATTGGCATGTTCGGACGATTCAAATTCGGATACGTAGTACAAATTATTTCGACGTTTAGCTGACAAAACCAAATTCGTCTTGTTGAAAATTTCAGCCTTGTCCTTGCTGAACAGAACAGTATATCCATTATCAGTAATTTTTGATACTGATAGTAGATCGGTTCGGAGATCTGGAACATACAATGCTTCTGTCAAAGTTACTTTTCCGCCAATTTGGTCAGTCGAAAATTTTAATTTTCCCTTCGCTACTATTTCAGTTGACTCCGTATTAGCAAGATTCAACTTCATGTTGCTGATTGGCTCCAATTCCGTAAATTTTGAGCTATCGCTGCAAACATGCGTAGAACATCCGCTATCCAAGCACCATTGACGATTATGCTGATTTTCAACGAAGTGTGAAACGTAAAAAAGCATGTCTTCGTTCACTGAATTAGCTTTTGGATTTTTATTTTTGACCGGGCAATCAGGTTTCTTGTGACCATAAGCCTTACAACCAAAACAACGAATTCGTGGCGTTTTAGTTTTCTTGGTTCTATTTGCCATCATTGCGTTCGGATCGTCATGACAGTTTTCATTCTTTCTGGCATCAAACTCCTCCAAAATCTTTATCCGAAGAACTTCTGGAGATGGCAATGTATCACGCGATTCAATTGCACAACGAAAACAGTTGAATTCATTCGACAGACTATATAACAACATAATCGCTAGTAAATTGTCATTTACTGTGATATCCATGTCCGCAAGTTTCGACACCGTGTCAAAGAATTCTGAAATGTGATCTCTCACATCTTCTCCAGATTTCATTCGATGAAGAATGAGCCTTTTGAGAAGAGTCGCCATCCTTGCAGGTCCCTTCGATTGATAAATCTCATGAAGTTTATTCCACAATTCTCTTGAGGTTTCGCAATGCTTGATGAGTTTAAGCTCCGATGGATTTATTGCCAAAATTAAATCAGACCGGGCTTTTAAATCTCCTTCTTCCCAAGCGCTTCTGAGAGGTTCTTCAGCCGGCTTCTCAGCCTTTCCGCTGACGAATTTCCAAACATCGTTCTTGATAAGCAAAGCTTGAGCTTGTAACCTCCATGTATCAAAATTATGCCGTCCCAATGGTTCCAGCTTTTGAAAATTCATTTTTCAATTTGATTCTTCAACCAGCCTCAATCTGCAATTCAAGTTTTATCCCAGCCTGTTAGCTCCTGGGCCCATAACCTTTTATGAATGCGGAGTGATATTCACTGGTTGAGTACAATCATGAAACTGAAATTTTATTTTTGTAATGAACATGTGACACCAACTAAACGGTTGTATCACAACTTGGTTGTTACATAACAACCCATGACTGTAGGTCTTCGCTTGACCATATTTTAATAATATTTATGTTGTCTTAATTGACTTTTCGGGAACGATCGGTTCCCATCTTCACGATTTGACAGTAGGCCATCCACCCCATAGCCACCCAACAAGGGAATTTGTCAAGAAATAACAACACGGTCAACTATCACAGCTTCTTTCAACTCTAATACTTGTAATAGAAAAATTGAAAATCGCAGATGGAGATCACAGCCGGAACATGTAAACGAACAAAGAGAGTAAAAATTTAGACTAAAACGACTAGGAGAGCTGAGTAAAAATATCTTTGCATAGAAACATTGGTTTGTATAAAATTGTGAATTAGCCAGTGATGTGCATCACACAGTGCGCCATGTTCGAGTCAGTAACTGGTATAAACAATTAGAAAATCAAGAAACTCGTGCCAAGACCGCAGCAATAGTACACTGCAACAGAAAGATACTGAAAAACTAGCCTATAGACACAAAAAAGTAAAACGCACGAATTATGTTAATAATGCGGAAGTGCAGTATCAGAGCCTAACGATAGAAGCCAAGTTTTATAAAAAGGGATCATTTTTATGTCGAAGACACTCAAATATATATAACCTACGCTGAAGAGGAAATTAGGCGTCATTCACTCGTCGTTATAAATATTTGGAAACCTCAAGCATTCGAGTATATTGATTTGTGCAACCACTAATACCACGAAAAAATTGCGTAACATGTAAATACGGTCATTTATCCTAGATATTTCTATTTTCCTAGATATTTGCCACTTTGTTGAGAATCATCTCGGTACCGAATTCTTCTGGCCCCTACTCCGGTTAATAAACATGTGACTGTGGCTTGCTTGAGTTATCGACAATAAAATTATAAATCCAATTAAATTATAAAAATCAAACACTACAATCTCCCAACACATATGGCCAACACCAGATTCAAAACCGATTATAAAAATCCTCTTTTCCACACCTCATTCGCACAAACATCATATAAATATACGGGACTGCAAGCCTTCAATAACTTTCCAACCGCTCTGCGAAAGAAACTATTATATAACAAATTTACCGGATCAGTTAAAGGGCAGCTGACGGAGTTCCTTCTTTGTGAAAATTGATAACTTAAGAACTAGCTGTAACAAATGTAATTTAAGAAAGAAAAAAAAAGTGAATAAGGAGAGGAAGACGATAAAAGCCCTAATTTGGAATCGGAGAGAAGAGCAGGCTGTTGAGCTACCTCATCTTCCGACGCGAGCTTAGTCTCATGGAAGATTTTCCTTTGAAATTGAGCAGCCTATGTGTAAGATACAAGTTTATTGTAATTAAGTTAGCGGTGTTTAACGCCCAATTTAATATGTATGTAGAAAAATTATTTTTTTCTTCTTTTGTATGAAAATTAAAAAAAAAAAAAACTCCAAAACGGCGAGGATCAAGAGGCGAGGAATGTGAACGTACATAATTTCATTCCAGGGCCGCACTTCTTTCCGTCATCTTCAAACTTGGCCCGCTGGCCTACAATGGGCGCGTCGGACTAGGAGAAAAATTAGATACCTCGACGGCAGCCGAGATTCGAACGTAACATTGTTTTTGCCGGCTTCAGAACTCAAGAAAGAGGGTAATTTCGAGTTGTACTGATGCTAAGGGAATCCAAAGGCAACGTGAGTTCACTGCAAAAACATTGTCTGCCGTTGAGTGCCGTTGTATAATGCAAGTTGCAAGCGATGAGACCGGCACGAAATATTTCACCAGGTGCAATAAAAGTTAGCGATATTGCGAAACCGTTTCGAAGGTTTTGAAGGAAATTGTCGAAGCTCAAGTTTTCACGGGCGAAAATTGATAGCTGTCTTGTACGCTCGATATTATTCGACACTAGTTGAATTTTGGGCTTGTTAAACGTATCTGGTTATTAAAAATGACGATTGGTGGAGAATTTTCATTCGTTGAATAATGATTCCGCCATCGTCTAATTTGATTTAAAAACTATGATTTCTCAGGTGCTTTCGAAAGAAAGAGAAATTCAGTCGAATAAATTGCACCTACGTATCCGATCCAATCTAGAAATTGAAAGAAATCGGCGGCTATTTCTCCATTTCACTCTGAACTTGATTCACAAATCACAGCATTTTTACTTGACTCACAAATTTTTAAAAAAATTAGATTCACAAATATGAGAAAAATTCATAATCACTAATCTTCTCATTGTTACTTTGTATGTTTACGTCGTAAATGGAAATACTGTGATCGTCCGAAAAGTCGAAATCGGAACGGAGGTGAGTTCGGAAGAAATCTTCATAGAAATATACTCAGAAACACTTTCTGAACAAGTGCCCGTGTGTCTGTGTGTTCTGTCAGTGGCCAAAAAGTCACAAAACGCGTCATATCTCCGTGAAAAATGAATGAAACTCAACGAAATTTTCAGAAAATGTTCTCCCAGTTAAAGTGCTGAATTAGCTTTTATTGACTCTTGGATAACACACAGTGCATCCGAGATATAACACTTCAAAGTTGTTTCTGTTTCGATGTTTACAGGCTATAAGAGTAATTATTTTTAACCTTTTGAGGTTTTAATATGTTCGTTATGATGAGCAGATGACACTTAATTGTTTATCTATTTGGTCACACACCGTACTTCCACGTTATGAGCATTTTTCCTTGTGCCACAAGAGCGTATTTTGCGTTATAATTTTTGCAGACCTCAAAAATGAGTATATTTGAATGCTGGGGACTTGAAAATTTCTAGCATGACAGTTAATGACCTGAAATCGTTTTCGTCTGTGGTGAAAAAGTGACAAACGTTGCCGTATCTCTTCGGAAAACGAATGAAATTCAATGAAATTATCAGAAAATGTTTCCCAAGAGCAGAGCGAAATGAGCGGTTTCCAGTTTTTTGATAACACACAATACTCCCAATATATACCTACAGAAAGGTCTTTTTTCTGCATTATTATTTATAAATAGGACTTAGAAAGGTCAGACTTTGGTCGGGCGTAGGTCGGTGGCTTATTTCAACCAGCATCACGAATTTAAAAAATAAAATGGGAAATTTTTCTGCTGAAAACTTTCCATTATCTATACCAAGCAAAAAATCTGAAACCTATTAAAACCGACGAATGAAGGAGCTTAAAGCGAAATGCTTACCCATGAATTTCATCCTATAGGATTTTCATGCTTCAACTTGACGTGCCAATTTTTTCCAACATACCATTCGAACATCGCTAGACCGAATACATCTCATCCTCGTCGTTATGGAGTTTTATATATATAGAGAAGTAATAGATGAACTTGCTCCTTTCAATTTCGGCCGTGATTGAGTTTTACGAGGCTGGAAAAACTGTCACCGTTCACTTGAACTTACACAATCTGAAGAGAGCAGCCACATCTGCGATTCAAGTCGGCAATCATTTCCATAGAAGGGACACGGGCTACCTTTGGCGGCAAAACTTGGTACCCTCGGGTGCTTTTTATTTCCAAGAAAAGGCGTTTTGATTGATGCCACCAATCTCGTTAACTTCTATCTCTGATGAGTTGTCACGACGACACAAGACTCCAATCCGCCCGATAGTTTCTCACGGTTCTCAGCTTTATCTTTTTCGCCTTTTGGGTCTCGCGGTGAATCGTACATTTGATAGGTACCAGACGAGTAGGAAGACTTTAATGAACCTCTCGAAAAGCAGTGCCGTTAGCGTTGCATAACGTCGTTCATTTCGTTCCATTTATCTTTGGAATTCGCGAGGATTTCTGTTCGAGGGAAAAAAGCTACGTCAGTTTCGATCGCTTTCGGTTGCTCAAGCGTGATTTATGCGTGCAATAGTGTACCAATTTCTAATAAATCATGTATTCGTATATTTTCACGTGCTAATTTTTAGAATTAATGACTTCTGAACTTGTTCTCGAGTCTACTTTTCTTAACTTTAATGCTTTGCGGATAAAAATATATTACGAAGTCGTCATTGGAGCCAAGGCAATGTGTAAAATTACCCTTCTCTGTATTTTTCTTTTCTTTTTCGTCGCATTTCCGGGGGTTATGAAGGAGAGAAAAGCCAGGCGACTCATTCTGTGATTCTTTACTGGCAGGCCGAGCACTTTCGCCCATTCGGGCATCTTCAGGGCGACGTGGAGCCATAGGGTCCGAGCAGTGCTCGGTCAGCCAACAAAGAATCGGAGAATGAGTCGCCTGGATTTTCTCCCCCTACAACCCCGGACTATTTCTGTATTTGCAGCGGTTTCCCCCGATTCTCAGTCTTAGTAGTAGAATACTACTATCACGACTAGTAGAATCATAGTCGTGATAAGACAGGAATGATTTTGGCTTTTCGCCTCCGCTTCATATGTGTCCTAAAACTACGTGATTTTCCTCCTTTCTTTGGCCAAAGCAAAGAAACAAAACTTCCGACTTGCGGTTACGTTGAACTTATGCGCCTTTCGTCGGCGGTCTTGATTGATGGGGCAGGATATGACCTCGGTTGACACATGATTTCTGATTCTGCAAAGGAGCATCCTTCAAACAGAGGTAGACTGGAATCCCATCGCGGCTCATGCCGGCCTAGCAACGCGTGCGGTGAAAGTGGAAAGATTTAACTCGGGTCGCCGAGAAAGGTCGTAGTTATTTCAGGGAGCAATTCTTTCTCAGCCTCGTGGCAGGTGACTCCTGTACAGATGTGTAATCGTCGACTTGCGCATCCATCGTGCAGCAGGTGTCGTTCGCTGATGTAACGTCTATTTCCATAAACCATCATCAGCATGAAGACCCACGCTAAAAAGTTGCTATTAAAATCACCTGCTGAGACACTATGGGAAACAAATAGACAACTGAGATACGAAACGACTCTATGGGAAGAAAACGCTGCAAATGATTGTACAGCGGTTTATTGTTCCTCAGCTTCAATACCGTCCATTTGTGAGAGTAGGGATTCCGAATATTGGTGAACGTTTCCACCAAAAAAGAGATTGGGGAATAGTTTTTATTTTTCTTAATTATCAAATTAGAAGCTAAGTTATTCGTCCAACAGTACAGCTGAAGAGAGTGTTCGACAATCATTCCAACGAGTATAGAACGATTTTTATAGCTCCAGAAATCATCGAGTTATAATTTCATGTAGAATTTTTGAAAATCTCCTAAATTCTTCACGAAAGCATCTTGAGAACCATTGACGCTATCGACTCCGTAATGATCGTTTTTTATTCAGCGGCAGAAAATCTACATAAATTGATATAAAATACACCTATGTTTAAAAAATCTAAGAAAATGCAAATGTTCCACTCTCAAAACCCCTCCAAAAAACCCTTAAATTGAGATAGCGATTTGGTTAAGAATTGAGCCGTTTTCAGGCCAAGATTGATTTTTGGTGAAAATTCTAAGAATTTAGATGAAGTACATTTGTCAGATAATTTATAATAATAATTATCATTATTATTGAATAATAAATAAAAATGTTAATTTCTCCGAGGCAGGTAGATACAATAGATAGAATCTTTTAGGAGCTATTTAAGAAGAGAGGAGTGGAGAACAAGCGGAGCGGGAGTACAGCGTAAGAGTAAATGGAGTGAGAGCAGAGTGGAAATAGAATAGAAGTGAGTGGAGAGAGAGTGGATTAGAAGTGAACTAGAAGTGGAAATTAGTTTAATTGGAAGTAAAGTATCAATTAATTGGAACGAAAGCAGAATATAACAATGGAGTGAAAGTGGAGTAAAACCTGAGGTCGATTGATAAATCTGCCTTTAGTACGTCCAGATAAGTTTGCTTCATAGGTAAAATCATAAGTCAATATTTCGTGCGTTTTGGTGCTAATTAATATTCACTTGTGAAGTTTTCAAAATTTACCTCGCCAAACCTGTATCTTCAAAGTATGTGAGAGCTGATCAAGTTTTCCTCGTGCTTTGATAGCAGATGAACTATGTCTTCATTTTGAGCTTGTGATTGGGTATCATCCTACCGGATGAATATGAATTAGCAACCTTTCCCGATCGTCCTAGATGGTTCTTGAGAGTTCGACTTTTCGAAGTTGAAGGAAATGTTGGTACAGGACGAGCAGATACATTAACAATAATTTGAATACGTTTGACCTCTACGGTGACTGGCGAACGTGCGTTTTGCATAAATATGGAGTTTTATTTACCTTTCGAATAACCCCTCGAGTCGGGTTGAATCGGGAAAGGAAAATGAAAGGCTGTAATGGATTTCAAAACGATCAGCAACTTTGACATTGGATTTCTCCAACGTGTTCGGAGAGGGTAAACACGATTGCGTTAGTCGGACACATTTCACAAAAGCGTATTGTTGAAAAACTTACTCTCGCGCCGTAAAACTATTTCTCAGGGTAGTTTCGGCGTAGTGCCAGGCAGATTACACTTTTAGAAATGCCAAAGCTCTCGGGAACATTTGCTGTGGGAAAAACGGTGTTGTTATTTTCAATGAACAGTAAGTGCATTTGTATTCCAAGGTTGAGCACTAGTTTAATTTGAATATCACACTGGCTTCAACCGTACAGCTCTTAAATTACTGATGAGAGATTGTTATCGAGTTATAACTTCATGTCGATTTTTTTAAAATCTCTTAAATTCTTCACGAAAGCATCTTGAGAACCATTGGGCTATCGACTCTGTAATGATCGCTTTTGATTGAGCGGTAGAAAATCTACATAAATTGATATTAAATACACCTACGTTTAAAAAATCCAGGAAAATGCAAAAGTTTTCTCTCATAACCTCTCCAAAAAAAATCTTAAATTGAGATAGCGCTAAAGAACCTTTAGATCACACCTACTCGATAATAGAGTGATTGTATCTTCAAACGTCGGTCTTACGTTACACTTTTCGTTCCGACGGTAAAGTGCACTGGAGAAATAACGTAAACAAAACTGATCGCCGATGTTGTTCAGCAAAGGTGTTCTCGAAGATCGTGCGGCCCTCGGGCTAAGGAAATCTTTTCCTCGTACTCATGCAAAGGGGACTTTCGCTTTCGAAGTGCGGCTCAACGAGAGACTATGCCGGAAAACGTCGTCGAATTATTTTTTGGCTGACGGATCAACCGGACGGTAGTTTTCCCCTTTGAGAATCCATTGAAACTGACCTTTCGGCGAGAAGTTTTGAAGCGAAAAAGACGAACAACGGCAGGCGAGTCGTCCATACACGAACGATAGTCTGTGCATAATATGGCGCGTGATCTATTTTTGTGCTTCGCTGTTGAGATTGAGGGGGAGAAAAGCATGGCGACTTGTTCTCCTGTTTTTTTTTTTAATTAAAAAACAGGAGAACAAGTCGCCATGGGTTTTCTCCCCCTCAATCTCAACAGCGAAGAATGATCAATGCGACAAAACAACAACGAAAAAAATGTTTTTGTACAGTTCCATGACTAGAAACTAGAAACCTGCAAGTTATTTTTTGGTTTATTCTCCTCTGGTTAGCTTAACTTGAAGATGAATAATAGAGGTGGAGATTAATAAAAACCTCAACCTTTATAATCCAAAATAAGGTCAAAATATCGATTAACAGAGGAGTTATCAATTATACAAGAGGAGTTATTATGACGAGGTGCCTATAAATCGAAGAACCGAAATCGCAGCCTGAGATCTGTAATATAAAACGCTGCAAATTATTGTACTGTAGTTTATTATTCCTTTGCTTCAATTAGGTATTCCAAAGACATCCACTTGCAATAGTCACCATCCTGAACATTCGTGAACGTTTCCACAAAACAGATTGGTAACTATAAGGGGAAACTCCTTAGCACTGTCTTAATTCTAATTATTCGTATTTTTCTAAGTAAAAATTAAAAGTTTATTTATTCGCCAACGGTACAGTTTTAGAGAGTGCTTTGTGAGCTTTCCATCAAGTATAGAACGAATTTTATAGCTCCATAGATCTTCAAGTTTCACCATCATGGCAAATTTCTAAGATTCTTGAAAATTCTACACAAAATCTGCGATAGCTCGGAAACCTATACAGCTATCTATTTTGTTATGCTTTTATTCGATCCAGCGTCAAACAATCTATAGACATTTTTATATCAAATACTCCCGTATCAAAAATTTAGGAAAACAAAAATTTTTCCTCTCAAAACCACCCACGATACCCTATAAATTGAAGACGCAAATTTTTGCTAAAAAATGGTCAAACTGGGAATGATTTTAGGTTAAAATGCCAAGAAAATGTTTCCGTATGGCGTACGGGCAGAATTTTTGGTTTATTATTCAATTATTAACCATTGTAATCGCCCAACAAAACAATTTTTCAAACCCTCCTCAAAATTTGATGTTTTCGAATCAATAAATCATGTAGAATTCGAATATACAATTTAAAAAAAAATCGGTCCGTCCACTGTATGCCGTCAGAACATTTCTAAAAAAAAATTAATAAATAAATAAAATTAAAATAATAGCTAAATGTTTACTTATTTTTAAAATAATAATAGCTGAATTTTTACCAAAAATCAATCGTAGCTCAATTCTTCAATTAAATCGCTACTCAATTTTAAGGGATTTCTGTCGGTTTTGAGAGGGGGGAAATTCGTACTCTAGTACGATTTTCTCTTTCTCTTTTTCTTTTCTCTTCTACGTTTTTCAGACAAATGTGTATTTGGTATCAGTTTCTATATATTAATGGACGCTGAATCGAAGGAGACCATAGCGGGATCAATAGCTTAATGGTTCTCCAGTTATTATTATTTTGTTAATTTTACTTAATTATTTTTATTTATTTATTGGATACTCGGGTTCTACACGTGTTGAAACGTAAAACATCAAATAATTGAGTCGGTTCGCAAAGAATTTATCTTGGGAGGTCACAATGGTTTACTATTGAGTAATAAACCAAATATATAATTCTATCTGTTTCCATGTTTACGCGTCTCTGACTTCTATGGCCATTCTATACCTCCACAAACCACAAATTGAGCGTAGGTAGATGAATTTTTTCTGTCAAAAAATATTTCATTTCCCTCTTTTTCTTACTTTGCCTCCTTTTCCGCCTTACATCTTTCACGACGACGACCTCGAAATTCATTCACCTGCCAGGAACATCCACCCTGACCTGTTCCTGAAGGCGGAAGGGGAGAAGCTTTCGTTGACCCCGGGAGTTATTCACGATGCACAAGAAATATACGCCCGCCAGTTCTTTATCTCCAGGCGACGTGATGTTCGTGACGTCGTAGCGGCTGCTATGCCAATGGTGACGGCTGTTTAACATCGTCTAGGAGTGGATCACTGCGTGACCACAACTTGCTCGGAAATTATTGCCCGTCTATAGTGAACTGATGAAAGGTGATCACAATCCTCATGTAATGGTTATTCAATCGAATGTTTAGTCGACAAGAAAAGGATATTCAAGAGCCCACTTACCAATACCGAGAGGTAATCTTCGTAATGATACCAATTACAGGAGCTTGAATAATAGAGGTATTGACAAATGATGCGAAGAATGAAACTTTCTTAAGCGTGAGAGCTTTCAATAGGAAGTTTATAAATGTCGGGTACACCCGTCGATCCGGCAATGAAAACCTGCAACAAGAAATACAAAAACTTGGACAAATAAAAAATTTAATTATTCAATATTTATTATTATTTTTTAAAATGATTATTCTCTGGAAAGCCATACTGTGTATCACTCCTCTCTAACTCACTCAACTGTTGATGAATATCGACCAATATTCTTGAATCTATCTCTTATGAATATGTATATTACTGAAGAGCGGAAGAACATGTCATCACCTATCTTTTGGTATAATTTTATTATTCCAAATGTGGGATTTTCGTAGTATGTATTATCGAGGGTCTGAAAAACGAATTGGATACCCTGAGAGTTCAGCAATAAACTTACGCTAAAAATTGGGGGAAATAAAAAAAAGTTTTACATAAAACATGATATAGCATAATTAACATACTGTGCTGTACATTATCTTACGACACGGCTAGTAGGAATCTGAAGAGACTCTATGTGGATCGTTTTTCCACAACCATAAATAGAAGAGCTCGACGTATTTTTCGGATTCGAGAAGATCTAGATAAAAGAAAGGTCTGTATTTTTTTTTCAATAGAAGAAAGGAAAATTAATCTAGCCGGCAGCCCGGACGAAGGTGCAGGTTAGAATGCACCTTCTAGGTGTATCGACCTCGTCTTCGAAGTTTGTCCGAGGTAACAAACTGACTTTCTAAAACGCTTTATAGTCAACTAAGATAGTTTTATGGACTTGTTACATAAACCGATGTCTGGTTTCATCCATAGTCGTTTCTAAAGTTAAAATAAAGGTGGTCGTCTTTAGCGCACGTTTTCGATGCTCGAGCATTGCGGATTCGTATTCGCCGACTGCCGAGAACGTATTTCGTCGTCGGTCGGAAAGTTGCTCGCCAAATTTCCTACAGCGAATTTACAGCGCCATTCTGTACTTTCTGAACGCGGTTGTAAAGAGAAGCAAGGTTAACGAGCGTGACTATCCCACAGCTCGATATCAAGTGTCTCTCAAACTCCGTTCGCTCGTCAATCAATCAGAGTTTTGAAAGAGACAATTCAGCCAGTGTAAAGAGGATGGAGATTATTAATTTCTGTTCAATATGTTCACTATAGTAAGCTGGAAATCCAGGATTCGCGCTATTCAACGTGGTAAAAAACACTCATTTAATTCGAACAGTTCTTCCCACAAACCACGTCATTCGAGATGTATTGCTTCGCTCGTACTGCTCGGAAAGTTGTTCAATAGGCCAGGTCCCAAGTGAATAATGAATGAGAATTGTGGCAAGACTCAGAGCCAGTTAACTAATCTTGTGTGCTCAAGAAGCGATATAAAAACTCAAAACAATGCTTGCGACTCGAAATGAAGGAAGTCCCGGGGCGGAATTAATTTTCTCATAAGTTATATAATTTAGTTATATAAATAATACATAAACTATAAAACTTTTTTCATGAGCGATTACAATGGTTTATTATTCAATAAAGTAATCGCTCATGAAAAAATCTTAACCCCCTCAACATTATTTGGTTTCAAGGGACGTAGGATCCGACACTTATGTCCGCCCACCGTCAACACTTCTGACTAAACTATGAAACCTTGACAATTGAAATATTCACCAAAAATCAATACTGGCCTGAAAATGGTTCTTTTCTTCAACAAAATCGCTACCTCAATTTTAAAGCTATTTTTTGGAGGTTTTGGGAGGAAAAATTTATAATATCCAGCGTTTTCAGACGAAGGTGTATTTGATATCAATTTCTATAGATTTTTCTAAGCTGAATCGAATGAGACCATGACGGAATCGACAGCTTTAATAGTTCTCAAGTAATAACATTTTTTTGTAGTATGGCAAATTCAAGATTTTTGAAAATTTTTGCCCGTTAATAATACTTGAGACTTTCTAGAGCCATAGAAAACATTCTATACTCGTTTGAATGCTCGTCAAACACTCTCTAAAGCCATATTTTTAGGCGAATAACTAAACAAATAATAAGGTACTCAAGATAAACGATAATAATTAAAATTGCGAGTTTTCTCTTTTACTTACCAATCTGTTGTTAGACAAAACGATCACAAACGTTCGAACTACTCATTATCACAAGAGAATAGTCTTCATAAATCGTAATTGAAACAAAAGAAAAATTAACCACTGTACATTCATTTGCTGCGTTTTTTTAAAAAGTTGAATAAAAATTATATTTGTCGCAAGACCTTGGATTGGATGGAAGCTATTTATTTAATGTCTTCTCAAACCGAACAACAGTTGGCAATAATTTTACCCTCCGCGAAAATCCAATCTTATTCTAAGGTTTGCGTCGACGGTAAAGCACGATCTTTTCCCAAAACTTAACTAACCGAGCTTGCAAAAGCGAAGAAATATTATGTTCACCGCAGCATAAGGCGAACGGAGTAATTTCACCTTCCGAACGAAGACGGTTTTGCTGGAACCTTGCGTTTGATTACTCCTTCAGAAACCGCTCGTATTGTGAAGTTTTTGCCATTAACGTCTTCGAAATTGGCGAATCGTTGCTTAGAATAAATGCACTATTTCATCCGCAGCTAGTGAAGCCGCTATTACAAATCACTCTCCTATTATCTTGATTGAGCTCAAATTACTCTTTGCCTTACATGTTATTTTAGAAGGGCGACCCTTGTCGGGATTCGAAATTAATTGCGTTTCAAATCGAGACGCACACGACGTGAACAAATAACGACCCGTCATTTTGAAAACCTCCGTTCGACTCTAAGGTCGCCCTCGAAGACGAAGATGACGAAATAAATCCCTTTTGTGTTTAGCTGTTGTCTACGATAAATTAAAAGCAACCGAAAGTGCCGGGATAGGCTTAGAGCTGATACGAGAAACCGTGTACAGTCAATGTGCGTAGAAAGCGGTCGAGCCCACGGCGATACGTTAGCCTTGAACTTGAAAATCCACGTGGCCAGCCGGCTGGACGAGTATGGGAATCGAGGCTAGAGAATGTACTGGAGATTAGCCTCATTCCACGAACAATTATTCGCAGATTATTGTCCGAAAGGAGAATCGCCTCTTCATAAAAACGCTGCAAATTAATCTGCAGTTGTTTATTATTCCATAGCTTCGATCATCATTTGGAATGACCAGCAGCTGTTATAGTAATTAACCCGAGCTCTTCTGAACGTTACCACTTAGAAACATATTGACAACTAATAGCCAAGTCCTTGGCAACTATTGTAATCATAAATATTTTAATTTTCCTCAATTACCCAGTTTAAAGTTAAATTATTCGCCCAACGAGATTAAGAGAGTGTTTGACGAGCATTCAAACGAGTATAAAACGTTTTAATAGCTTTAGAAAGTCTCAAAATACACCAGCCAGTTTAAGTTCTCTTAATCTCGAAAACTACAAACAAAAGCTGTGATGAATTGAGAAACTATCAAAGCTATTAACTCCGTTATTGTTTCATTCGATTCAGCGTCCAATAATCCATATAAATTTTATACCAAACTCACCTTTGACCGAAAAACCTTGGAAACTACGAATTTCACACCCTAAACCCCTTAAAATCCCTTAAAATTAAGATATCCATTTTACCTAAGAATTGAACCATTGTCAGGCCAGGATTGATTTTTGGCGAAAATTTCAAGCGTGTAGCTTTTATATTTTTTTCAAAAAGGTGTTGACCTTGAAACGTAAAACATTGTATTTCGAGGGGGGAGTTTGAATTTCTTTCGTGTGCGATTACAATATTTTAGTTTTGAATAATAAACCAAAATCGACGAAAAATTGTTTCCCTGCCGCGGGCAATTTCCTCACATCGGTTTAAAAAAATTACCTGCCACGCTTTAAAGGCCTGTAACAACCGTAAGTCCAGAATTTCGCGTGTCTTAAAAGCGTATCGCGTAGTACCTGAAGGTATTTCTTCTTGTATCACAAGTGTCATCAGGAGAGCAAAGAGATCCCCAGCTTTGCAAAAATAGTAGCCATGGCTGACTAATTGATGTTACCAGCGTCGAATTCCCGCCAAGCTTTGATGTCTTGCGTTCGCTGCCACTCGCTCACGTAGAAACAGATCTATCTCTACTAGACAGATTTGACTGGAAAAAATTGATTGACACTAATGAATAATAATCACACAAATGTTCATCCCCGATTTCAACTGGAATATAGATTTGGGAAATGAATGTGTGCATATGAGTGAAACGAGTACAGAATAACGAAATTTGAAGAATAAAATCAGAAAAAGTATTGTTCTAATTTTTAATACGCGGAGAATTACAATGATTGGCTCGTTTAAAAAATATTGAACATCGAATTACTACTAGGAATCACATACGAAATCTGTCGCATACATCTGTGATTAATTTACCAATAAGCTTATTAAAGGGGATCTTCACGTACTCACCAATAAATGGATAATGATGAAAATCTTTTTAAAACTTCGCTCCAAGTTCCATTTTGGGTTTATTAATCAACCCATTAAAGTACCAGTCTGTTGTATACTTTAAATTGTTCTACTAATCAATCTTTGCCTGTAAATTGCTGAATTCTTTAACGAAATCGGTACCTCAATTTTGAGTGAATTTTTGAAGGTTTTGAGAGGGAGAAAATTCATAATATCCAACGCTTTGCAGCTTTTTGGACGCTCAATCGAATGAGACCATTGCGTGGTCGATAGCTTCTCGAGTTATCCCAGCTTTCGTATAGAATTGTCGAGATTTTAGGAAATTTGTTATGATGGTATAGCACGAGAATTTTCGGCGCTTTAAAAGTCGTTATATACTTGAGGAATGGCCGTGAAACACTCTCCAGCTGTTCCGTTGAGCGAATGATTATGTTTTTAATTGGAAAATTAAGAAAAAATAAAAATTACAATAGTTTAGTTACATTAGCTTATCACTTCTTACAAATACAATAGTTGCTACTCAGCTTTCTCTTACAGTTACCATTCTGTTTTTAGGTGGAAACGTCTACAAATGTTCGGACTAGGTATTATCTCAAATGGTTGGCCTTATTATATCCCTATTCAAGCAATGCGATAATAAACCGCTGTACTAGCATTTGCTGAGTTTTCTTATGCTGCGCGACAATTGCTGCATCTGTCAATACATCCGATGATTTCCAAGTCATCTTGCCTGTAAGTTGGGTGACCGGCGAATCTTCGAGGGCGGGTTTAGTCTTTAGGGTTTTATTTGAAGGAAATCGCCTCGGGAGCGTTGTCGAGTCAGCGTCATGACAGCTCTCGGGAAGCCAAGACGCCTCCGCGTACTCGTCGTCCGATCCTGAAGCACTGAGTAACAGTACCTTTTCAAAATAGCCACACAGCTGGACAAAGTGGTTTTACGTAACACTGTCTGCCCAGGAGATTTTACAAAGTACAGCTATCGTTCCAAGGCACTTTCGGCAACCGATTTGAAGGAAAAGTGAATGGAGATAAGGTGAGCTTTATGGAATGAGTGCTCATGTTATAAGGTCGATAGGAACTATTCAAAGGACCATTCATCGAGTTGTCGAGTATTAGAAGGTTTTATAACCGTCTGGCGCATTAATTTTCAGACGCTTTCAAAAGGTCGTAGGATTTTATGAGCACCCTCTTAACGTGATACCATTCGAGGGTGGTGCAAGGACAAAAAGGCCAGTCGGACAAGTGCAATTTTTATGAGAAGATGTTCATTGGTAGTAATATTTATTTGAGCCTTTATTGACCAAAAATATTTATCCGGTCGATTTGAAAATAGGTGCGAAAATTGAAGAATTTGGAGAACATATGGGGAAGAAGGTCGTTTATTGAAAAAATCTTGAGAGAAAAATTAATTAGTGTGGCTAAATAAATTTAAAAGAAAAAATGGGAAAACGATTTCAGCAAGAAAACCAGTAAAACTAAATACACGCCAAAATTAGTCACCTAATCATGATTATGAATAAAGTTAGTGAACAATAAACAAAAAGAAAAAAAAACAAAAAAAAACTCGGAAGTCAACCATAGTGATCTCCTCCTTTTGATGTTGGTTAAAAGTAAACCAGCTATTGAAATATTACATGAATAATTAAATGCACTCGCGGTGAAACTCGAGGTAATTTCATTCAATAGTCTTCAACATCGTAATAATAATAATAAAAATAAAAAATAAAAAAAAAACTCCGTAAGTCAACCGTAGTAACCTCCTCCTTTTGAAGTCGGTTAAAAATGATTTGTCATGGTACATTTTTTATTTATATCATCTTGCGATTGAAACGACCGTCGTCCGTTTCCTTCCACTCCATGCGATGAGTAAACGAAGAAAGAATCATTTCAGAGCGATACGAAAAGAAATCGCCAGTTCCTCGAGCAGAGAGTTCCAGACAATATTCACTTCATCGAATATTAGATACGAACAACAGCAAAAGCGCTTGCTTCTGGTGCGCAACGGCAATGACGATTTATCCCCATAGACAGAAAACGGAACGGAACTCTGGCCTATTTCCGCCAAAAATTACACCTAGACCGACGGGAACGGCCAATCGATGAAACGTGTTAAAGCAATCAGTATTGTCCGCTAAATCAGAAAGAGTTGGTTGTGTAACCCCAACTCGATGCCGTCCGAAGGTGAAATATGATAAATGCCGTTTTCCTCGAAAGGGATTTCTCTCGCGTTTTAAAAATAATACCCGGCTAACGAAGATGAAAAAGCCGTTAATAAATTTACAGTAATTAAATAGTATTATAAAATTTACAAAATAATACAACCCTAAATATTCTATTGTAGTTAGCCTTGAAGAAAATAAACGTGTTATAAAATTCAATGATCAAAAAATCATGATATAATATCCTGTAGAAGAATTTTTATCAGATTTATTGAATAGTTTGTTGTTTTAATCGTTGCTTCAATTGAAATACAATTTGTGGCACTAACGATAAAAATGCAGCAAATTATTCTGCAGTGGTTTATTAGGTCTTTGTTTCAATCATGATTTGAAAAGACAGTTCTCTTCAAATAGTATGATCTTGCTTTTGACAGTGTTTTTCCAGTGGTCGTGGGGAGTGTTGGTCACTTTGTAAAATCATACGCATCTAATGGTTATCATCTGACGGACTTTGGATTGTGGTTAGAGACGTATAATTTTACAAAGCAACCAATACTCCCCATGGTCAGCGTGGAAAAACACCGTTAAAAAAACTCCTGTAACGAGTAGTAATGAAACCGAACTCTTGTGAACGTTTCCACCTACAACATATTGGCCACCAAGAGCAAACATCTTGTCGAAACCTATGGTTCCACATCTCCATGAGGATGCCCGAAGGGGCGAAAGTACTCGGCCAAAAAATAAAAAATTGGAGAATATGTCGCCTGTTTCTTCTCCCCCTCACCAACCCGGAAATTTCTTTTATTCGATTTTCGGATTCTACGTAACTTGAACGTAAAACATCAAATTTTGAAGAAGGTTGAGGAAGTATATTGTTTGGCAATTACAATGGTTTTTATTGAATGATAAATAAGAAACGCGGATGACCTGTTTGCAGGACCAACATTTTACCGCTTTGACCGTATAAAAATAATTTCTCTCAAGGTCTAAAAAATGGAAATAGAGAAAATTTGAAAAAAAAAACTTCAGACGCACTTTTTTGTAAGTACTGTGAGTCTTAAAAATTCAATTACGGAAAATTTTTGCACATTTACCATGAGAAATTTAACCTGAAAATTTCACTGGATTTCGTTGGTTTTTTAAGGAGACACAAATTCCGTCAATATTGGACCTCAGAAACTACTTGCTTCTTTTTTTTTTTTTTTTTTTTTTTTTTTTTTGTCTAAAAATCTGAGTATAGAGGGTACATAGCATTTGTCTTCCGAATTCAACTATCGATCCTAGTACTTCCATTTATCCCGTAAATTTCATATAACACTTGTTCGCCATGGAGAACCGATTTTGAAAATAAAACTGTTAATTTTCAATAGAAAACACTGACTTTGAAACTGTGATTGGCCTATCGTTTACATAATTCTCGACGATCATTGCACGTCTTGCGTACATTACACAGCGCAAATTCAGGGATGGAACTTTTCGAAAGCGAAGAGCGTTCGGATGTATATCACTTGGTGCGTTGGTACAGGACAGACGCTAATGCAACCATCGCGGTCACGCACCTGTCATTAGAGACGATCTCAGTTCCAACTTGAAGTCATCCAGGCCGTCTATTATCGGGTAAAGCTGCTTGCACGTGCACGCAAAGATCGTCTTACCCGACTTATGAGCAAAATCGATGGCCCCTCGACCGACGAATAGGTAAAGCATTTGTATTCACATCCCTATCCATAACCCTCGGGTTTAATCATAAAACAGGTAGAACGTTACATCAGTCGCTTCGGCCGCATCGGTCGGCTGTGACGCAATTGTCGAGAAGGGAGTCTCATCCTACAGCTGCGGACAATGAAAGTGTCAGGTCAGAGGTTGAGAGGACTTTCCCCTAGGAAGGTGAATGTATGCGCAGGTTGGCTTGACTCGGCGAATTCTCATCCGCGCCAGTGCCCCGAGAGTATTTTCTCGAATCGTCTCCCGTTTTAGGTATACGCTTCGCCTTCAGCTTTGTACGCTTCTTGGATTTGTAACGATAATTACCTACTAAGAACAGATTCGGAGAGTAAGGATCGCGTAGAATTTCCATTCGGATCCGCAGACAGCGATTACGTTGCAAAAATAACACTAAACGTCCCTTTTTATCATTTTTATTTTTCAGAGATGGTAGCACGTTCAGGAGCAAAAGTATAACATTTTTGAGGCCACAGCGAACGGATTTTCGTTTTGAAAAATTCACACTCTCTTTTGGTTTATTATTCATGATAAACCTTTGTAGTCACCCAAGAAAAAAAATTTTCTAACCCCCTTCAAAATTTGAAACCTTTCAAGACATGCGTAGAATCCGAATACCCAATAAAACAAATTCTCTCTGTCCGCCATACGCCGTCCACTATTTTCCGGCCAATCTATAATGGCTATATTCTTGAGATTTTCACCAAAAATCAATCTCGGTCTCACAACGGCCCAATTCTTGAACCACATTGCTAGCCCAATTTTAACGGTATTTTGGGAGGTTTTGAGTGGGGGAAAATTCATATATTCCAACGTTTTTCAGAAAAAGGTGTATATTTAGCATCGATTTGTATAGATTTTTGGACGCTGAATCGAATTAGACCATCGCGGGGGAATTCTATTGGTTCTCGAGTTAAGGCAGCTTTGGAACTGGAGAGTTCTTGGAATTTTTTTTCTTGCGATTACAATGGTTTATTATTGAGTAATAATCCAAAATTAAGAAAAATAAAAATTATTAAAATTACAATAGTTGCGACGGAGTTTTTCCCTATAGTTACCAATCTGTTGTTTGGTGGGAACATTTACAAATAATGTTCAGAATAATTACTAATCACAAATGGATAGTCTTCTTAAATCATTATTGAAGCGAAGGAATAATAAACCATTGTACAATCAATCAATTGCATCGTTTTCTTCTTTGTTTTAATCGTTCCGTTTTCTACAATTCTTGACTTTTTAACTAAAGCGAATTCCGAAAATGGCAAAACAAATCAAGAATCTATTAAAACCATCAACAATCAAAACTATCAACCGCGTAATTTTCTTTTTCAGTTCAGCGTCAAAATTGTATGAAAATTGATATTAATCACATCCGTCTTCCAAAAACGCTGGAAAATAAGAATTCCCCCTTTGAGGTACTTGGCTGAAGAATTGAGCAATTAATTGCTAGGCAAAAACTGAAAATGTCAAGAATTTAGCTACTATAGTTTCTTAAAATAAGAAGTTGTCGGACATAAGTTTTTTAGCCCTGAAAATGCCCGAATGGGCGAAAGATCTCAGAAAATTTGTTTTGATTGATGCTTTAGATCTTAAAATTCTCCTTTACAATAACAGGCTACTTCTCAGATTTTCTAATATACTCAAGTACAACGATGATAAACAGCAACTTATTGTTTATTGCATTGCAGCATGAATTGGGACTACTTCGCACCGATTGATAATCTCGAATTATTAATTTTTATCGCCACAGCGAAGGACAAATAGTTCTAGTTGAGCTAGAAACATAAGTACGTTTATATATCCCCTAAAATTTTCTGAAGACCGGTTTCACCACCTTTAATTAGCATAACCCAAATGTGGTAGTTAACGGAAACTCGGAGTAGCGAAGGGGTTTGGGGCTAGGAAAGTAGTTTTTCTCGTTCCTAGTTACCTAATTGTGATTCCTAATCAACGTGCCTCGAATCTGGAATATAATCCTGTTGGAATTCAGACAGCGCAGATTGCTTATAAAACTACGGTCGTGACAGGCAATAAGAAATAATTGGCGAACGTTAAGCATCGCTTTTACATCATCGCCTAGGAAATAAAATATTACTCATTTCCTTCCCACGATATACGCCTGATTAAGTCGTGTGTTGCTTTCGATACTATTTATACTTGTCGACCACATTGAAAGATACATTATTTGTTCAGAAATTGTTACCTATATGAAAGTTCGCTACGTGTTTCGGTACGAAGAAAAATGATAAAAAATTGTTTACTTCGCAAACAAATTTATTCCAAAAAAAAAGAAGAAACTAATAATGAACGAAATCCAGGATAATTCGAAAGCTAGAAGAGAACACACCGAAGAAACAGTTTTAATTCTTAGAACCTACAATAACATATTATAGGGGTGCCAACTAAATTTGATGTGAAATTGAAGAGGGGTCCCTGTCGTGCATTTCAAGAATGATCAGTCCTTGGATTGAGCGTTTTCAGTTTGCTCAGTCCTAAAAGAGTGCGTAAATTTTTCGCCTATTGGGTACAACATAAATATAGAAGATAAATCAATAGTTCAACGCCGTACGTATTTTCAGCATCTTAAATCGACTTTATGGGAGGAAAAAAATGATAACGCTCGTCAAACTTGCAACATTATATTAATTAAAATAACATTTACATCAGTTTACCGGTTTCTTCGGATTAAATAAATCTTCCCAAAAGCTAAAC
The DNA here is from genome assembly GCA_037159825.1 of Tupiocoris notatus. NCBI lineage: Eukaryota > Metazoa > Arthropoda > Insecta > Hemiptera > Miridae > Tupiocoris > Tupiocoris notatus. Next base: position 521,785 of record JASJUZ010000218.1, on the reverse strand, counting down.
ATTTTAATATACATAAATATTCATATGAATAACACAGACATTACTGACTAGCGGGACCTACTGTCGTTGGTCTAACTTCTCTCTTTTTTTTTGAAAATATTTGCGGTATAGACTTTATACAGAGCGTTCGGTTAAAGAAACCTTTCAGAAACGTGAAAACGTCGGATACAGATAAGTCTTCTCATTTTGCTCCAGAGAAAAAATACTCGTCAAAGCAATTAAATATATTATCAACTACACGCTTTTCGGTAGATAACATTTCTATCAAAATTACGCAGCAGTTTCGTAGGCTTGAGAGGCTCAGCTAAGTCTTCGCTACAGTGATATGCACGTGACCTCATTATTGGAAATCTTTTGAGAATTGTATTGAATCAGGGGGATAATATTCAACGGATTTTTAAACAGTGAGAGAAAAATTCAGATGAAAAAATTATGAAAAAATCAGTTGTTGTTGCTAGTAGGTCCTAGATGACAATGAAATTCGAATACAATTATTTCTTTCGACAGGAAAATTCCAATTTCGACTCGTGGCAGATTTCGTAATGGAAATCGATCGGTGACCCGAAAAAATGTAGGTACGACATTGAAAATATCACTGGAAGCTTATTCGATACTTTTCTAGATAAATACAATAGTTTTAGTGATGTTCTACAAATCTGCTCTTACCTATCGATCCACATCCATTCGTTCGAAAAACATTCAATATTCTTGTATTCAATATTCTTCCATCGATGCTAAATTATATGGAAGTACGCTCGAAATAACAATAGCGAGGTTCAAATTACCGCGACCATTGCGCACCAATCGGAGCGTTGAAATGAAGTTAGTATGAGTTGAATAGCATTTTAGATTCTCGGTAGAAATAAGCAGAACTATTATTGTGTTACGTACATTGGTGAATAAGGGCTGGAAATGTTAGGAGAGTTACCAACCGACGGGTGGAATTAAATATTGTCTTTTTCCAATAACGTTGACAGTTCAAGAGATTGCTACCGCAGACGAGCCGCTCATTTCTCATTAAAAACTTCCGTTTATATACTCGCTCCGAGTTTATTTTGCAATAGGTAAGCAAATCTGTAATATTCTTTCAGTTCAGTATCCGGTCGAATTTAATTACTAAAATATCATCATACAAGAATGCGCACATTTTCCAGCCCTCTTTGAATGTTATCAAAATATATACAAGATGCCTCATACATAACAAGGAATAATCTAGAGGCTAAATTCAAGCCACAGTTTATCACATTATATTTCTTTCTCTTCCGACAACATTCTCGCAGGAATCACGAATCGGTAGGTATCGAATTCTCAGGTAATCTCACTGGTATCAGCCGCTTTTCAACGCAATTTCACATTTCCGCGAGCATAACTAAAACCTAATCGGACACAATTCGAGTGATACTATGGATTATCCAGATGTCATTTTAAATAATCGCGTCGCGTGAAACATTGATAAAATGCGCCCATTATATCATTCTAATGATGAAGAGTTGATCTATCATTTTTCAAAGCAATGTGGTAAAGAAATGAAACAGGACAAAATAAACAAAAAATGTAAATAAGAAAAGACTCATACTTATTATCATTATTTTATTTTTTATTATTGTTTTTGTGATTTGGCATACGTTCTCAAGTGGAGAGGTGAAGAGGAGAGTAAGAAATATAGGTACTCATTCTTCGATTCTTGAACTGAGGACGTATCTTTCAAAAGTAAACCTTTCCACTTTCGAATTATACTGCCTTTTAAAACTACAAAGTGTGAGGTAAAAATCACCTTAAAAATATCGTTTTCACCACTATTTCCAACCAAGTTGAGGAGAAAAGTTTATCGGAGTTGGGGAAAAAAACAACAGCTAACTATTTGATAATTGAATGAAAATCGAGTGATTACTGGACGAAGGTCACGTTTTATGTTTCGCAAAAAAATATAGGAATAGTTGGTTTATAAAATTAATTTTTTGAATAACTGAAAAACTGCATTATTCTTTTCTGGACTAGCTTCAATGTCGCTAAGATAGTTCATCATTGACCACTCTCATGTTGATGTTATCAGCCAGTCAAAATTTTGGCGAAACTGGCTCTAAATTTATTGAAGGCGGATTTTATCAATAAATCAGCTCACCGTCTCATGAAATTCATTTATTGCGCGCTGTTTCCCCTCATACTCAACAGATCAAGCTGGAAATCTGGATGATCAGAAGAGCGGAAGAATTAAAATTCGAACGCGCAGAATTAGCAAATGTAAATAGGTTGACAAGGGGTAACTATTCTGCGCCACAAGCGAATAGACAGGTCAGTAGTAAATATTTTGCGCTAGATTTTGTCATACCACATCCTGCGATGGGCTGATCAGTTGCCAAATATAAATGGTAACACATAAAGAATCGGAGAAAGAGTCGCCAGGTTTTTCTCTCCCTCGCACCTTCTGGACATAAACGGTAATAGTTAAAATACTACGCAAGTTTGGACAAATGGCTCTGGAGTGGATCTGATGTCTTACTTTCCGTAAAAGATCTTAAGGGAATGGTTCTCGAGGTCGCATCTTTTTATGGGTTAGAATACAAGTACGACCCTTCTAACGCTGATCACTGGTGGGACTTAGCAGCACCATTCCTAAGTTATATGACACTCTTGAAACACAGACACAACGAGGTTAGTAATGGTTGCAAGAATTTTCCTGTGCACAAGGACGGTAGCAGTGAGGCACAAGCATTGGGTCCTATGACTCAGTTAATTATGTTGTCAAAGTGTAGCGGTCCAACAGATACGGAGCCAAGTGAAGGACGGCTGTCGCTAGGACCCTTAGCCATCTACCACGAAGTCGCAAGTTAGTCCAGCTCGTCCAAGGAAAGAAATGGTCGTGTTTTTTCTCGACCTGGCTGGGAAAGGTGCTTGAAAAAGCTCAACAAATTGATCATTTCTAACGGGTTTTTCTTTTATCCCATATCTGAAACTCGATCAGTAAGTTGAGCTAGACACTCACAGGCAGATAGATTATAAACGAAATAATGTCAAAAACATTAAATAACGAGCGATTTTTCTAGACTCATAAACAGACAAAGTTAATTCGTTTCGAAAAAATCACATTTCTAGGAATCTGAGGGCCGAGATTACATGATGGATTCGATTTAAAATTATGGAACCTACCACTAAATAGTTAGGTATATACCCTTAAAAAAAAAATCAGACTTACAGGGGCTGACCATTAGTGGACAACACATACCAAAAAACCCTGCAAGTCATCTGGAGTAACTTCCTTTCGAAGTCGGTTAAAAAAGGGGAAGGAATCGAGGTAACGAACTCTGACAAGAGCGCTCCGGACTTGAGAGTACGAGTTTAGGGCTCAGCTTCTCTATTTACTCAACGTTCTTCAACTAATATTGAAGTTAATTTGTCAACTCCAGTCACCATTTACAGTTTTCAATGTTCACCAGCAATATTGAAAAAATCTTACCAAACCTGACCTTTTCGCTATAGCATCAAATATTTACTACCTTCTGCACTTAGTAAAAATATAACGTTCCAAGAATCAGCGCGCAATCGAAATTATAACGTACAAAAATTCTTCAAGGTCGATTCTAGCCTCGATCAATTATCAGGACGAATTCGAACGACTTGGGAGGTTTGAAGTTTTACGATTCCCTCGAGAGCTACACGTTCAAGTCGGCCATCATTCGTCGGAAGTCTGCTAACGTGTTGTAATCGGGGTCTGTGTCTATGTCGGCGAAATCTCTCGAAGAGTCCGATTTATCAAAACTAGGGTTATATCTGGAAATAATACAAATAATGGTCAGAAAACAAATTACGCTTAAGATTATAAAATTATTTCAATAAAATAGAGTTGCGTCAAATTTTTTGCATAAATTCGCTCTGCAATGTGGTTAGAACGTCAAAATAATGAAAAGTCTCACCTTGAAAGGGACAAGGGACATGGAAGAAGCTCTGGCATCACTGAATGGTGCGTGATGAGAGCCGTTAAACTGGGAAACTCCTTTGTAAAGCCCTGAAGCAAAAAAGGGACATTAAAGTGGCTGGTAGAAGTAATTTAACCGAGATTGTCGGTAATGGTTTCCGAACGTTTCATCGATTATTTAATTTACTCCGTCGAATATGAATACATTTACAACAGCTGGAACACAGCCACGTATCGAATTGAAACAGAGATGAATTAACAGGAAAAACGGACGTTGAAATAAAATGAATTTTTTTTGTTGAGATTTGCATAGGTACCTAAATTAATTTTTGAAATTAAAATTAAATTATTTTTTGAAATTAAACTACATTAATTTTCAATTTCATTAATTTTTCACTATACTCTGGAATATTTTCCAAACAAGTAATAGCTTGTAAAGGGTCAAAAAGTGGCAAAACTCACCAGCAAAAAATCAATTAAATTTTTAAATTTTCAGAAGATTTTCTTCCTGTGAATGTGCAAAATTAGCCGTTACGTAGCGGACTTTTTGAATAACACGCAGTACTTCCAAAAGACATGGTTTCGCCGTATCTCGCTTTTGATTAAGGTCTTGAAATGTTTGTTATCTCGAGCAGATGTCGCTTGATTTTTGTCGATTGGCTCACACACCTTACTTCCGCGATATGATCATTTTTCGCCAATTCTCTAATGTTTCTTTCATTTTTAATGGTCGCAAAACTCAATATATGTGAATATTCTTGGTCATGTAATGTTCCAAGACGGTTATGGAGGGTAAATGTTTTAATAGAACAACGGCGTTTTTTTATCCTTATTTTAAAACAGTTTACTATCGATGTACGACTTTTTTAAACGTTTCTCGACTAAAAATCTAAATTTGCACGAATTTTTAAACGTTTCTCGACTAAAAATCTAAATATGCACAAATTTGTATTCCCAGTAAAAATGTACGCTTCGTACCAAAAATGCAAACTTTTTAAAAAATAGAAATATACGTTTTTTTCACCACACAGTGACGTGTGTCAATTTATTTGAAACTATGTTTCAATTCGACTATTTTCAACGGTTTTCATCTGAAAATCGAAGTTTCTGAATAGGAGTTTATTGTTTCCCAATTTGAAATGTTTGTAAACTTTTTCGAACCAAAAAAAAACAAATTGCCGTGGCAAGAATAACAATTTTTTCCACTGAATTTCAACTGGAATTCGACGTTGCTTTTTTCTTTTTAATTAGATTGGAGCACCTAATTCAACTGAAAAATATCATTTTTTCTTTTTTCCCAACTGAAAATTTTCCTCAACTTTCGCAACTAAGTATAATTCCACCTTTGATAGATTTTCTCTAAAAAAACGAGATAGTGACAAAAAATCTTCAAGGAACTAAAACGATATCGACATCAAGAAACGTTAACAAACTACAAAAAGTATTTTCGTTGGGGCAAGAAGAACTCCTGAAATACGCTAAGGATACTTACTTTTATCTTGAAGCCCTTGTTAGTTCGAAGGATAAGATAGTGGGCAATTCCTAACGGTTGGAACTCAACAGGAACACGGAGGCTTAGCGCGAAGCAACCAGGTTTACTCGTGCTTTCTCGAACCATGAACGATCCGACGGGCTCTTGGCCGAGTACTTCCAGGGTGATCTCCCTGTACAATAAATTGACAATTGTGAAAAAAAAAGAATATGTATATAGTTATTTAAATGAAAGAATACATCCGGGGGTTGTGAGGTGGAGAAAAACCAGGCGACTCATTCTCCAACGAGACCCAACGGCTGTGGACCCTACGGCTCCACGTTGCCTTGAGGATGCCCGAATGGGCGAAAGTGCTCGTCCAGCTAATAAAGAATCGAAGAATGAGTCGCCTGGTTTTTCTCCGCCTCACAACCCCCGGACATCATGAAATGCGACGAGAAGGAAAATAAAAGAATATAGAAATACGAAAAAACGCGAAGTCGACTTTTGATCGAGCAATTTTTTTCTCAATGAAATGCAGAGCTTTTTAACCGTAAAATAATTTATTATCGCTTATATCCAAAGTTTTTTACTCCGAGTACTGCCAAAACTTGGAGGCTATAAATAATGAAATATTTTATTTCAAAAATATTTAAAATCAGCAAACGATCGCACGCTATAACAATCAGAGAGAGGGCACGAATGGATTTTAGGTGCCTCCCGCCCTCAATGTAAATGATTGACAAAAGCCTCACACAATAAAACCGACACACGCCTCATTACAAACATCAACATGATACTGCAACCAACAAGAAATTCCATTTCCAGATAAGAAATTCCAAGAAAACCATTTATATCTACACGCTATGGATCCAAGACGCAAAAATATTCAAATCATTCATTCTTTTTATCTGTAATCAAGATTTTTCGAAATAATAGAACAAACCTTTCCTCTTTCTTCTTTTCTATCACGATCAATTTATTAATTCTTTAAAAAATGTATATACCTACTATACAATTTTTTTCTTCATCCCAACGACAGATAGACTCACAGACAGTTGTTCAGAATGTGTTTCTGAGTAGTGCTACTTATGAAAATTTCTTTAAAATTCACCTCCTTTTAGGACTTCGCTTTTAGGACGAACACAATACTTTCATTCGCTACGTAGACGTAGACGTAGCGTAAAAAACGAAAAAAAAAAACTTCTTCGGATTTATTTCTTGAGGAGGTCTCATTCTGAAGCCTTCGCAAGAATATTTTTTGTTTCGGCAATAAAACTCTTACCTGGGTATTCCCGCTTGGAACCATGGAGCTGTTTTCAATTCTCCTTCCTCCGGTCGGTTGTTCAGCGAATCAGTCCTCTCAGGGGGCGCCGGGGGAGGGGTGGCTGTTGTGCTCGTCGCACTACTCCGTTTACTATCGGGACTTTCCGATACTCTGCAAAAAATAATAAAAAATAATAAAAATCAAGCAAACAAATATAAATCATTGTAAATAGTTGCTTGTTCATACGGATCTGTCGGTAGGTGAGGTTTAGATAATAAATGCGTCCTTCTCTACAACACCTCGACTACCCGAAAAAATATAAATAAATCATAAAATAATCGCATTGTTTCTAGATTTCGTCCGATGTTGCGCATGAATCAGGTAGTGGTATCCTCGAGTTAATAATTTATAAACTGAAAAACAAAGCATTTGTGGTATTTCTCCTTCATTTAGTAATTTTGTCGATAGTCGATTGTCTGCGAATTGCGTTCCCGAAATATGAAGCCAAGTTCTTCGTTATAACAACTATTCAAATTTGGATTTTCTAGGAGAATTTAAATTTCGAGAGTGGCGTTCAAGTTCGACTTTCAACTTTACCGAAATTCGAAAAACCCTCAATACACGATCTAAAGGTGCTGTTTTGGTAGGTTTTTAAAAAAAAATATATTTGACTGAAATATTATGTTGGTAATTTCGGGAACTGGGACATGAAGGCAGCGCAAAAAAGTATTCCAAACTTCAGGAATATTAACACGAATAATCAGTGAGGTCTTTAAGACCGAAATTTCTGATCCAATTTTATTTTTACCCGATAATTTTCCAAGTTTTATCAGTTTCAACCCAGTGTCATTAAAACGACCATCTGCTTAAACGAGCTCAAGTTCCCGATGTTCGGCCGCTACGACTTCCTTCCGATTTCCATTAGCGTTCCCCGGTCTCGTCAGCGAATCGATACAGCACGAACCACATTATTCCCATTTCGATTCCGAATCTTCCCCCTGCGGGTTTCAGGTCTTCGGATTCGTCCTCCGCCGCCTTTCTAGCATCGAATTCGTGATGATTCACTTCAATCGGTCCGATCTGCACCTGCGAGCCACCCGCGGTTCTCTTCTCTATGCAAATGCGATCTGATCTATTTACAATTGAGGCATTACCTAGGGTTTACGTGGAAGCGTAGTAGTGCGAACGGAGAGCGTCGTTTCCTGTTTTCCCTAATAAAGTTTGCCGCATTGTAATCAGCTATGCGAGCCTAATCCCACCAACGGGAACCTCTCTCCGCTTCAGTCAATATACATAATTCATTTAGCCCATCTTGCCGCAAGTAATTTCATAAAACGCCGACTAGTTTATTACGGTCGGCCGCGTTGTGAGTGGTAACGTATTGTGGAAAGGAACTCGGCGTCCATTTTCGACTCCATTTGGCAAGTCCTCGCATTGATGAGCTCATGTACTCGCTCGCAATATCAGGGCCGATAAAGTGTTCGTTTTATGCGTAATATTGTTAACGTGCGCGGTTTCAGCTATTCCGCAACTCCTTAGCAACTATGGTTCCAACGATATGGTCTTGACGCAGTACGGCTGAAGAGTGTTCGATGTCCGTTCCAACTAATATAGAACAATTTTTATAGCTATATAAGGACTCAAGTTATACAAAATTCTGAGAATCTCGAAAATTTTACACGAAAGCTGCGTTAGTCTGAAAACTAATATACTACCTACCTAAAAGTTTTTTTTTTTTTTTTTTTTTTTTTTTTTTTAACTGATTTGGTGTTTTACACCACACTCACCGGCCAATGGTCCAATTTTTTCAGTGAAACCAATCACAACTATTTTTAGATGGAAATCCCAATTTAAGGTTAGAAACTGAAAAACCTGGTACGTTTTAAAAGAAATAGCTAAAGGACGAAATCTAGCAGACATTAGAAGTAAAATCAATCTCTAAATTTTGCCAAGCCCGTTTGTATTTTATCAAAATAAAAACCTATTTTATCAAAATAAAAATAAAATATTACACTGTCAATTTTATTATCAACTTAAAAATTTATTTATTCATTCAATTCGAATTATCTAATGCAAACTTGCAGTTCAACGTACCTATTGTTATCCAAGTCGATCGTTTTGGCAGTATTGATGATGTAGGGATGTTTATTGTGAACTAAAGGGGCCTCTTCTTCGCTCGGTGTTGTGCCTAGACCCATAGCGAGCCGCTTGACTAGGACGGGCTTGTCGCCCAGACGTCGGCACGAATTAAGCTCAGTCGGCGAATTGCTCTCGTCGGACGACGTCGGCGACGGAGCGCCAAACATCGCTCCCGACGTTTTCAAGCCAGGAATCGTACTCGGAGGGCAGATACCGCTCATTCCTCGGCCGGGAATCGCTTTAGGCTGTAAATTAAGGAATATTAATGTAATACGTAAAACAAAAGTTGAAAATTATTTTACAGCGTTTTATTATTCCTATGCTCCCATTATGATTTAAGAAGAACACACGCTTGTAACTATCCCGAATATTTGTCAACGTTTCGACGTAAAATAGATCGGTGATTATAGGGGAATACAATTGGCAACTACAGTAATTTTAATAATTATGTTTTCTTAATTAGCTGATTGAAAGTTTCAACCGTTTCATCGACTATAGAACTATTTTTACAGCTTCTAAAATTCTCATACCGAATTTCTAGAAGTCTAAAAATCGCCACAAATGAGCTGCGATAACTCGAGTGCCATTAAAGCTATCTACCTCCGTTATAGCCGTACAAAAACTGTATAAATTCATATCAAACAAACCTTTGTCTGAAAAACCTTCGAAACACGACATCACCCCTTAAAACTTCCAAAAATACCATTAAAAGTTAAGTAACTATTCGGCTGAAAAATTCAGCCGTTTTCCGGCCAAGAGTGACTTTTCCTGAACTTTGAATTATGTAACTTTTATAGTTTCGTCACCGTTGACGGCGGACGGACAGAAATGTTTTTTTTCCATGTTTACATAGTAAATAAGCACTGTGACCGACTGGAAAGTCGAATTTGAAAAGGAGGTCCTCTTGGAAGACATTTCATAGTACAATACTCAAAATCATTTTCTGAAATTACAATCAGTTGAAAAGGCATAATGTTGCCATAATTCCTAATTTTTTCCAAGAACAGCTACTACGACACCGCAATAATATTATCTCATTGTTCTGACATTTCTTAATCGTTTTTCTGGGTTGGAATCTTGTCAAAAATGACTTAATTATAAAAATTACTAATTAAAATACACAAATAAAATTTGAAAAACTAAAGTACTAAAAAAGGACTTAATTAAATAAGTTGCCCTTTTTGAAATTCGATCATTTTTCAAATTAAAACCGGAACAATTGCAGTATGAAGATAATTAAAATACATTACAGGCTACTAAACTATATTGCGCCGATTCATAAGAAAAATGCTTCTGGGTTTCAAATTAAAAACTGTAAAATTAGTTGCTGCCCAACAGCCAATTAAAATTGGAAAAAAGTAACCAGTCCTTTTTTCTAGGATAGCTTGTTTTTATAATCGATTATGGTGTATTTAATGCAACGAGCTACCTAGGTGCACAATATATAAATGGGACAACCGAACGGGGGAAATAGCCGAAATCATCATTAGAAAGAAATTGACTTCATAATGCCGAAGGATCAGCTCTTGAACAATATTAATACTTAAACCGTGATCTTCAAACCAACCCTTGAATATAAAGCTCCCATTCTGAATAATTCGTCCTTCCAACAGATTGTACACCAATGTGTAACTCGAATGTCTAAAACGAGCGAGATTCCTTGCGAATAATCAAGGCCAACTCCATTTTACGATCGAATATCGCATTGTATTTAAATAAGTCGGCCAACGGGGGAAGATGAGTGGAACAAGGTTGGGCCTTAAGGGCGTAAATCACAAACGAAATTAGCCTGTAATCTGCTTAAATAGGAGTCGAGAATATGCAGATTCTATTCAACGCCAAAGGAACAATAGAAAAAGATCAACGTCGAATCGTCCGACTGTAAAGATGTCATTATAAAACGCCCAAGAAACAGTATTACTCGGAAGATATTTACCCAAACTATTGTTTGCGGTTCTAGGGATCGTTGAATCACTTGCTGCAACTGGGGCTGCAGCTGAGCAGCGTACGCCATTCGAAATGCATTGCCAACTATAGAATTCAGCTCTTCTGCCTGGAAAAGAGAAAAAATAAATTAAACTAAAAATAATTTTTTGAATAAATTAATTCTTTGACTAAATGAACTAATTAAAGGGCGAGAGAGTTTTTAGAATTATTTAAAAAAAAACGGTGAAATAGGGATTCTATTATAGTTCGCGAGCAGTTGAATAAAACGCAAAGTATAAAGACGAAGAAGGCACTATAGAAAACGTTCCTACGATAGAGTCTACGTGACTGGAGTTTTCCCAGTTATTCGCAGTATCAACGGAAAATATTGCGGAGGAAACAACATTGGTAGGGACGCGTATGGAATTTTCAAACGTGAGTAAAACGGGTCTCGAAGATGGACAGACGGTATAAACTGGCCTTTAACAGCCACTCGGTTTGTGTCTTGAGAATTCCACCGGGAAGAAAAGTATAAAACGGTCACTTCATCTTCGAATAAGATCAGAAATTTAGAATTGAGGAATGAAGACAGAAATTAAAGGGGAAATCGAATTTCGTCGTTGACGAGCTGACGTTATATGGCGAATATTGAAGAAAATTATAATTCGTTGTTTTTAATTATCTTAATCTACAGTATAGATCCTACAACTAATTTCTCACTAAATGTTTCAAATAAATTTTTTTTGATGTCCGTGGATTGGGGAAGAGAAACCAGGCAACTCATTCTCCGTCGTTTATTTTCTGGCCGAGTACTTTCGCCCGTTCGGGCATCATCAGGGCGACGTGGAGCCCCAGGGTCCATCTAGGCTGTGGACCCAATGGCTGGGAGCTCCCCAATCGGAGCTCCTTTATGGAGAAAAAACGAAGATAGTATTTTTTGTACCTCAATTTGTCGTAATCAAAACCCTAGCAAAAAAAAAAAAAAAAAATAATAATAATAATAAAACCAACAATAATAATATGCGGCTTACAAAAAAAATATTCACGTTTCGTGAGATTCGCTCGAACAAATCCAAGGTGACCCGGTGCTACACAAACGTTCGTTCAATACACTCAGAAAAAATATTTTCTTGCGATTTTCACCCGTAAAGTTAGTATGGCGCGTTTGTTTCCCAGATCGGAAAATCCCCTCTCTGCGGATTACCTCGAATGGTAAAATACGAATTTTTCAGAGCGAAACTAACGGCCAAAACGTAACGGGAGACCGAAATTCCATCGTGAAAACAAACATTCCAATCCGTTACGAGAGGGATGAAAACTCGGCGATAATAAAGGGAACCGACGGGCAAAGCCCGTGCAAAAGGTTGAAAGGGGAAAAAAGGCATCGACCGGATTAAAAGGCATAATAAAAGTCTTCAATCTCTAATCACTTCTAATGAGAACAATTAGCTTTTCAGTTTCCGCTTCGCAGCACTTCACTGATTGCGTCTCGGTCTTTCTCCCCCGACCTAGGGCTCTTTTTTATTTTTTCGACGCAGGGAAACTGATCTTCTGTTGTTAAAATTTCAACGTCCTCCCGTTTCCCTAACTTAATTAAAGTAGATTTCTCAATCTAGAAAGAACGGGGTGGGGATTGTGTTCGCAAAGACGAGACCTGATTGGGAAGTGTTTTTTCGTTTCATCGTCTTTTACGCAACTAGCATTTATTTATAAGACTTCAAAAAAAGGAGAGAAAAAAAACTCTCGGTCTGAACGAAAAGAAAATAAGATCTTCTTCCGAGGTTCATCTATAATAAACGATCTCTCTCCAATCAAAAAGGATCGATCTCGGGAAAATTGACGATAAATCCTGCTATAGGAATCCTGCGGACCTACACTCAGAGCGCTTTAGTAGCGGGCACGCAAAACACTGGACGTTAGCGGACGCTGGATTTATTTCACCCCAAGTTGTGCTGTTTCCTCTAATTCAACGCTATATAGCGAGGTCGAAATTTTTACGCGCATCTGTACACATAGGAGAAGCAGAAAAATTAGCCGAAATAATTACCAAGCGATCGGTGCATTTTGGAATGAATAAATAAATCCACCTGAGCGAGGTGAATCCCTCGACCGGTTACTCCATGTTTACATAGTAAATGGAATGATTGTGATCTTTACAAATATCATCATCAAGAACAATCCTTAACTACTTTCCACGAAATTCTCCTCACTTTTCGCTCGGTGAGTCCGCGGTTCCAAAAACTACTGAAAAGTGTACAGTTAAGTTGATAAGGGGAGTAAAAAGAACACCAGTGTTTAAAAAACAGAAAACTCAGCTAATCTTCAATGGTTTCAAACAACTAAATTACTTTTCATTTTTCATATATCCCAACATGAAAGTGGAGACTTGAAAAATACTTTTGAAAAAGTAGGCTCCAACACATGAAACTTGCAAAAAAAAAAGTTCAATGCTCGACTGAACTCCGCACTCGCTTTAACTACTATTTTTGTTTCAATGAGGGCTACAACTAGTTAATAATATGCATTCATCAGCAATGAGTAGCCTAACATTTGAACGCGAAAAAACTCGTTATTTTGATATTTACAGTGATATGGTACACTAAGAATTCCTAGAAAGTTAAATTTCCGAAAAAAGCCAATTATTACAACAAAATCAATGTTGATTTAAAAAAATCAAAGGCAAAATGGACATTTTAGTTAGGGATTGAATTGATTTTCATCAAAACGTGTGGAAACTGGGGAGTTTTTCAATACAGAAAACCAGAAAGTAGAAAAAACGCTGCGAACGATTGTACAGTGGTTCATTATTCATTTGTTTCAATAAATTATAATCATCAAGGAGACTATCTTTTCCTAATAGTAACTGTCCCAAACATTTTTGAATGTTTTAACCTTACAACAGATTTGTAACTAGGTATACGTGAAAACTCCTTAAAGTAATTTTTTTTCAACGACCTCATTTGGAGTCAAATTACTTGCCTAATAACACTGCAGAAGGGTGTTTGACGAGTATTCCAACGGGTATGAAACGATCAGTAAATCTCTACAAAGTCTTTCACAAAAGCTGCGATAACTCGAGAAACACCGAATTTTTCAACCACATTGTGATCTCATTCGATTCAGCGTCCGAAAATATATATAAATAATATCAAGCACGTCATAATTATGTTTCAACAACGTTGGAAAGTGAGAAACTCCTCCCCCTCAAACTACGAAAATCAATGATCTGGCAATTGAATTAAGCCATTGTGAATCAAAAATTAATTTTTGGTGAAAATTTCAAATATTTATGCAGCTTCAAAAAGTGTTGACGACGGAGGGGAAGAAATTTTTTCATGGGACACTAGGACTCGACGTACCCTGAAACGTAAAACATCAACTATTGAAGGGGTTAGGAAAGAAAGAGCGATTACAAAGGTTTATCATTGAATAATAAACCAAAATGAATGAAGAATTACAGGAAAATGCGAAAAATATAATCGGCTTGTCTGCACAAAAAACAATTTGGTTTCATCCAACCGGACGAAAAATGGAACAATCCGCTTATAAAAGGGAGGTTTAACTTTTTGCCTGTATCGACCAAAATAATACAGAGCTGAACGTGTAAGGTCAGTTAGAGTAGACGTGAATATAATACAACCATCAATTTGCCAACAATTGAACGCTATTTTTCATTGTTATAGACCTGTGGCAGATGTTAGAATTCAACAACTTCTAAATGCACACGTTCCGAGAATAACGAAAGTTCATTAAAATATAAAAGGTTGAAAATTGCCAGGAAAACGAGAATGCCGAGAATAGGAGCGGTTTTAAGTATGTACACATAATAAATTAACGAGGCTTCATAGGAGAAAACTGGAACGTGAAGCTAATTCGGTTGAAAACGGAGCGAGTTCCTCCTTCCGTTGTCAGTCCGTTGTCAGATATTTTCCGCCTAACCTGACAGGCCAGAAGGTGGGAAATTCTCGTTGTGAAATGCTCAACCTAAACGTAAACCTCGACGTCTCGACAGTTACGTCGCTTTTTATGCCGATTTTCCCCAAATAAATGTCAAAATTTGGCGGCGCGATGCGACAACATAAAAAATCATTTGAAGTTTGGCCTCTGCCAGAAACTGAATCACTTATTATCTACAATTTATTATTCAACGGTTTTTTTCATTAGAAAATGTTTCCTTAAAACGGTGTTTTACCTAAATTATTGAATCGTCAGGAAGGAAAAAGTGTACATAATTGTCTTCTCCGAAGGAGAAAGTTCACAAGTGGGATCTATTGACAAATAACACTCGCTGGTACACATATATATGTAACCAGAAAGATAGTTCGATGTAACGGAATCCAAAACACAATTCAAGTTTTCCTGACAATTTTCTTTTTGAATAAAAATTGGGTTGCCATATCTGCCCCAGAAAAACCTCGACGATTGATGCTAAAAACCTGGACTTTATATCCTGAAAATGGGTATATCTAGTATAGTATTCCAAAAAATAATTTATCTTTATCGTGATATGATTCATCTTTTATTCAATATATCATATGATTTTCAGTATATAAGGAAATAATAATTTATCTTCATCACGATATGATTCATCTTTTTACTTCCATGTTTACGTAGTAAATGGAAGTATTGAGATCGTCTGAAAAGTCGAATTCGGAACCGAGGTCCTGATGGAAGAAATTTTCATAGTAGTATACTCAGAAACACTTTCTGAACAAGTGTCTGTGTGTCTGTGTGTCTGTGTGTCTGTGTGTCTGTCTGTCCGTCTGTCCGTCTGTCCGTCTGTCCGTCTGTCCGTCTGTCTGTGGTCACAAACTGACATAAATCGCCATATCTCCCTGAAAAATGGATGAAACCCCATGAAATTTTCAGGGAATGTTTTCCCAGTGATTATGCAAAATTAGGTTTTTCCGGATTTTGAATTACACACAGTACTTCCGAGATATAAGCGTTCAAAGTTTTTTCTGTTTCGATTTTTACAGGCTATGAGAGTCAATATTTTTCTACGTTTGAGGGCTTGAAATGTCGGTTATGGCAAGCAGAAAACACTAGATTTTTTGTATAGTGGGTCACATACAATGCCTCCACGTTATGAGCGTTTTTCACGATTTCACAAGTGCATGTTTTGTATTTTGATTTTTACAGGCCGCAAAACTCAATGTATTTGAATGTTTGAGGTCTTAAAATGTTGGGGTTGGCGATTGAATGATGCCTGATTTTTATCAAATGGGTCACATGCAGTACATCCGCGTTATTTGCACATTTGCTACATTTTGATTTTTATAGACCACAAAAATGAATATATTTGAACGCTGGAGGACTTAAAATTTTTCTATATGACAGTTGAATATCGCTTGATTTTTATTATTGGGGTCACATGCAGTACCTCCTCGTAAAACGCATTTTCAGTTGTTTAATTTGTATTTTTTGGGTCTCTTTGCTTTAAATATGACCAACTTTGACCTCGTTCACAAAACTTGTTTTGCATAGTTTGGATAACACACAGTACTTCCGCATTATGCCTTTCTTTAACTTTTGAGATTTAATAGACTGCAAGAGTGAATATACATTAGACTTTGAATTTCCTATATGACAGCCTAATATTGCTTGACTTTTATTATTGGGGTCACCTGCAGTACTTCCTCGTAAAACCATTTTCAGTTATTTTAGTAAGCGTTATTGTACTTTTAGGGTCTCTTTGCTATAAATATGACCAACTTTGACGTCGTTCATAAAACTTGTTTTGTATGGTTTGGGTAACACACAGTACTTCCGCTTTATGCCATTTTTCAACTTTTGAGATTTTAATAGACCGCAAGAGTGAATATACATTAGACTTTAAATTTTCTATATGACAGCTGAATATTGCTTGTTTTTTATTATTGGGGTCACCTGCAGTACTTCCTCGCAAAACGCATTTTCAGTTACTGTACTTTTTGGGGCTCTTTGCTATATATTTGACCAACTATGACCACGTTCACAGAACTTGTTTTGTATAGTTTGGATAACACACAGTACTTCCGCCTTATGCCGTTTTTTTTGCATTAGAGATTTTTATAGACGACAAGAGTGAATATACTTTAGACTTTAAATTTTTCTTTATAACAGTTGAATTTTGCTTGATTTTTATTATCGGGGTCACATGCAGTACTTCCTCGTTAAACGCGATTTCAGTTATTTTATTCTAGCGCTCTTGTAAATTTCGGGTCTCTGCTTTAAATGTGACCAACAACGATCATGTTTTGTTTTGATCACATACCGTACTTCCGCCCTACGCCGTTTATCGCTGTTGAGCTTTTTACAGGGTGCAAAAATCAATACATTTGACGCTAGAGGTATTAAATATTTGTAATGGCGAGTGAATGACGCCTGATCTTTACCGCTAGGGTCACGGTTCGGCCTTTGTACGATTTTCTCGATTTTATAATTGGTTATACCAGTTACCGACTCAAACATGGAAGTACTGTGTGATCTATGCACACCACTGGTTTTCAATCTATATCATATGATTCTCCTTATATAAGAAATATGGGCAATGCTTCATATTCAACCAACATCAAAAATGAGTGTTATTTCAGCGTTAAATTGCTTTGTTGACTTGACTATCGAGAAAATTGCCGAGAACTTCTCGCCAATAACACGTATGGCTTGCAATTCTTGAAAATCTGCTCGCTGGTGTAACTTTGGTTCCATCTGGGATATTCGTGACCTAAAATCTATGCAAATATAGAATTTTCTTTTCGGTATTGAATCCGATGCTAATCATGCGGCGATAAATTCAGTTCTAGCCCATCTTCTATCCCCAAACGAACATGTTCTATAGCTCCACTGCCAACAATTGATCGGTAAACTTTTCATTTTGCATCTCTTGTCCGCTAAATTTTTTCTTGATGGTTTCTGATCAATTCCTTCATAGTAACATACAAATTCTCAACATTGGTAATCAATCGGCGAACGGCGGACGGAAATAATTTTTTTTCATTGGATATTCGGATTTTACATGCTTTGAAACGTAAAACATCAAATTTGAGAGGGTCATGAAAACGTTTTTTTCTTTGAGCTATTGAAACGGTTATTATTGAATAATAAGCAAAAACTCAGAGCGCATTCGTCGCCGATTGCCGCCCTCACACTTTCCCCAGTCACTCATCATCAACCATTCACGTCTCAAATAAAGCAGCAAAAGCCGCATACATAGAACGCAAGTATCGAGTTTATTTAGCCATTCTAAAACCCTACAAAAATCGTCTAAGAATGTATCTACTTTACACAGAACGGAAATGAAACCGATTCGATTTTCACTCGTAATTTTCACTCTAGTCGGTTGTTTTTCTTCAGCCACAACGATACAAGGGAAGTATTTACGAGCGGAGATAGTGCGAAGCGTCGACGATACTCGGAGATAATAATGTTTAAGGTGGTGCAGAAATGCGGGCTAGACCTGCAGGAAATGTAACTTGATAAGGTCGTGAAGACGTTCCAGTCGTTAGGTCCATTCAGGTCCTGCCTTCGTTCTCGAGTTGAGCGCATTTGGACCGCGCTGTCTCGTTTCAACTCTCTCAAGATGTTGAAGAGAGCACTTGCGCTGTCTAAACTGTCCTACAAATAGAAAAACTCCCGCGTACCGAGACAAGAATGCCACGAGCAGGGAGACCTGTTATTTCGACAATAGATTCGTTTTGTTGCTCTCTCGTCGCATACGAGATGAACCTCCGATAAGGGAACATCTGCGCTGAATAGGATAGAATGACTTTCGGACCGGTAAATGCAACTGTATGACTGCGCGATCGATTTAGAAAATGAAGATTTTTCTTCAAATAGGAACAACTTTTGGACAACTCAATAAAAATAAATAAATGTGAAAAAATAAAGAAATTTAAAAAAAAAACGCTGCAAATGATCTTACAGTGGTTTATTATTCCGTCGCATCAATAATGCAAGATGATTTGGGATGATAACTCGTCGGAACATTTCCACCAAACAACAGATTGACAACTATGAGGGATTACTCCGTAGCAATGATTGTAATTATGATAATTTTATCATTCTTAGAATTCAAATTGAAAGCTAATTTTTTTCGTCAAACGGTATAATTGAAGACAGTGTTTAGAAACCATTCCAACGAGTATAGACCGATTTTTATAGCTGAACTGTCAAGTTATGCCAAATTCCTGAATAGCTCCCAAGTTCAACAAAAAGCTGCGATAACTCGAAAATCACTATAGCTATCGACTCAGCAATGATCTCAATCGATTCAGCGTCCAAAAATCTATAGAAATTGATACCAAATACAGCGTTTTCTTCAAATGGTTGGTAGATACGAATTTTCTCCCCCTCAAAAATACTCTTAAAATTGAGGTAGCGATTTGGTTGAAAAATTGAGTCGTTGTCAGACCAAAATTGATTTTTAATATAAACCTTCAAGAATTTGGCTTTTACAGTTTTTTCTGAAAATTGTTAACGGCGGACGGACGGAATTTATTTTATTGGATATTCGGATTCTACATGCTATTGTTCTATAATAATCAGTTGTTATCGCCCAAGAGAGGAAAATTTCGAACCCCCTCAAAATTTGATGTTTTCATCAAGACATGTGGAATCCAAATATCCAATAAAATAAATTCTGTCCGTCCGCCGTCAACACTTTTCTGACAAAACTGTAAACGCCAAATTCTGGAATTTTGTAATGAAAAGTTGAAACGTAAAACATCAAATGGGAGGTTCGACATTTTCTTTTCTTGGGCGATTACAACGGTTTATCCTAGAACAATAAATCAAAAGACGAAAAAAGTAGAATCCGATTGTAGAACGAAAATACTTGATTCAGTTCAATTTCGATTCCATATCAACGTTTATTTCTCAGAAACCAAGTTCACTTCAGTTGATAAGTTGTAACAATTCATTTTAACCGGCACAATTGATGTTTTCCATAATTGTTTGACATCATTTCCGCACTTGTCACCGCACCGAAACGTACCTCCTTCGTTTTTTAAATGATTTAATCAACACAGACAAAACTGCTCCACTCTAACAATATCAAGACAGTTTTAATGATCTATTTGAAGCGCCTCTTTCTCCACTCGCGGCACAAATGTCTTGTTTTAGCGTCACGAACACGCGATCCTTTGGAAACCAGAAATCTCGTTTCACTGGTTCATTTTGTCGCCCTAATGATCATCGCTGTATTCGCGTCGTTTAATTTCGTAGATGCTATTCGGATCAACTACATCGCGTGCCGTTAGAGGCGGAGAACATTGCGAGAATAAAAGCCGTTTACTCAAAGAATTGTTGCTCTTCGTTGAGTCGATTAACCGAAAGTAAAAACATACAACATAATCGAAGGGTCATGACCTACTGAAATAATCGTCCGTTTATATTATATTATGGTTATCAGGCCTCTTCTTGTATTATACTAGGGTTTAAACTCGCGAGATTATTATTGCTTTCATTATTCTGGATTTCCAGTGAGTTAGATAATAAGCAGTGACTCAAAAAGGGTAATGAATAAAATTACATTGATTTACCAGCACTACGAATAACATGCCATTATGAACAATAGAAGAGGTCGCAATCTAAGAATGAACAATAACGACAAGCGATGAAGCAGAAGAATAATTGTAAGAAACAAGAATAATTCGGAAAAAAAAATTGCAATGAAGAGAGAAGACGGGAAAAGAAGGGGGAACGGAGGAAATTCGAAAGGAGAAAGAAGAGAAAAGGAGACTGTGACAAAAGGGAGAAAGAATAAAGAAGGCAAAAGGCAAAGTGAAGAAAAAGGTAGTATGAAAAGAAGAGTAAGAATAAAGAGGAAACACGAAAGGGAGAAGAGAAAAGAAGAAAGACGAAAAAACGAAGGAGAAATATTGTACCAAAAGCGCGGTATATTTTTTTCCATTATTTTGTGAGGAGATCGCTGATCTAATCACAATAAAAATTTCAACTAAACCATCGAGGTTTTGACGGATGATTCCTCGTTTTCCTTCTCGGCCACTCTCCAACAAAAGGAAAGAATAGAGGCTTCCGGCTGGTAAATAATGTTGGAGCATTAGCCGATTGGACTTTTCATGATGTGTTAACGCAATGTCAACGAGCTTCAGGTTGCGAAAAGGAGGTGTTAGAGAGACGGTCACCGCAACTCCATTCCACGATCCCTTCAGTCTCCGCATCGAAGAGAAGCCCATGAAAGTTTCACGACCTCTCTACCGAACGTCGCCGGGAGGCAGAAACGGAGACGGCGACGACAAAGAGGCGGGGGAGCTTATCCCGAGCGGAAACGTAGTTTCAGTTTCCGATTTCCCGGCCCGAATTCCGAAAAGGGGATAAGAAAGTGAGAACCAGGATACGCGCTTAAGTTTTCACGAGGGACGTCCCCGGGAAAAGAGCGTGGTATGGACCGTCATTCTCCCGCTACAGCAGACTCTCCTGCACTCACCAGCATCGGAGGTTTCTGGTGGAACGACATCGAAACACCATTATCCTCCCGCGATCTCCCGCATTCCCTATTTCATTCATCTCTCGCCAACTCAAATTTCCACCCACGGCTGAAATAGGCTCCGGAAAATGGGGGGAAATAGTGAAAATTTACCAGTCTCTTTGCGATTTTTCAAGTCCCTAAAACTCTTAGATCGAGAGTAAGGCTTATTTAAAAATATAAATATTTGAGACAAGTTTCAGACAAAAAAATAAAAGCAGCAGCAGAAAAAAAACGGATTCACGATTTAAAAAAAATTATTTTTGGCTGATGTATCTGCTTTAATATGGCATGCGGATTCAAAACGAGACCAAATACTAGCGGAAGGCGTATTTTTCGAAAAATATTCTCGAAAAACAACCGAATCAATCTTCGCCCATGATTAATAGCGAATATAAGAGATCAGCAGAGTCGGCCGACTTGAACGGAAAGGAAAATTGCATATTTATAGCCTTGGGATGAATATTCACATATTTTTACTTCGGGTCGCAAAGTCGGGCGAAGATATTACGCTTTATACGGGAGGTAGATGTTTAATAATAATCTTGGGCTCAGATGAAGGGTAAAAAAAAACATGCTTCGACAGCGGAGATGGATAGTTCCACGACGGAAAATTACAAGAAAGCGTGCGGGATGATGAACATTCGACGGAAGGGGGAAAAAGAGTTTTAGCTTCTGATGGTCGGATTGATTAAGGTCACGATCCGAGTACAATGGCCTGATGAGAACTCTCAGGGAGCAAAGACTGCCAGGTCTGCTCTGTAGCTATTAGACGAGTCTGTCGGTGTGGGGGAAGTTCTTGATGAAGACCGACCCTACGACCGTCGAAACGCTCCGCATTAATCAGCCCCATGGCAGCCGAAGGGCGACTTTGCGCCGTACTCCTCAAACGGGAAGGAAAATGAAAGCGGATGCTAGCCACGATCACCAGAAAACCCTCAGGCGATCTGGATTGATCCTATAAATGCGAGGAGTTCGTAAACAAAGAGCGAATAGCATCCTCCGGTGTTTCAGCAACCCTCGATTGCTATTCGAGTTCGCAGCAATCGAACGGTGGTGGGAAAAAAGAGTTACTTTAACAAGGTAATGTGAAACTGAAGGGTAGAAAACCATGGGGTGAAAAATATTTAATTTTAATAACTATCTCCTTTAGAACAAGTATACTGAACGAATCAGTTATGTTAACCGGTGACTGTGTACTACAATACGCAAGATTAAAATAATTATGATAAATCGTAGGGTATCAAGAATTCTGGTTGAAAGATCCGAATGACCTAGAAACGTAGAACATCAGATTTTGAGAGGTGTTAGAAATTTTTTTTCGTGAGCGATTACAATAATAGTGAGTAATAAACCAAAATAGGACGAAGAAAGCAAAATTAAGAAATATGCCAGAAGAAAGGAGGCAGGAGGGAGAAGAAGAAAGAGATCAAAGGAGAACATGAATGGGGACGGCGAAGAAGAACATAAAAGAATGAGAAAACAATAGAAATGAAACTGACGCAAAGAAAATACTTAATTCGAGAAACAAAATGGCACACGACGTCGATAAAAACACTAATTTGTTTACTTTCGTCTCAACTAGATGAATAATTCGGTTCTAAAATCGATAAAATAAAAAGTAGAAGAGCAATAGAGTGAAATGCAGAATGGTAGGAACTCAGTGAAGTTGAAACGGATAAGTTATCGATTAGACCGGCATTTCAGCAGTAGCGTCGCTGATTGAAACAAATGTAGTCCTCCTTTGTCTTCGGTAAGGAGGAATTCAGAAATAGACCACTCTACACACCTCTGACGTCCAATCGTCTCTAAGATCCGAGACAAAGGAAGTGAGAAACTTAGGCAGCGAAATTGAGGAAACGACCCGACCAAGAGAATCCTTGCAGGTTGGGCAAAGGAACTGCTACAACAAAGGCAGCCATTCGAGTTGATTCCTCTTCACCGGAGGTGCGATCATTAGCAAGTAAGGCAACCCAGATGAGCAGACATGTTCAAACGAATCGGAGCGTTTCAATTATATCGTTAGCTTAACAGAGGCGCGTGAAATGCAAGATTCGCGCAGTTAATTTGAAATCCTCCTACGCAATCAGTAGCGTACAAATCGATGGCTTGAGTGCAGTAAGGAAGGTCATCCGAGAGTTACTCAGAGGACGAAAATTACTAGCGAAAGTATTCAAATATGATACATCTCCTGAGCAAACGAAGCGACTGTACTGACTAATTATATTTGATTTTTCATTATGGCTTAGTTGGCCAAAGTGAAATAGTATAGAAAAACGCTGCAAATGATTGTACACTGGTATTGGCTATTTCGCCTCATGCTCATCTCTAGGACCGAAGCATAATGGTCATACATCGCCCTGACCATACCCAGAGCTAAAAAAACTTCAGCGAAGGAAAACAATTCAGTCAGAAGGGAAAAATAAAAATCCGAAGAGTGACTAGGGAAGCTTTCCCTCCATCAACACAATAAATCTAGCCTGATTTTCAAGAAAACGTTTTAAGTAGTAGTTTTAGAAAAATGTCATAGCGAATAAAAGCGAGCAACCAAATAACTGTGATAATATATCCCTGATAGTTTCTAAGAAGAGCATCAAGAGCTTCTTGGAGAAACCGTGGTCTCGTAATTAGAAGGTGTTATGTAGGCCGATGTATCATCAGTGGATCGGCTAATTAAACATGGCAGACTAGTGGTTTCTAAAAGAGCGAAGCAAGAGCCGTTAAACATGTCTTCTAAATGTAGTGAGTTCAATGAAAGCCCTTGCCGTTATAATTGCTCGGATGTCGCCACCGTTAGTTCACTCGACTGTTCTGGAACGAAATCTCGGCTCGTCTCTTCTCTAAAGGAACTGTTTAGTTACAAGTAGATCTCTGCTTCAGTCAAGTCTTGGATTAAGAGCGCTAACGAGGAAATAGTTTGTAGTTGATTGAAAACAGAGAACGAGCTAATGTGAGAGGAATTCTGTTGTAAAGAAATGGAAGGAACATAAGATCAAAATTGTAAAATAAAAATGACTGGTCAAAAAGCATCATCGATGATTACCCAGTTTCAATAATTTTCTGCTAGTTGAGTATGAGGTAAAAAGGTTCGGAATAATCCATACTCAGTATTGACCAAAGAATGTAAAACACAAATCACCCGTTTCATTATTTTTTGGCATGGAAAAGCACAAATCGACTCATTATTTAATTTCTTATATAATGATTGGGTTATCCTTTATCCGCAATTACACACAATGAGACGATCTGAATTAAAGTTCGGAAATCAGCGAAACACATCATACTGAAACATGATAATGAAATTATTTGGTATTGTGGAAATTGAATCTACGCGATACGCATATTATAAGTTTTATAAGCTAACCCATTCATTCCATAGTGATTATGATGAGCATGAGGAAGGTATCGAAGATCGGATTCTTATGGGACTTTAATCCGTACACATTGTCGGTTTGTTTCGTCTGGGCGGAGACTAATGGCGTTTTCCTCTAAGTTTACGAGAGGTACCTCTATCCATACCAGGCACATCGAAGAAAACACTGTTTCTCCGGCTTTTGATAAAACTGAGCTTGACGGCAAACACTTCGTTATTTCAATTTCTTCTTTGAAGCACACACAAACCATAGCAATTCGATGAAGTGCCCGTTGGAAAATAGAGAAGTAGAGACGGACGAAAATAAGGAGTTTTTCCACGGTGGCTATAGGAAGTATTGGTTACTTCGTATTACCATAAGCATATGATTACCTTCATATGGACCGTGGATTATAGTTTCTATTTGAGACGTATTATTCCCCCAACCCCTGTTAAACCCCATATTTCCCCCACGTTCCCGCCATTTTTTATTCTCCCTATTAACTCCTCCGTAGCGGAAACATTTCCACGACTACGTATTTCATCATCGAAGACGTTAGGAAACTCTTAACTGGAAATTCGCTGCCGCGCGGGACAAATAAGCTCGTTCAGGTGACAAAATGCTATTCCAAGAATCGTGTTTCATTGCTTTGATGTAAATACTCGAAAAGCGGACGAAAACTTGGCCAAAGTTTTCCTGATGTGTTTTCATAAAATTGCTTTCGAGGCTGTAAATCGCTTGAGCTTTTCAACTCAAGTGATAAGGTAATTCTAGATCCGCCGTATTCACGTCAATAAATCCAACGGTTCCAACCATTTTAACGGTGTAAGCTTTCAATTTCATACTCGCCGGTCGAGTTTTTCAGGAAAAGTCACCTCTCATCGAAGTAGAAGAAAATAAATTTTCCGAGTTCGGCACCATTTTCCATACGTTTCGACAGTTCGAAAATCATTTTCAACGGAAGGGCCGACGCCGAAAAATCTGCAATACTATTCTTAGAATCAATTCTACAGAATCAGTTCCTGACGAGATACTTACTCGAAAAACTCAGCCTCGGCCCCTCAATAGAATTTTACCAATTGCTTTATTCGGTTTATTGGCAAATAATTTCCCTTCTTTCAGTTCGCCGAGAAACCTGGTACAACGCGCTGAAACGTAAACTACTTTCACGAGGAGTGCAAGTTCATTATATAGGCGACTACCCGGAGATTAACAATGGCTGCCTCTTCCGTTGGAAACCAGAATCCCACAGGATCAACAGAATTAACTTAAGAGACGCTCCAGGAAACTCTGGCATTAATTAAGGAAATATTCATTGCCAGAGAACTGAACGGATGCAAAATATTTTCTCAGCGATGATGTCAAGTAAGAGGACCAAAAATGCGTTTTGAATTCAGTTCTAAAATTTGACCGAGAAAGTTTGAATGAAGAGTGGAAAACCTTGGAGTGGACAACCGAACGAAAATTGAAGCGGAATGAAGAAGTGTTGAGGAGGAAATGGAGTTGATCAGCAGAGAAAGTGGAGTGGAAGTGGAGAGGAGGTTTGAAATGGAGTGAATGTTGAGGGGAGAGGAGTATAATGGAAGTGAAAGTAGAGTGAAGCAAAAGTGAAAATAAAGTGGAGTAGTAGTGAAAGTAGAGTGCAGTGGAAACTGATGAACAAATGAAAATAAAGTTTGTTCCAAAAAAAATTATAAAAATAAAAAAATAAGAGAAATTACAAAAAAAAAAAAACCATTACGCCGTAATTATATCGCGACACAAAGGGAAAATTATAGTATATTTATACAATGGAATATACCCCAAGATGTATAGGGGAGTAAAAAAAAGATTTTGTGCTGTTCTGGTGAGCTATTCATTGGCCCGTTTTCAAATGGCATTCCATTAAAACAGAGAAAACTTCTTACACGACTAGTCGTACGAATAGATAAGTATGGAATGAGCTGATGGAGATATTAGGACAATTGTTGCACAAGTCTCAACGACTAAAGCGATAAGATGTACCATTGATTATTGGTTGGCGACCGACAATATCGAAAATATGACCTTCATAGCTTCGCGGCTGGGTCGTATTAACAACCGTTCATAATGCGTTCGTCACGGCATGATGTATTCTTCACGCTGTTGGAGGTGGATTTCTTGAGTCGGGAATCGATAACGTTCATATTTTACTCGCAGAGCAATAAGCTTCAGAAGATTATCCGTTTCCTGCATCATAACTCATCTGCGATACTGCAAGTTCTTTACAACTTTCAGTAGGGAGAGTTCTATTGGGGCGGAATTCAAATTATTGGATTTCCTGTCGGTAAGCACGATTAATAGGCGTTGAAATTTTTCTAGCGATATCATTACGATATTCCACAGAAAAGCTGCGATAACATAATAAATTGATATACCTAAACACGCCTGTTTAAAAAAAAAAAAATTGCAAATACGAATTATCCTCACCTACAACACCCCAAAAATACCCTTAAAATTGACGTATGTTTGGTTATAGAATTGATTCATTGCAAGGCCAGGGAACGAATTTAGTGAAAATTTCAATGAAGTAGGTCGTGTATTTTCTTTAGAAAAATGGTGACGGTGGACGGGCAGTTCTTCTTCTTCTTATTATTATTATTTTTATTTTATAGGATATTCGGATTCTCTTTGCCTTGAAACGTAAACATCAAATTTACAGAGGTGTTAGAACAAACATTTCTTGGGCGATGACAAAGCTTTATTATTGAACAATAAACCAAACAATTGAAAAATGAAATATTACTCTTCAATCGAATTATGAAGCAGTAATTCTGCCGCACCCCATTCCCCAAATAAACGAACTGAATCGATGAGAAATGATTTATCTGCTGTAGTGAAGTCTTTTTGTCACCCGAGCGACTTGAAACCGAAGAGAAAACAACTTGCAAAAAAGTTACGGGAATATCATTGACCCCCACGTCAACCTCGGAGAACTAGCTTTTATATGAGGCGTAAACCGAGCGTATGTTTGTGTTAAAAGCACGATATTTGCATAAAGGTCGGATAAGACCATTCTGATTAACCGACTTCAAACAAGGAGGAGGTTACTATGGTCGTCTAGCGGGATTTTTTTTTTTTTTTTTTTTTTTTTCGGTATGTGTTGTCCACCGGCGTTCAGCTCCTGTACGTCCGATCGGGTTACTTTTTTTTTTGTTTGAAAGGGTTACTATCCAGGTAGGTCCCATAATTTTTTCAATTGAGTCCGTCCAGTAGTTATGTCTCCAGACGCGGAGAAACGCCGGAAAACGTGATTTTCGCGAAAAGAGAAAGTTTTGACTTTGCAAGCTTATAACTTCTAGAATACTACCTCGATTGTTTTGTTTCTGGTGTCATTTTGTTCATAATTTATCTGCCTACAAGGGCCTAGCTCCAATTTTTCGTTCGGCATTCTAATATAGCGTGTAGAGAAGAAAGTGTAACAAAAAACGTGATGCCAATTTTCACTTTTTTGAGGTTTTTCGAGCACCGTTCCCAACCACGTCGAGAAAAAAAATATGAACACTATTGCACTTGAAAGCACTTAGCTAGAGCTTTCTAACGATGGTAAAAAATCAAGTTTAGGTGGCATAATAAGGGAGCAATCAATGTTTTAATGGACCTGTGTTTGAGACCTCATAACTTCCAAACCAAAACTGTTTTTCCATCGTTTTTAAACTTAAACTGTTCAAATTTGAGTCTAGTTTACGTGATTCAAATTTGGTATTGATTGGACTAAAAGTAGATACTTTTTAGGCCGTATTTCTAAAAAATTTGTTTCAAAATCACGTTTTTTGGACTATTTATGCTTGTAGAAAAAAAACTACGTTAGTCATAGCATTCTCGTTAGAAGATTTGAATTCAGCGTTAAATTTTCAATAAATAACATGGTTTTGAAGGCCAAATAACTTCATTTTAATGCACAAACGATTGGCGAATTTCTGAAATTTGGTTCGGATTCTCTCATTCAGTGTGAATGCGGATACGCTTCAGGAAATCATCACTCTATTATCGTTAGAGAAATAAAGAAAGAGTGAATTGGTGCAATTTAGTAACCAGCAATGGTGTAGACAATTATTTGAGTTTTCTAAGGTGTATCAATGGGATCAAAGTATCCGGTATGTTGACCAAGAGACCCAAATCAGTGGATGGATTATTCCAAACGTTCAAACTCACTCTCAATCAACATAATAACATTGAAAATAGTTAGGTAATCATTATACTTTAGAACTTCAACGTTCAACGGACTTATGAATTGAGTTTGGACGGTTAGTAGTAAGTGACAAGAACACAATAATGAACGCTTGGGAAAATTCTGTAAAGAGAGCTGTCCATAATTATTGTAAGTCACTAAAAAGAGAAAAATAAAAAAAAAACTTTTTAAAAAAAAATAAAACCGACTTCAAAAAGTTTTTCTATAAAATACACTCTGAAAAGGAAAAAATAACAAAATGTCCCAACTTCGCAGCAACTCATTCGCCAACTACACATTTTAAGGACTACTTTACTACTCGTATTGACCTGACCACTTCCTGATTGATTGGATCACCTTCCCTAATAATATAAAAACTACTGTTTCTCATTTCCCAAATGATTAAAAGATTTTCCTTTCACCTCTGAATTGCCTCCAGATTGATCATCTTTTGGAGTCGGCGCCTCTCTGGCAAAATGACTACCTGATGGTTACAAATAAATATGAATTCACGATAAATTAGTAGGTGCCAGGTAATAAGTCTGGGTCTGGACGTAAAGATTCTTAGAGAAATCTGAAATGGTTTTTAGGAAAAGGCGTGAATAGTCACCTTCAAATCGATATTGTTAATAATCAGTTCTCATAAATGCTGATTTGCTCTGTTCAAGAATCGTGAAAACTCATGATATTTATATTCATACTACCGGTAATTCGGAATCTATAGGCTTCTCCAATACAATATAGGAGAGGCGCCGACTCCAAAAGATGATCAATCTGGAGGCAATTCAGAGGTGAAAGGAAAATCTTTTAATCATTTGGGAAATGAGAAACAGTAGTTTTTATATTATTAGGGAAGGTGATCCAATCAATCAGGAAGTGGTCAGGTCAATACGAGTAGTAAAGTAGTCCTTAAAATGTGTAGTTGGCGAATGAGTTGCTGCGAAGTTGGGACATTTTGTTATTTTTTCCTTTTCAGAGTGTATTTTATAGAAAAACTTTTTGAAGTCGGTTTTATTTTTTTTTTAAAAAGTTTTTTTTTTTTACTATCGAGTGCGCAACGGTCTGTGATTGCTCGACCATGAATCGTAAGTACTAGGCAATAGAACACTGGTTTCATGCCAGCGGAAAAGCTGAGCTAACGGTCCTTCAACAATGGTTTTGCGCGGGTATAGTAATTGTCTTTTTCGGATGGCCAGTTTCCAGCACGATGATTTACTTACTCTTGAATTTCTTATAAAATATCGCTCGAGGCAAATTTTTTCGTACAAGCAGAAGAGTAGGCGCTAGAGGCGTAAACGGAGGTGGACACGTAATTAGGCGGGTGGACCTTGGACGAATCGACGGCCGGGATAGTTCAGCCCTTTAATTCCCAATAGGCGACATCGTTGAGCCTAATTTCTACTTACCTCAAGCAACTAGAAGATCTAGCGTACAGGTCAGCCAGCTATCAAATCCGGCTTCCAGCTGCTGATATTTGTACTAATATCCTCTCAAAAAATAAATTAATTAAAAACCAGTGGTGTGCATAGATCACACAGTACTTCCATGTTTGAGTCGGTAACTGGTATAACCAATTATAAAATCGAGAAAATCGTACAAAGGCCGAACCGTGACCCTAGCGGTAAAGATCAGGCGTCATTCACTCGCCATTACAAATATTTAATACCTCTAGCGTCAAATGTATTGATTTTTGCACCCTGTAAAAAGCTCAACAGCGATAAACGGCGTAGGGCGGAAGTACGGTATGTGATCAAAACAAAACATGATCGTTGTTGGTCACATTTAAAGCAGAGACCCGAAATTTACAAGAGCGCTAGAATAAAATAACTGAAATCGCGTTTAACGAGGAAGTACTGCATGTGACCCCGATAATAAAAATCAAGCAAAATTCAACTGTTATAAAGAAAAATTTAAAGTCTAAAGTATATTCACTCTTGTCGTCTATAAAAATCTCTAATGCAAAAAAAACGGCATAAGGCGGAAGTACTGTGTGTTATCCAAACTATACAAAACAAGTTCTGTGAACGTGGTCATAGTTGGTCAAATATATAGCAAAGAGCCCCAAAAAGTACAGTAACTGAAAATGCGTTTTGCGAGGAAGTACTGCAGGTGACCCCAATAATAAAAAACAAGCAATATTCAGCTGTCATATAGAAAATTTAAAGTCTAATGTATATTCACTCTTGCGGTCTATTAAAATCTCAAAAGTTGAAAAATGGCATAAAGCGGAAGTACTGTGTGTTACCCAAACCATACAAAACAAGTTTTATGAACGACGTCAAAGTTGGTCATATTTATAGCAAAGAGACCCTAAAAGTACAATAACGCTTACTAAAATAACTGAAAATGGTTTTACGAGGAAGTACTGCAGGTGACCCCAATAATAAAAGTCAAGCAATATTAGGCTGTCATATAGGAAATTCAAAGTCTAATGTATATTCACTCTTGCAGTCTATTAAATCTCAAAAGTTAAAGAAAGGCATAATGCGGAAGTACTGTGTGTTATCCAAACTATGCAAAACAAGTTTTGTGAACGAGGTCAAAGTTGGTCATATTTAAAGCAAAGAGACCCAAAAAATACAAATTAAACAACTGAAAATGCGTTTTACGAGGAGGTACTGCATGTGACCCCAATAATAAAAATCAAGCGATATTCAACTGTCATATAGAAAAATTTTAAGTCCTCCAGCGTTCAAATATATTCATTTTTGTGGTCTATAAAAATCAAAATGTAGCAAATGTGCAAATAACGCGGATGTACTGCATGTGACCCATTTGATAAAAATCAGGCATCATTCAATCGCCAACCCCAACATTTTAAGACCTCAAACATTCAAATACATTGAGTTTTGCGGCCTGTAAAAATCAAAATACAAAACATGCACTTGTGAAATCGTGAAAAACGCTCATAACGTGGAGGCATTGTATGTGACCCACTATACAAAAAATCTAGTGTTTTCTGCTTGCCATAACCGACATTTCAAGCCCTCAAACGTAGAAAAATATTGACTCTCATAGCCTGTAAAAATCGAAACAGAAAAAACTTTGAACGCTTATATCTCGGAAGTACTGTGTGTAATTCAAAATCCGGAAAAACCTAATTTTGCATAATCACTGGGAAAACATTCCCTGAAAATTTCATGGGGTTTCATCCATTTTTCAGGGAGATATGGCGATTTATGTCAGTTTGTGACCACAGACAGACGGACAGACGGACAGACGGACAGACGGACAGACGGACAGACAGACACACAGACACACAGACACACAGACACTTGTTCAGAAAGTGTTTCTGAGTATACTACTATGAAAATTTCTTCCATCAGGACCTCGGTTCCGAATTCGACTTTTCAGACGATCTCAATACTTCCATTTACTACGTAAACATGGAAGTAAAAATAACTCTCATAAGTATCGATCTGGCTGACTATTTGAGCTATCTTCGGTTCAAAAATAATGTAATTGGTGATGATTGTAGAAATGTAGATATGATAGTTTGAGTAGATAGAAAAGAGGACAAAAATATAGAAAAGGGGAGGACAGGAAACGGGGAGAACAGGGAAAACTCGGTTTTTAAAACACTGTTTCCGGACACTACATGTATAAAAAAGATGGATTTTTTCGGAACATTTCCCAATAATATTCATGCTTGGTAGGCTGATGCCATCAAGCTGATATCTCACGTGAAATCTTCGGAATTTGAAGTAAACGTTCCATTCTTGTGATTCGCGAGAGTAAAAGGACGATATCAGTGTAACTTCAGGCAATATCACTTAACAAGAGACAGTTCAAGCGAGAGTGAAGGTATAAACTTGGGCGTTCAAGACATGGCTCCTATATTGGCCCGATACTCCCCCACGCACGATGCCTCATACCAGTCTATCGTAAGGTTGGGAAATTTGTTTAGGAATGTCACCAGCGGATTCCAAGGACGCCTTCGTCGCTCCTTACCAGGCGACCAATAAAGCACTTCCTTTGCAGACCCTCGTTGGTCCAGAGTTGAAGAAGCTCGCCAATATTGGCTCACCAGGAATAAATACGCCTCCGCCGGCTATCCTTGGGGTACGATTTCTGCCTGTGGAGAAAATTCACTAGTTTCTCTAAAAATGTCCTATATGACGCTGATCCTAAATAGAATTAGAAGGTACATAATTCCCGAAGGGTAATGAAAATAATGTTAGAGACTATATTATCAAGGATTGTTGTAAATATTCTCTAAATTCTTCTATTCCTTCTCGTCGCATTTCTTGATGTCCGGGGGTTTTGAGGGGGAGAAAAACCAGGCGACTCATTCTCCGATTCTTTATTGGCAGGCCGAGCACTTTCGCCCATCCGCGCATCCTCAGGCGACGCGGAGCCATAGGGGAATTTTCTAAATTGTTCACATAGATTCGTGGACGTCTACTACCTAAAATATGTACGGTTATTATAAGATCGGTTTGCCAGCCCAGAGTCGCAATCTGCTTTTCCTGTTGCCAGGGTGATCTGCTGTGTTCGCCAATTTTCTCACTAGCTTTTTCTGCTTCCGGTTGGATACTCTCACATAGAGAATTGGGTGATAAATGAAATGAAATAAAATATCAATAAACACGAATACAACTCGATGAATTTTCTCGATTGTCGAAACAAAAGAAATGGTGATTAATGAGAAGAAAAACAGCGTCCGAATCGTGGAAAAAATAAGCTCTGTTGCTAATTTTTTCTCAACGATCGACTGAAAAAAATGAACGATTCGTCGAGACATTATTTTCCCCTCTACGAAGTCACGTTCAGGAATTTTGAATTCACTTCCGTCGAGCCCAAGTTCAGAAAATGACCACCGGTTCTGTTGAATATCAAATTAGGCCGCCTAGCATAAATTGGGATTAGTACGAAGATTCCTTTCATAATTATTGTGGGAAAGGAGATAATTATGAGATGATTAATAATTGCCAAACGGTAAACTTTGAGTCGCCGAGCCTGGTTTTAGCATAACCGCAGCTATTGATCAAACTACTAAAACATACTTTAAAAAAACACTTGAAAAAAATACACACGAAAATTGGAGTTAATATTTTTTATAGGAACTTTCTCGACATTTTATGTCACACTCTTGCAATCTCAGAATGGTTTAACAAAAGGTTTTTATATTTCTGCTTGAACTGTTTTTAAAATAGCTTTAATAGGTAGTTTCAAAATAGCTACAAAATTCTTAAGTAGGTATCGACCCCTCCTTACGCCGTTAACACATTTCGGTGGAAACTATGACGGCTAAATTCTAGAAATTTTCACTAAAAATGAATCTTGGTCAGACCATGGCTCAATTCTTTAATTAAATCGCAACCGCCAATTTAAGAGTATTTTTGAAGGTTAGAGGGAAAGAAAATGACTATTTTTCAAACTGTTTATTCTGTTGATAGGTGGAAACGCTCACAAATGTTTGCATAGTTACTACCACATGTGCATTGTTTTCTTAAATCAGCATTGAAGCAAATTAATAATGAACCACTGTATAATCATTTGCAGCGATTTTCTTTCACTTTTCAATTTCGAAGAGAAAACATATCCACATCTTCGGGGTTTTTTCACTGATTGCCTCCCATCATTTACAAATAATATTTCATTGTTACAATATTTGGGTTCGGTTAGAGCAGGGGACGGAAACCAAATGACCCATATCAATATTTTCAATATTCTGTACACTCCTCGGTTTTCTCCGGATTTCTAGGGAACTTGCCCCAAGCATTGTAAAGTTTACTGACCTCGGCCGTTTGAAAAATCTTTTAAATGTACTGTCGACCGTTAACAATCGCCATGCAGTACTAACGTTGTTTGCCAACTCGGTCTGCGGCAACTTTTCTATTCTGCGACGGTTTCGAGCGATATTTTACCCAGAAACCGGGAAAAGTCACGGATGAGTTGCCGTCGAACGTCGAAGCGGAGGCCGGAAGCTGTCCTCCCTCGCTTCCGGCCTACGGCGAACCTTCGGGCTTCGAATTCAGTGAAACATGGTCTTTATTGAAATTCTAGACACGTTCCAAGCGTGAGACAGTTTTTTTCTCCTTTCGATTTACTCTTCTACGGCGGCATTTTTCCCTCGTTCTTTCGAGAATGAGCAAAAACTAAACTCCGTCGTAATTGGTTTTCTAATCGATTCTCTGCGAGGGCGGGACGGAATGGAACGAAAAATTATGAACATCTGCCTCGCAGGTGCAGTGGATGCAGACGATACGGGAAATAATATTCAAAGCGATTTTACAGCGGTTCATAAATCACAACATAAACAGGAATACCAGAGAACTATTTATACTAACGAAAGGAACTCCAAAAAATTTAATGAATGAAAATAAATGAAATTACATTCAAGTAGGATATTAATTAACGAAAATACAGATTTTGAAGAAAAGACAAATGAAGTTACTTATTCTTAGGAATTTAAATGACGGCCAATAAACATTCAACTTCTGCTATCCTAAGAATATTGTGGAACCATTAGAATATAGAGTCTGAAAGCCCTAATGAGTGAAAGTGTTAGCTCAGACAAAAAATAAATAAAATAAATAAGAGAACGAGTAGCATGATTTTTCCCGATCATAATTTATGAACATAAATGGGACGACTAGAGGAAAAACGCCGCAAATGATCGTAAAGTTGTATGTTGTTATCTATAGAAATGGAAATCAGGATATCAAATACATACTTGTCTGAAAATATGAATTTTCACCCCTCAAAATCCCCCAAAAATACCCATAAAATTGTGGTAACGATTCGGTTATAGAATTGAGCCAATGTCGGACCAAGATTGATTTTTGGTGAAAATTTCAAGAATTTAGCTAGAAAAGTCTCGCCGGCGGACTTTTTTTTTTAGATACCTATTCGAATTCCACAGGAATTGAAACGTAAAACACCAAATTTCGAGGAGGTTAATAGTTTTTTTTTTCTCAGGCAATTACAATGGTTTGAATAATAAACCAAAAAAAGCAATCAATACAAAAAAAAAATTTTTTCGATTGGCAATATTACAATTGGAGAAGTCAAATCAGATGTGACAAAAGGTAAAGAAGATACGTTATTAATTAGATGATAAGAGATACGTTAACTCTCCTAATTAATATAATTAGGAGATAAGTTATTACTGAGATCGTTATTAATTTTCTTGATCAACGAACAGGAAAATGGAGATCCAATGATTTTTTAATAATATTAAACTACAATAATTTAATTGACTAATCAACCGAATTTAAATTAAATACAAGTACTGGTTACTAACAGTTTTCAACAATTTTCCACAGCGCATTTCCAATAAAGAAGAGACCCAAATGATAATTTTCACGTTGCTGAATTTTACAAATTTCCAACATTTTAACTCCGCTCGTTCCAACGAAAGCTATCATGCGGGATTTCAGCTACTTATAAGTATTCTCATCCGTAGTAATGTACGAGCTCAGATTAGGACGCGGCAATGGCAAAAGGCGTTTTATAAAATGCGCACGCGGGAAGAAACCGAGCAGGGAAAAATATACATTTCTGAGGCACGGGAGCTCGCGATAAAATGTTTCCCTCATTCCCGGTCAACCATAATGCGGTACGTCGCATAAACGCGGGGGCAATCTTTTCTTTCCCGTTGCCTTGAATCCACATTCGGATTCATTACGAACAGGTTTTGCGAGAAAGGCAGATCAAAGGGTTCTATTTTATAAGGGAGACTCGGAGGTTGGAGAGGTCCGTGTACCGGGGTTAGATTTTCAACAGAAAAAAAGACGCGTGCGCGTTTGTACACGAAAAGGCCAGCACTTTTCTGTAGCCTCACCGCATCAGCCGGTACAGCGACCTCAGGGAGCTTGATGAGGTTTACCGCCACAGTAACCGTTCCCCGCAGTAGCAACAACGCCGGCATGTTCCCCCAGCTCTTTGCCTTTTCAACTTGTGAAAGACAAACAACGTTTTTAGGTAGGGCATGAATACCGGATCTGCGATCCCTCAAGTCGGTTGGAATATTTTTGAACTCCGCTCTCCTTTACTGTTTTCGGAGAAAGGATAACGAGTGGAAATGGTTTTTAACTGAGGTGGGCCAACTGGCTTAAAATAATTACAATACCAGAGAAAAGAAAAAAACAAAATACCTGAGGAGAAATATGCTCAAAGGGTAGATCAGATAAAGCTACGAGCTTGAAAGGCTCGTACTTGAAAAGCGTAAAATATACTTTAAATTATAAATATATTTAAAAAAACAGTTTGCAAGAGAGGAATAAAACAATAAATAAATAATAATAATATAAAAATATCGAAAAAACATAGGACAGAAAGTGTGAGAAAAATAAAGCGTAAGATAAGATATTAATATACGGAAAAAACCTAGGTGGTGTGCATAGATCACACAGTTCTTTTTTGTTTGAGTCGGGAAAAGGGGTATAACCGATTATTACAAAATCAAGGAACTCATATAAAAGTCTTGAGGTGAACTGCAACTTCACCACAGCCAGGTGTTTCACTGACATAGTTATGTGGCATCTTAGTAACTTCAGTTTCCTTATATTTCCATTTCTCAATTACTCGTTACTCAATCATGTTCCCGGCTAATTAACGCCTTTTAGTTTAAAGGCATTTCTTATTCCAACTCTCAACGTCAGTACTCCATAACTGTGATTGAAAAACTGTCCAGGGGACTCAAATATAGGTAAACGAACGAATTACCACTAATAATGTAGAACTGCAGTATGTGACCCAAACGATAGAAGCCAAGTTTTGAAAATGGGACCATTTATACATCAAGGAACGTATAAACAGCCCATGAACAGCATTTCAAGACTTTGAGAGACCTGTCGAAAATATAGACTACAATGATAACTCCAAAGAGCTGACTGCGAGAAATAAGGTAAACGTAATGAAGCTTTTTAATTCCCCTTAACAGAAATAGCATGTACATCTGGTCCAGCTGTCGGGTTAACTTGAGCAGAAATGCTGTTCAGGAAGGAGTCTCGGAGAAGAGAAATCTGTAGAAAGTGGCCAAACCGCCTAACTCGCAACCGGAGTAGCGATAAGTGGTTTTATTCAATTGATTAATTGAACGCGAACGGAAGTTTCTCTTGTTCGCGGAATATTCGAGCCGGAAACATAAATTACGATTTTCTTAGAAAGGGAAAATTCCAAACAGTATATTTAAAAAACTTTTTTCATTTCATTTTAAAACTTTTTTTGGTTTTAAGTAAATGCTGCGGTTATCTTCACAAGAAAAAATCTCCCCGTCATAATTCATCATGAAAAGCAGTTCGTTGATGAACGATAATAATGACTATAAATCAATTTTGAAGTACAATAAATTTTCTAAAATCGTACAAAAAATTCCTTTTCGTCCCAAAAGCTCTTAGATGAGTTACCGATGACAGCTGTTGAATGATCACGACTAGTCAGCATAGGTGACCAGTTCGCGAGAAAATTAGCAAAAAATGGCAATTGGAGATTCAAGGAATAACAAACGGCAGGGTACAATAATTTGCAACGCTCCTTCATTTCATATCCCGCTTGTTCAATGTTCAATTAAAATTACACCAGATGAAATTAATTCTAAACGAACGTATCTGATTCGCACGGTGGAAAACCCCATTTCTCGCGTTCCATTATTTCGAAACCTACGAAATAAATAAATTTTTTCCGCGTATTTCCAAACACCGGCGACTTCGACGCGGGCCGAACCGCAAGGATCGCATTCCGAACTTGTTCGCGGTTTCGGAGAACGCAGACCGAGCTGTTTCTGACGACGTACATTGTTAGGCCGTTGTATTTACCGACCAACGGTATATCGAGTGTTTTTCAACCGCAGCTCAAACGTCTAAACCGCATCCGTCGTTCGAGTAATCTGAAATTACACCGTAGCGGCATGTAGTTAAAAATTCGACCATTCAACACCGATCGTGCGATCGAAGAAAAAAAAGGAGAAAATATCGGTAGATCTAGCGAAAGAGGAATTCATTCATTTGTTTTATAGTATTTTTTTTTACCGTTTCCTTTTTTTCGTAAATTCGGTGACCTGTGTGATTCTATATAAGGTCCCTATTTTCAAATATTTTCTAACACGTCAATAATTCGTAAACGTAAATTATATTTTAGAGTAAACTGTAGATTATTCACAGCTTTTTCTATTTTATCCACATCGCTAAGAAATTCATCCCCGTTCCATAGTTGAGCGTTAAACCAGCGAAAATCCATTCCGACATTACCTTCAAAAACCAAATATTTCAATTCGAATAAGCAGTGTGGAATAATTAAAGTAGTCTTAAAACTGCACCAGGTTTAAATAACCTACCGTATAAAATTTCAGCTTCATGTGATCGTTCGTTTGATTTTGAAAGCGTAACAAACAAACGTACATCCTTTAGCTCTAATAAATAGGAATTTTAGAGCTGCGATGTAATCATGTACAAGAGGAATACCGCACATTAAAATGAATAAACTGGAAGATGTTTACTGGAAAAGCTGGAAGTGGCAAAAGGGCTGAATGAAACATTTTAATCGTCTATCCGTTACTATACTCTAATAAAATAGTTATTTGTAAGAGTCGGATGGTGGAAGAGGTAATAAGCATCAGAGGTAATACGATTTGAAATTTAGGTCTCTTGTCCAACCGCGTCAACATATTGGATATTTCAACGGAATAAACCGCAAAAAATCTTGCGAATTAAGGAAATTAGTGGGATAAAAAAATTTCCAAGGAACATTATTTTGGATCAGAAATTTTCTGTTGAATCCATTACTGAAGTCTGGCACACTTGTGCGTACATCAATATTCGTAAGCCTTAAAACGTAAAACATCACGGTTTTTTTTAAAATTTGGTTTATAATTCAATAATAAACCGTAGCGCTCGCCAAAGAAAAAAAATGTCGAACTCCTCCTCAAGATTTCAATTGTTCCAAGGCATGTAGAATCCGAATATCCCATAAATATCCCTTACAAAATGCTTAAATATTCAATAGAAACATAAATTTGAATACGGTCATCATATCGCTATTAAGTTACACAAGAATAACATTTTTCCGATTAAAAATGAAAAACGGCTAAATATGATATGTTAATTGTACTTTTAATCATTTCAACAATTGCCATAAAAGAAGAGGTCGGTGATCGACGTCGAGTGCCAATATTCAATGCCCTAACTCGAAATGAACGCCTGTCGGCAATGCGGAGGTGGGCATTTTCAACTCTCGGTCCGTAATGGGATGAAAGGCTGTCGCAACCGCGAAACTGTTTATTAGTTTCGGGAGCTCGTCCCGCAGCGGCAACGCCTCAAGTGTGCTCAGGATAGGAACATCATGAGGGAAAGTCTACTAGGCCTTCGTGGAATTTTGACCTGGCGCCGGTGGAATGTTCGACCTGCTAGGTGTCAGTAGGCTACACGTTTTCAACTTTGTTCCACGACAAAACCGACGTACTCGCGTTTGAAAATATTTTTCTGCCGAGACACTAAACGAGAAAATAGTGAAAAAAAAAACTTTAAAAAAAAAAAATAAAACCGACTTCAAAAAGTTTGTCTATAAAATACACTCTGAAAAGGAAAAAATAACAAAAATGTACCAACTTCGCAGCAACTCATTCGCCAACTACACATTTTAAGGACTACTTTACTACTCGTATTGACCTGACCACTTCCTGATTGATTGGATCACCTTCCCTAATAATATAAAAATTACTATTTCTCATTTCCCAAATGATTAAAAGATTTTCCTTTCACTTCTGAATTGCCTCCAGATTGATCATCTTTTGGAGTCGGCGCCTCTCTTATATTGTATTGGAGAAGCCTATAGATTCCGAATTACCAGTAGTATGAATATAAATATCATGAGTTTTCACGATTCTTGAACAGAGCAAATCAGCATTTATGAGAACTGATATTAACAATATCGATTTGAAGGTGACTATTCACGCCTTTTCCTAAAAACCATTTAAGATTTCTCTAAGAATCTTTACGTCCAGACCCAGACTTATTACCTGGCACCTACTAATTTATCGTAAATTCATATTTATTTGTAACCATCGGGTAGTCATTTTGCCAGAGAGGCGCCGACTCCAAAAGATGATCAATCTGGAGGCAATTCAGAGGTGAAAGGAAAATCTTTTAATCATTTGGGAAATGAGAAATAGTAGTTTTTATATTATTAGGGAAGGTGATCCAATCAATCAGGAAGTGGTCAGGTCAATACGAGTAGTAAAGTAGTCCTTAAAATGTGTAGTTGGCGAATGAGTTGCTGCGAAGTTGGGACATTTTTGTTATTTTTTCCTTTTCAGAGTGTATTTTATAGACAAACTTTTTGAAGTCGGTTTTATTTTTTTTTTAAAAAGTTTTTTTTATTTTTCTCTTTTTAGTGACTTACAATTATGGACAGCTCTCTTTACAGAATTTTCCCAAGCTTTCATTATTGAGTTCTTGTCACTTACTACTAACCGTCCAAACTCAATTCTTAAGTCCGTTGAACGTTGAAGTTCTAAAGTATAATGATTACCTAACTATTTTCAATGTTATTATGTTGATTGAGAGTGAGTTTGAACGTTTGGAATAATCCATCCACTGATTTGGGTCTCTTGGTCAACATACCGGATACTTTGATCCCATTGATACACCTTACAAAACTCAAATAATTGTCTACACCATTACTGGTTACTGAATTGCACCAATTCACTCGTTCTTTATTTCTCTAACGATAATAGAGTGATAATTTTCTCAAGCGTACCCGCAATCGCACTGAATGAGAGAATTCGAACAAAATTTCAGAAATTCGCCAAACGTTTGTGCATTAAAATGAAGTTATTTGGCCTTCAAAACCATGTTATTTATTGAAAATTTAACGCTGAATTCAAATCTTCTAACGAGAATGCTATGACTAACGTAGTTTTTTTTCTACAAGCATAAATAGTCCAAAAAACGTGATTTTGAAACAAATTTTTTAGAAATATGGCCTAAAAAGTATCTACTTTTAGTCCAATCAATACCAAATTTGAATCACGTAAACTAGACTCAACTTCGAACAATTTAAGTTTAAAAACGATGGAAAAACAGTTTTGGTTTGGAAGTTATGAGGTCTCAAACTCAGGTCCATTAAAACACTGATTGCTCCCTTATTATGCCACCTAAACTTGATTTTTTAGGTTGGTTTAGCTTGTAGGCAGATAAATTATGAACAAAATGACACCAGAAACAAAACAATCGAGCAAGTATTCTAGATGTTATAAGCTTGCAAAGTCAAAACTTCCTTTTTTCGCGAAAATCACGTTTTCCGGCGTTTCTCCGCGTCTGGGGACGTAACTACTGGATGGACTCAATTGAAAAAATTATGGGACCTACCTGGATAGTAACCCTTTCA
Source organism: Tupiocoris notatus (assembly GCA_037159825.1). NCBI lineage: Eukaryota > Metazoa > Arthropoda > Insecta > Hemiptera > Miridae > Tupiocoris > Tupiocoris notatus. The sequence goes on along the minus strand of JASJUZ010000218.1, from coordinate 479,727 downwards.
AACAAAAAAAAAAATTAACCCGATCGGACGTACAGGAGCTGAACGCCGGTGGACAACACATACCGAAAAAAAAAAAAAAAAAAAAAAAAAAAATCCCGCTAGACGACCATAGTAACCTCCTCCTTGTTTGAAGTCGGTTAAAAAGCTATAACTCAATGATAATCGTTGCTGAGAGAAATCAATATGGTGGCAATAATCCATCTTTGAAAAAAAAATTATTATTATTTTAACAATCTAAACTAAGTGGAAAATGGAAGAGCGTCAACAGGTTTACAATTGAAGTAATAAAATGTCTCTCATAGTCTCGCGAGGGTGCTCTAAATGTGTTAGAGTTATTACACTTTTATGATTTTTTTCTTCACTTTTTCCTGGTACAGTTTAATCAACTGTTAATCTAAATATAAATAGCAGGATATAATTCATACACTAATAAATTTGAAAACAAATATAATGAAAATAAGTTCAAGCCGTCGAAGAAAACAAATCACCGTATGGAGACCACGTCGAGCTACTTTGCAGAGCAAAGCAATTTCTCGCCTTTTGTTCTTCTAATTCACATCTTATCAACATTTTCCAGAACAAAAACTACTCAAACATAATTATAGGAGTGTACTCACGCGGATTTTCACAGCTTGGGAATCGATTGATTTCTCACCTGAAACATAACATTTTAATTAATTCATTGACCTAAACTTGTGTGATCAAAAAAATTGACAATACCTCAAAAAACAAAAGAATTTCATACACAGAAATTTATAACGTAACGTCAAATCATATAACTGTTTGTGACTCAAGTAGAAATCTGCTGGGATTTCCGACGCGATTCGAAAATTAACAGCTTCTAATAACCATATGGTTTGAATAGCTTTTCAGCTGAGAAAAATAGTCAATGCATAAACATTGACTGGAACAAAAAAAAAAAAAAAAAGATTTCAAAATCAATCCGAAGGTGGAAGGGGCTAAACCGATTATTTCAGAAGGCTAAACTTGACCAATTCGAAATTCAGATATTTTACATGTCGACTAGAGGAGAAATCATTGATGAAAAAAATCGTTCTATTATGGTAACTATCACGGAAGGAACTCGAACGAGGCTACTGTAATACGTGTTATTTGTTACCTGGAGAATTGATTTGGTTTTTAAATGCGAGGAGGGTCAATTTTTTGTGTGATCGACATGAGGAGGCTGGATCGATAGGAAAAAGCCAATAATAATGAGCTACATCCGCAGGAACAAGGTATTCCATTTTTGTCTCGTTCAGTCAGTGGAAGGGCATCGATTCATTGAAATTCGAGGAGGAAGAGGAATATATTATGTATTGGAATATTCCAAAACTGAGAGTAGGTTAGAAAAATATAGATAATTATAAAGATAGAAAGATGATTAAATGTCACGCGCGATGAAAGTATTTGAATATAAATATTTTTATCTTCCGGAGAGAATATTTCGAATAATCTAAACTAAGTGGAAAATGGAAGAGCGTCAACAGGTTTACAATTGAAGTAATAAAATGTCTCTCATAGTCTCGCGAGGGTGCTCTAAATGTGTTAGAGTTATTACACTTTTATGATTTTTTTTCTTCACTTTTTCCTGGTACAGTTTAGTCAACTGTTAATCTAAATATAAATAGCAGGATATAATTCATACACTAATAAATGTGAAAACAAATATAATGAAAATAAGTTCAAGCCGTCGAAGAAAACAAATCACCGTATGAAGACCACGTCGAGCTACTTTGCAGAGCCGAATTCAACTGCTGTACAATTTCTGAAAGACGCACATGTCTATTACATGAAAAAATCGATAAAAAATTTTGTCCGAGAACCAGAGAACAAGATACCCGACAACTAGAACACCCAAAGTATGAAGGCCTAGTATAAAAGGTAAGCAAAAAATTGCCAATGAAATCAAGCCACAATTAAAAAAAAAAAGTCAACACTTACAAAGTTGGCTGATTTGAAGAACTGCCATTTCCCGACTACCAGTCCAGTTATCTCAGTTTTCTAGCTTGACATGTTAGCCCAAAATAACCTTGGCTAAAACCTTCCCCTATCAAGAATAATAGATAATGGGAAATCAATCTACACAATACCCAAAAGTCAAGTCAAACCCAAAATCCAAATTAAACCAACTCAAAAATTCGTCAATAGATCAGAATAGCGCATTTCCAAAAGAAGAGTAAAAATTATAGCTCCATTGACTGGGATTCAATCTTCAAATGATTCAATAAAGCTGGAAACGACCTCACTTCCATTTATTGGTGCTGACTGTATCTCATCTTGGAGAGTACCATCTCAGTAAATTCGTAAAACTTATAAAAGCCAAAAATTCGAAATTTTCGAACTTGGTTGGATCTCTGATTGACAACTTCAAAACTGACCATTCTAGCGAAGAAGCGAAGAGAGCATTAAACAATTCGCTAGATTTTTTTGGCTTTCAAGAGTTTAACACACCATCTGCAATAGTGATATCCTAGATTGCACGTATCCAGCCCCAATTATAAGTAATCAAAATCATTTCCAGATTTTCAAAAACTATTTCTGGGTTAGGCTCATTTTCACCTGGAACTAAACTTGAAAAAGAAAAAATTTCAAGCAGAATGCAATCAAGGTTATTTATTTTTTAAATTTTCAAAATCTCCAGACGAACTAATGTATGGAAGACGAAGCTCATGGAAACGCAGGAAAGCTTGCCAATTCCTGTCCAAGACCTAAAGACTCTGAAGGAAATTCGCAAATCTGGACATTAGTCTCGATTCTTAAAATAAAAAATATGATAAGAAAAAATTGATTCGAGAATAAATCAAAACGGATGGACAATTTGGAGACTCACAACGGAAAAAGCATAAGTAGAAAGAAAAATTATTCAGGTCACTCGGTTGATCTTGATAAATAAACCGTTCGACTAATCATCGGGCGGAATCAAGGGGAAATAGCTTCCGTTTCCATGTGACACGATTGTGTTCTTCTTGAAAAAAAGGCCGAATCAATATTGATAAATGTTCCGTCCTTCAAATTACTTTAGTTTCGTTCTCGCCCCGTTGACACAGCTTATAAAAAGGATAGGGCGGAAAATAAATTTCGCGTTACTGACTAACGACAAGCCCATCTGCTTCGCGTAAAATGGAAAAAACGATCGCGCCGAGCCGCCCGTTTCGAACGCCTTTCAACTGCCTAATCCAATACTGCAGGATTTACTGCGCCATAAATTCCGTCTTTAAGGACGATCAAAGATCGTCGCAGGCGATGCTTTAACGAAACGCTCCCTTTTCCTATTGGTTCCTTAATCAATTTTTCCACGTCCATTGAAAGCAGTTCATATGGAAATGAATCGAGAATAAAGGGTGGTTCAAGTCTCGAAACAAATCGTCCGAGACGCAACGACAGTCAACCTTTTCTGGGCGGAAAAATGGGCGTGAGTGCCGCATGATTAACCGCGATTCGAACCGTTTCAGAACAATTCTAAGCCCGATCCAGACCGCTTTATTATCCATCTTTCTTCAGTCAGCTTTCAGCGCTTTGAATTGATCGAGCAGGGTTAAAAAATGTCTTATCTTCGAAGAACCATCAGAGAAATAATTCACGAGTCGTAAATGTCTTTCGACTGATCACTATTCGTATTGCCCTGCAATGGTATTATAAGCGTAATAATGGTAATGTAAAAGCGCAATAATTATAATAATAATAATATTATTATTATTATTATTATTATGATAACAGCGATATCATGAGGGTAATAATGGTAATAGTATGCATAAGCGAGGAAGGACAAAGCACAAGCCAGCAGAGATTAGGTTAAAAAGAAAAAAACAAAAACAAGTGGAAGTATTTAAAGAATGAGTCTTGAATTTTACTAACTTCGATGCAGGAATATTCGCAAGGAATGACAATACAAATCCAGCGTTATCTACTTGCCATAACGAGAATTCCAGATCACGAGCGATCTTCAATTGATTCTCGCAGCTAGTGAAAATCAAAACGGAAAGAAAAATTGGAACGCTCATCCAAAATTCAATAAAACTTTTTTTAAGGAGAAAATATTTTCTGAAAACTCGATTTCTCGCGGTGATTTTCGACAATTTCGTCGGTCACTTGCAACATCAATTTTCTGTCAACAGCATAAAAAATCCGTTAGGCTCGCAAACATTTCTTTACGCCGTTTTCTATGTAGCTTGAACTATTTTTCAGCCTCGTTCCAGAGTGATACAATCAGACACGGCTCATCGCCAGCGAAGCCTAGCTACGTGAGAGCTGCTATGAGTCGTTTCTTTCTGAAGAGGACGGATTGATGGTTTGTTGAGAAACGGAACGGGATTCGAAACGAACAATTCTTTCCGGGGAACACGAGATCGAGCACGTATATTACTGTGCACCTGCGAAAAATAGGCCCTGCCTTTCACGTAAGATGGAAATTTCTCTTAGCACGGATTTCGCAAAATACCAATCATCCTTGCGAGCAAGTTGGAGTAATAGATTCATGACGACGAAAACACTGAACACTTTTAGACTGGCGAAAAAGTCATGCCTGAGACTAATAGATAATTTAATGCTGAATCTTTTAACTCAAGTGCTATGACGTATATATAATGCTGTTATTTTTCCACTGCCGTATTTCAAAGAGTGTGATTTCAAAACAATTTTTTATTTATTTTTTTTAAATACGATAGTTTTGGCTCGAACAATACTGAACTTTGAGTTTGCGAACTAGACTTGAATTCTAACAATTTTGTATTACAAACGATAAAAATGCAGTGTTCTTCTAGAAATTATGGGTTCTCAAAACACAACAACCGCTCCAATAAAACTTGAACTACTCCCTCATAAAACTAATCAATAAAACTGATTTTTATGCCATCGTTAGGTAGCTGTTGTTGAGTAATTGCAATTAAAATTATTCATTAATTTTTTTCTCGACGTAGTTGGGGATAGTGCTCGAAAAATCTCAAAAAATTGAAATTAATTTATTCGCTCCAGTATTCTGAATAAAATTGGTTGATAACGACTATATCACCTGGTTCACCGACTTAGCTACAATAATTATCTTCGAATCACATTCTTACCCGAAATTTCAAATTCCAGTCACCTTCAAAAATCGTATCATCGCATGGAAATCACGTTCTGCGGACCGAACACCGTTATAATGAATACCCGCCCACCTTTTCCTGAGCTTGTCAACATCGCCGGGCTGGAAGGAATTCCCAACTAGCGAGTTCATATGTGGCGTGTGTGCGTTCGAGGTGCGCCACCTGCATCACGTCCCGTTCCCGTCTGCCACCTGTCTCCAGATTTATTATCATTTCGTTGTATCCCCACGTTTTGCCTGCTTATTCACTTTACTCGCCTCTTGCTCACAACAACATTTCACATTTACAAAATTCGAACCGCCGGGTTATTATTAGAAGAATCGGAAACCTGAGTAATCCTCGAGTTATTTTGAAAGAACTAACTCGTCGAGATTGAAGATAATTGAATGTCGATGCATCGTAGCCTGTATTCGCCCAAACGAGTCACCAAGTCGGAGTTTTTTTCGAAAACAGGGACCAGCAGAGTTCTAACATGACCAGGGACACTAATAAGTCCAAACTAAGGATGTGCAAGTCGCCCTAATGAAGAAGAATGGGAACGAAATTAACATTTAAAAGCATTAACATAAACGCGCGTTCGAAAAACCGCTCGCAGTACAAAATACGATCTGTAATTAGTACAAAAACGCATTTATTTTTTACCACCTGGAGTTAAAATCTCCTCGGATTATGGGTATATTTTTCAACGATTTTAATCTCTTGGGAATTTTTTTCAACACGAAGTTATACCCTCGTGCCAAATTTCGGAAAATCTCGAAAATTCCACTCGAAAATTGCGATGACTTGTGAACGATCAAAGATATCGACCCCGCGATGGTTTCAATAGATTCAGCGTTCAAAAATCTATAGAAAGTGATACCAAATATCTGTAAAGGGCCCTTCGTTACCGCTATGTTGTAAGGAAAAAACGTTTACAAGAGTTTAGGTAATTTGCTGTTACAAGTGGATGGTTTTCCTCAAATGATTGAAGGTATGGAATAATAAACCGCTGAACACTCATTTGCAACGTTTTTAAAACGCAGACCTCTGTATGAAAGGAGTTAAAGCGGGCTTGAAAATTGGAAGTCATCACCGTTGCGTTCCATCTTCCAGCATTCCGAAGGTCTAATCTTTCCGTAATTAGCGTTACGGTAGCCGTGTGTAATCAGTTTTGAGGACGGTAGAAAAAAGGCGAGAACAGCAGATGGCCACGAGACTAGTTGTGACATTAAAAGGTATTTCGGTACTGTTAAATGCAAATGGATTTCCTCGTCACTGTTTCATACACAAGTTCTACAGATTCAATTAAATCTTCCTCTTTGTCAAAATGTTTTCAAAAATATGTTCATGCTTTGTTAGTTATATTCATTGTCGTCGCATTTTTTGAGGTGTGAGGGGGAGAAAAACCAGGAGAATCATTCTCCAATACTTCAGGCTGCGTACCCTATGGCTCCACGTCGCCTTGAGAATGCCCCAACGGGCGAAAGTGCTCGGCCAGCCAATAAAGTATCGTATGACACCCTGTTAGGTCTTCACATTCGTAAAATATTGGCTATAGTGGGAAATTTAAACGGTCTGTCTCTTCATTATATTCCAACTATTTTCTGAGCACTCCCGCCTACTGGGGCATCTTTAGGGCACATGATGACATCAATAAGCAGAGGAAGTTCTCGGGAAATAAAAGTGATACATATAAACTTCTTCTCTCTTCATATCATTAAAAACGCTGCAAATTATTTTACAGCGGTCAACAAATCCTTTGTTTCAATAATGATTTGAAAATACCGCCTCTAATAATCCATACTCTAGTGAAAGTTTCCATCCAACTACATTTTGGTAACTAAAAGCAAACTCCTTGGCAACTATCGTGATGTTAAATATTTCCATTTTTCTTACTGGAAATTTTACTTTAATTAATTAATATTAATTATTTAAAATTTCACTAAAGTCAAAAACGAATTAATCGCCGAACGATTTTTATAGTTCCAAAAACGATCGAGTTACTTAATACCCTCTTGTCAAATTTCTAAAAATCTCAAAAAGAAACGCATCAATGTTGCGATAACTTGAGAAACCTTTAAGCTATCAACCTCGTTAGATTCATGGTTCAAAAACCTGTATTGATCGATATCAAGTACGCCATTTTATGGAAAAACTTGGAAAAGGAATTTAAACGCCTTAAAACCCCTAAAAAATACCATTTAAATTGAGTAAGCAATCTGGCAAAAGGATTGTGTCAGGCCCATATTCCTCCATATTATTCCTTATTCCAATATTATTCATTCAATATAGTTTCCTCAGGAAAGTAGGCAGATTTTTTATACTTAGATTCTACTCTCAGATTTCATCAAAACATGATGTTACTCCTCCCTCAAAACATCAAATTTTGAGGGTGGAGTAGCAATATTTTTTCGTCAGTGAATAAGATGTTCTTTTTTTCACCGAATAATAAACTAAAGATAAATACATTTTCCTTCATGTTGAATGTCAACGCTAACTTTTGGTTTATTATTCAATAATAAACATTGTAATCGCCCAAGAAAAAAAATTTTATAACCCCCCTCAAAATTTGATGTTTTACGTTTCAAGGCATGTAGAATCCGAATATCCAATAAAAAAAAATTTTTCTCCGGCACTTTCTGCTTCGTAACATGAACTTCTGCAAGGGCTCGTACTCAGAAAAGAGCCAATTCATTGGCTGCAATTCAACGGCCTCCCCTCGGTCGGTAACCGCGTATTCGCGCCGGTGACCCTGAATGGAAGGGACGGAATAGTAGCAGGTCGGGCGGTTAGAGCTTGGATCGATCAACCTGTTGATGCTAGTGTGGCCGACCAAGCGGGTCACGTTGTTATCCAGTTCCGCGAACATCGCTCGACGTCTTCAAGCATTGATACAGTTGAATAGCAGGCGTCTTGATAGGATTACCATGTATTCTGCTTGTATAATGAAAGAGCGCAACATGATAAATGAAGGTTTATTATTTAACGATGATTTAGTGAATTATTGAAAAACGATTGATCCGTGGTTTTTCCTATTGTCGTATTTATTCCGAGCTTGGGGTGCTGAGAAGTTGGCAAACATGGCGACGCAGACTTTTATTTTTTACAAGCCGAGTTCTTTCTACCCTTCAGGTTTCTTAGGGCAATGCAGAACCAATAGATATCAACAGAATAATGCAAGTTGATATTTGATGATTGGTCAACAAGACGATGCCTTAAGGTTGAAAGCGCTTGACCATTTGGCAACAAAAGCTCTTCATTGAAGAGATCAATTTTCAGGGAGTCAAGTATTTTTGGTCTTCCTGGGTCTCACAATAATTAATTCGTAAATAAAAACCCAGATTATTTTCGCACACCAACGCTGTGGCACAAGGAAAAATCAATGTTCTAGTTACTATTAAGTTTTCTGAATGCCAGTTACCGAGAACTATTGGCTGACTGGCATAAAATAATTCAAACATTTATAACCTCGCTATCGCCGGTATAACTATAGGTAATCTCCCAGTTCCTGACGGCTCATAAGATAACGCCAGTCATACCACTAACATCAATTCAGGTATCGCAATTATTTAACAATATATTGTGGGATTTGATTTTTCCGCATTTCATACCTTGTTGAGCATTATACAAAAAATAACAAACAGAAGAAATGATTTCCGATATCCTGTGGACGGTGGAAGGATTAAAAATTAATCCACCTTCACTCGCGGCAAAACGTTTTAAAATCCTGTTTTAAAAAATGGCAGATACGGAATTTCAGACCTGAATTCTACATGCCTTGAAACGTAAAATATCGAATTATGAGGGGGAGTTAGCATTTTTTCCTGAGTGATTACAATGGATTCTTATAGAATAGTTAAAGTCAATCCAAACGAAGTTTTTTTCCTGGTAATTCGTGTCAACATTTTTACGACACAAGGGAGTTCAATATATTCATAAAATAATAGTGGATGAAAATAAGTGAGTAAAATTCCACCTAAGAGGTAATGACTGTATAAAGTTATAGAAAGTGTTTTATTCGAGTAAATCTACATTTTATGTCAACAGTTACTACTGAATTAACTGAACATTAATTAGCGACACTCTCTTATATGCTCGCTCGAACTTCACATTATACTAATCATTTTTCCATTAAAAAAACTTTAATTAACGAGGACATTTTGCAACTATTGCACTCTGATGGAATTCTAATTGAACGGAATGTTGGATATCAAGGCTTGGTCCGTACAATTTTTGAAACAACTCCAAAACTCGTTCAAGAGTCTCCGCGTAATATATTGCAAATAAATGCAAAGTATTAATCTGCGATCGAAAGTTAATGAACGGAACCATCAAGGAAATTGAGGCCTATTTTTACAAAAAAAAAAAAAAAAATTTATTACGTTTGTTGCTCAGCCACCTACGGCAAGAACGAAAAAGTCTCCCTGATAGGATGCCCCTCTACGACATTCCAACGAATTGACTTTGAAATATGACGTAAATAAAAATTAATAAACACTCGTGAATGAGTTACTGATTGTGAACTTATTCCTCCAATAACAAATTCCATGGCAATTTTTTCTTATGTTCTTTCAATTTCTTTCATTAATAAACATTTTTAAATCAATAAATATTTGACTGCTGAATGAATTTGTGCCGCTTGAAATCTTTGAGCTGATTATGGTATAATTAAATTCAAATACCACCGGTATTAGGAACGGAATATTATTCACGAGTATACTATTTTCCGGGTCATTCTTCAACTAGTATTACGTTCTTCACTAGAATAAAATCTGTCAAAAACTTAATTCTCGAAGTAGTTAATAAATTATTTTTCACTAGTTACCATTACTCAATCAAATTCATGGAGTTCGTGACCATCTCTTCATCTCTTATTTTTGATTTTTACAGTAAAAAAAAGATATTATTTAAAAATATAAAAATTTTTTTCTTGGGCAATTACAATGGTTTATTATTGAATAATAAACAAAAAAAATTATTTTAGAATTGTTATTGAGATGCCAATAATTCACCTCCTACAACGCGTGAAGGAATATTGCTTACTATCAGATTAATTCAACCTCCAACTCACCGTATCCAACAATGTTACCTCAATAGTCAAAATCGTTTAAAAAATACTTCAAAAATAGAAAATCGCACGATGCTCGACCGATGATTTTCAATCATCGATAAAGTGGACGCAGAGAAAGAAAACAACCAGGCACGTGGAGATGGAAATTCCAGACAGCCTCGTGATTTACCGAGTTTCTGATAGACATTTCCGTTCGGCCTCCAGGGGATGTTATCAGTTTTGGATCACTTGGGCAACCAATAGCCGCCAAGAAAATTAAGCACCGTTCGACATTCTAGCGAGAAATACGACACGATGAACAACGGCACTTCTTCGTAGATGGAGAACACTTATTCCCACTGCAAATGGTTGGCAGAAATGTCTGAAATTTATCGAAAATTTGCGCGTCGTCTGATTCCTGATGTCAATATTAACTGATTACAATAAATTAACATTTTTGGTAATTACCAAAGAGTTCTTCAACACCCTGATGCTAGCCGAAGAAGCGAAAGCACTCGGTAGGGAATAAAATCATCGGAGAGAAGTCGCCAAAGACTTCCCCCTGATTAAACAAATTAAATACGCGACTTTTTAATTTTTTACCTGATAATTACACTTCGACTTCATTCAACTACTAACGTTCCTTCGATATTGTAATTATGTCGCTGCTAATATGATACAGCGAAGTCGAGTCCTTGTGACGCCCACGCGGATTCAAAATCGACTCGTTAGTGATTTATAGATTGAGAAAAACCTCGGTGGCCTTCTAAACCGCGGAATGAGGCGCGGCCATGAGATTCAGCCGACACCTGTTCTCTAGCCTTCGATGACGTAGGTTGACGTAGGTAACTTGATTTTTGAAAATAATATCTAGGATTTTTCAACAGTAAAAAATGCGACGATTATTCATTCGCGGCATTTACGAACGCAGTGATTTTAGAAAATACTCGGTTTATTAGAGCGACATGAGATTGTCACCATACGAGTTTCCCAAAAGATGATCCCCAATAATATACAGGTACAAACTGGTTCAACATTGTCCAACTGGTCGGTTATTCGAGGATAAATGAACGGTGAACGCAAGCAATATAGGCTCTGAGGATTTCATTCCGTCTAGCAAACCAATACGGGCCAGGCCGCAACCACAGTTTAGAAAAAGAAGAACTCGCATTCCTAGGGGTTCCCCTATCTCCAAGCGTGACCGCGCACTCGCCGCCTAGCGGAGAGCTCAAACGTTTCCATTCCTACACGGCGAAATATACGGAAAATTGATACGATCATCAATTTGGAAAGTTTGCTGTTCAGTGTGAAACTGCTGATATTTTTTTCTCGCCACATTATTCTGAAAGAGGAGCTTTAACAAAGAGTTCAAGTCTCATATGTCTGAGAAGAAAACCATTATAACAATAAAAAAAAAAAAAAATCCCGCAAGACAACCATAGTAACCTCCTCCTTGTTTGAAGTCGGTTAATGAACTAGAAGGCCACCGACTATATAGCTGACTCTCAAATATCTCTCTCTCCAAGAATATAAGTTTCACAAAAAAAATCAACTCAAACGAAAATAAGGAAGGCGATCATATTCACGACAATCAAACTGCAAATTTCAACGGGCGAATTAAAATGGGGAAAATTGCCAAGGCTTTACTTATATTTTCACTATGATAACCATAGAAAATTCATACGTATTTTTACCAATTCACGTGGAAAGCCCTGGTGAGGCCTGAAACGGCAAAAATACTCGGTAGGCATTTTTCTTAATTTTCTCCTTTTCTTTCATTTTCTTTTTCTACATTTTTCGCCTAACGGTACAGCTGAAGAGAGTGTTTGACAACCATTCCAACAAGTAAAGAGCGATTTTTTTAGCTCTTAGAACTCTCGAGTTATACAAACCTCATGCCAAATTTGTGAAGATCGTCCAAATTTTACACAAAAGCGATAACTCGAGAACGAATAAAGCTATCGAACTCACGATGGTCTCATTCGATTCAGCGTCCAAAAACCTAGGGAAAATTGATACCAAATAGGTACACCTTTTTCTGATAACGATGAAAACTAAAAATTTTCTTCCCTTTAAAAATCTCCCGAAAATACCCTTAAAATTGAGGTAGTGATTTGTTCAAATGATTGAGCCTTTGTCAGGCCAAGATTGATTTTTGGTGACAATTTCAATTAGCTTCTGCAGTTGCGTCAGAAAAGTGTTGACGGAAGTGTTATCGGTTATTATTGAATCTAAAACCAAAATGAAAAAGTTCAACGCAAATTTCCCATTACTTCGAAATGTCATAGTCATTTTTGCTAATTTTTTTAAAACAATCATTTGTTATTTAAGGAATTCCTCCTATGTTGATCGGATGAACCGTAGGGGAACGAGTAACCTTTCATAGTTGAGATCAGGCAGCTTCCACTCGGCCAACCGAACTGGTTCTACTTCCGAAAACGAGGCCTTGGGCTATTTTCGTATTCCCGAGCTTTCCACCAATCAGCGTAGAATCATGTCGAACCATCTAGTTGTAGAAGGTCGAAAATGTCGTGAATTTTTTCACGTTCTACTTAAAAAAATCAACAAAAATTTGCTTAGTCTTTATTCATTTTTTGAGCTGTATTATTCCTGTATGTATTAAAAATATATATAAGGCCAAACGAACGAAAGTTGAGTAAGGTTGAAAGGGCTCCATAGACTATACATTTTAATGCCCGAGTTGAGGGCGGACTAGAAGTTAAAACAAAACGTGCCTCGGCGTCCCCTTTCCCACGGGGTCACTTGAGTTTCGTAGACTTTGGTGTGGGTGAAAATCGTAATTGAACAATGAGCTTGTCAGTCGAACTGGGTACCCTATTAACATGCCTATCTTCTAGACAGGAATTCGAAAATGGAAAACAAATGAGAGAACAAACGAGAATGGGCTCTCTATGAGACGAATTGAAGTATCTCGACGTTGTTCAGTTTTCGATGTGAACGTTTTCATCTTGGCTTAATCGAATAAATATATAGAATCTTCCAATGAAAAGTCGCTGTAAAATTAACAAATTTCTCATTAAAATTCGCTTTTTGAACTGATTTTCTATCAGTTTGGGCGAAAAAGTGGTTTGGCACTTAACGATAAAAAATGTAACGTTCTGGTACTGACAGATTTTTATTTGCTTTGAAATTAACGAGGTTATAGCGGTTTCAGAATGGAAGATAAAAAGCTCAAAAGTAATATTCAAAGTAAAATACTGCGCACCTTACCATCTACACCATTTTTATTAGACTCGAAAAAATGTTCAAAAATGCCTGGAATTTTCAGACGCACTTAAAACAGTACAGTAAGTATGTTAAAAAAAAAAAAAAAATAGGTTAAAAAATTTATTATTGGAATTGATTCGATTAAAAGTAATGAGAGGGAAAATCTTTTCTAAAACGCGACTCACCTTAATCATTTGTAAATGGCCGCATTTATGGCACGAGTAAGCCATGAAATCGATGTTCTCGTCGAAATTCTCCTCCTGCAATTTTCTGTAGTGCGTCCTGAACAGCGGCCCTCCGGAAGTTCTGCCCATCCTTTTCGAATTGGACGATCCTTTGCGCCTTTTACATCTCACGGTTTTCCAAAAAATCCGACTCGTTTTCGACTTCACCGTGAATAACTCGTTCGGCTGCAGATAAAGCTCGAATAATTCTCGCGGCCTTCAAAATACGGGGTCACGATTCCTCTTGCGAGCTCCCACGCTAAAAGTAAGAGGAATTCCTTCAGGGACCGTCGTGCTGGCTTGTTGGGCAGTGGAATCCGGTTTCGAAGGTGCTGATATACGAGTAATTACGTAACCGTGGAAAAAAGATAAATTGCGCTATAAAACTACTGCGGGAAAGTCGAATGTCGAGAAAATGAAGCTCACCTTCACCCAACGTTATCAACAGGTATCTTCAATGCCAGAAAATACGCGCCGTTGGCATCTCGATAACGAGAGACATTCGAGATTCTCGCTATTCTCGAATTAGAGCTGTCGCGAGAATCTTCGCTTTCAAAACCATATCGGGTATTGGGCATCTGTCATCGCTAACAAGTTCTTTTCGAGCGAAGAACGGCTCGTTAAAAACTTGACGTGATCGGGCCTTTCCGGCAAAACGGATACTGCGACGAGGGACATAATGAGGTCAACTGTCACATGTGAATTATGATATGAGATCGCGTCGTGAGGGTTGTTATTAAAACTGGCGGAGGAAGAAAGAATCATGCGATGCGATCTATAGTTCAAGGTGTCTTCGACCAACGCCGCCATAATTGAACATTTCTAGGCATTGCCAACGGCGCACTTTTATACATTATATCTAGTAAAACCTGAGAAATAATGTTTGGCCGAGAGCGGAGGGATTTGCACACGATTGAGCCGGTTTCACTCTGAGTCAACGAAATTCGAACGAAATTTCCGTTTCCAGAAAACAAAAGCTGATAACTAAAAGTTACTTTTCTAATTAAAACCGACTAGCAGAGCAACAAATGGACGATTTTTCGTACAAGGAAAAAATTCGCTCCATAGATAGTATGTCAAATACATTTTTTTTTTGTGGAGTTCACACCCATAGATATCAATTTTAGATGTGTTGTGAATATAATTTTTTTTCAAATACTATTATTTTTGTTGAAAATGATTGGATGCAATTTTTAATTTTATGTAAGGCCCGAGGCGCGTGGATGGGAACAGTTCACTAGTCACCAACAAATTGCTTGTGCAAAGCGCTGAGCAACAAATCCTCGTCAACTTTCTTTGATCTTTATCGAAAAAATGTGGAAATCAAACATTAGCAGGACATGTGTTTTTCCACTAATGGAAGACAGAAATCTAGCTGTATTTTGTAAAAATGATAATAATAATAAATGAGCAAACAGCAACGAATTGCAGCAAATAGTGAAAAACAAAGACTTGGATGTAAACGAGGCTAACCCCACTAAAACGAAAAGCCACTAGCTATGGTCAGAAAAAGACTAATTGGATCAAAATGTATAGAAGCCAAAAACATAGAAAAATGTATTTTTTTTCCTAATTTAAACACTTAAAAATGCTCTCATGATTGAGGTAACGTGGAATCTGGACAAAATCATGACCCAAGTTAGTGCTGAAAGATTTTCTCGTTCATTTATCAACTATGGTCTCAGGAATTTCTAAATAAATAGCTAACAGTACAAAAGGTAATAAAGCTCAAATCTTTGACTGAAAATAATTAAAAGCTCGACTCTTTTCCTACCTAAACGACTCGAAAACTCTATGGAATTGTTTAAGATGTAAAAACCCTTCCCGGCTCCAGCTTTCCCAACACGGGACAACAGGGATCGCTAAAAGAGATCACGGATAAAACTCACAAGGGTATTGTAGAACAAGTCAGCTGGGAAAACGAGAGACGGGTGGATTTTTTCACGGCAAGATAACGGCAAACAGGATCGCGAACACTAAGATAACGGCTTTATCAGTTCCACGTATGAAAAGAGAAGGAAGAAAATTTTCCCGTCGGCCCCCGAGTAGAAAACAAGAAAAAAAGAAGGAATCCCTTCGAATTTTACGGGAAGGCAACGTTTGGCGACTCCAGTTCGGCTAAGGTATCGAACTCATACTACTCAACAACATCCTCCAAATATAGTTCAACGCGAGGCTTACGAAGCACGAACACGTAGGGATTTTTTTTCACATGACTTTTTCTCCCATCCGGTGACCTCGTTTCGAAATCTTTGCTCCCAAGAAAGAAAACTGACGTTCTAACTTTACAAGAAAGCGTACGCAGGAAACTTTATTAATTTATTCCTTTTACACATTGCTAGTCGATAAATTTTATCGAGCAATGTAAAAATTCAAAATGCCGCTGAATATTTGTCTTTTTTTTGGAAACAAAACGGAACAGGTTTAAAAAAAATAATTCGAAATAGAAGATAAAACTCTATTTTTGCCTGATATTTTATTTTCCTTGCGTTTAAGCCCTCTCTTTAAAACGTAAAGCTTTTAAATAAGATATCGAGAGCTGAATGAATTTCCGCACTAGTAATTGGAAAGCCGTCTAATATTGTAGGCTATAAAAACGGATAAAATCTCCGTAAGGACAACCAAAATTGACACCCATGACACACCCTTCGATTCGGTTACCAACAAGCCAACTCGTATTTTTTACTATTTAAAAAGAAAGAAATGCTCATGACTGTACAGTGATCAACTATGATTTTTTCAATTATGATTTAACACCATTTACTTCTGATAGTAACAACCCCGATCGTTACTGAACATTTCCACTAAACGACAGATAGGTAACTCCGAAGCAACTTTGGTAATTTTCATTATTTTCAAACTGAAAATTAAATTGTTCGCCTAACAATACAGCTGAAGGGAGTGTATTATAAGAAATCCATCCAATTTTAAAACGATTTTTTTTTTGTTCCAAAAATTCTCGGGTTACATCCTCGTGCCGAATTTATGAAAATCTCAAAAATTCTACACGACAGGTGCGATAACTTGTGAAACATTAAAGCTATCGACCTCGTTTTGGTCCCATTCGATTCAGCGTTCAAAAATCTATTGAAACTGATATACTTTTGTCTGAAAAGCGTCGGGAAATATGTACTTTCTCCCCCTCAAAACTCCCAAAAAATAGCTTTGCAATTACGACAGCGATTTAGTTGAAGAATTGAGCCATTGTCAGACCAAGATTGATTTTGGTGAAAAGATAGCATTTTGGGAGCGATAAATATCGTTCTATACTTGATGGAATTCTTATCGAACACTCATCAACTGTACTTTAAGACGAACTTTTTAAATTGAAATTTGAAAATTGAGGATAATAAAAATAATTGAAACTATTACAACTGGAAACTAGTAACTATGTTACAAACGGATGGTCTTAAATCGTAATTGAAGCCAAGGAATAATAAACCACTGTTGTACAACCGTTAGCAGCGTTTTTGTGTGTGTGCGTTTTTTTCTTGATATTCGGATTCCTCATACCATGAAACGTAAAAGATCACATTTCGAAGGAGGCTGACAATTTTTTCTTCGGCAATAACCACATTTATTATTGAACAATAAACCCAAAAGAAAGAAAAACTCACAACCTAGCGACAAAAAAGCGATTCTCTCGGCAGAATTTGGCTAGGCCTACTTACAGAGAAGCCTAAGTAAATACTCTGAATACACTACTCCCAACAAGCAGATATTTAACTTCCGTGGTTCATCACATAATTAGATTTTTCGCATTTTGAGTCACTGAATTGTCTCCCGTTTACAGCTTTAAATTTCTATCAATTTGTTTATTTTGATTTTAAGAGTTTCCTCTTCTTAGAGAATTAAAAAAAAAAACCATATTAGATAGATCTATTTCCCCAATTTCACCTTTATCAACAAAGCGCGAGTAATTACTAGCTCAGAAACTGGAATGTTCTGTTGTAAACTGCGTTTACAAAGTATCACAGGAATTTTGACGGGAAAAGCCGAAATAGAATCACATTTCGAACAGCAGGGTGTTAAAGCGCTTGCAGGATGAAAGTAAAATCCAAGATGTAATCGAAGCTTCACTGGATGTCCATCGAGGGCAAATATCGAGCTCATCATGTGCCCGTGGAACGTGAAAGTGAGCTGGTGCTTAGAATTCGCCCTTGAGGTTTGTGGGTTGGACTCCGATAACGAGGTGCATCAAATACGCGTGACTGGGTTAAACAATTCCAATTATCAACGGCTAACTATTCGTATCACCAAACTATTCTCGGATACCACTGCCAACGGAAAATTTTCGCATAAAATTAAAATTTAAAAAAAAAAAAAATCGTAGTTTTCAATTGCACGAGTCAAAATTAATTTACCCGTCAATCCAAAGGGTTTTGGCACGGATTGCAATCTGAACTGATTGTTGAGAGACACAACACTTTTCCCGATTCACGTAGACGAACCGCCGTCAACTAAACTCGAGTTCGGAGTTGCGAGTCCTGCGAGGGCAACCGGCATTCCCCTTCTCAAGAGGCCAGTCTTCTAAATGCGTCTAGGGACAGAAATGCGAAGAATGCAGATGTTCTTCCTGTCGACGTCATGATTTTTTCAACTCGGCAGTTTTGAAACGATTTGACTTTCGATTCGAGATAAAACGGGGGTTTTCCAATGGCCGAGCCAATTACTGGCGGATTATTTCATAATTTCTGGCCGGCTTTTTTATATTGTGGTCTTAACGGTTCTATTTTACGCTTAACTACCTTGGCTCAAAAGTTACGAGGGGAGTGACAATTTTAGTCTACTCTACTTTTTTTGGGAGAGTCGAGATTCAAAACGAATAAAATTATAACGCAGCAAACTATAAATTAATAGCGAATTAATAGCGAATAAAAACTAAAAATTAACAGCGAATAAAATTATAACGCAGAACATTATTTGGAACGAGAGGACGCTGCAAACGATTGTACATTCTACAGGTTTTTTTCCTTCTAGGACAATTCTAACGGTTTCTTTGACAGAAATAAAAATCGAAAATAACACTGAAAAAAATATCTTCGCACTGTATGTAAATCGAAGATGAACACGCTCTTTATGTTTAACTGGTAGACAGATATAACCAACTGTAAAATCGAGGTACAATACGAGGCAAGTACAATACGATATTGTTACAGACAAAACTAGCCAGGGAACCCAAAAACCAAAATAGGTACGAATTAGGTTAATAAGGTTGGGAAAGAAGACATTTAAAAAAGAATTTGTTATAATGCCTTGTCTTGGTTGTTCGTCGGGAGCAACCTCCAATTTAAAAAAAAAAAAAAATGTATTCCTTTTGGTTGCCGAGAAAAAGTGAAAATACTTGGTCGTGAGCATCGTTCTATACTCGTTGCTTTGCTCGTCGACCACTCTCTTCAACAATACCGTAAGGCGAAAAATGCAGATTCTAATTTGGAAATTAAGAAAAATAAAAAATTACAAAAGGATTAAAATTACAATAGCAGCGATGGACTTTTCCCTATAGAACGTTGACAAATGTTCGGAATAATTACAATCACAAATGGATAATCATCTTAAATCACTGTTGAAGGAAGGAATAATAAACCACAGTACAATCATGTGCAGCGGTTTTATAGTCTTTTCAGTGTAGTATTTTCCAGACTGCCCCTCTATCTTCACTACGTTGGTTTTTCACAAGAAATTCCTCAGGACTTCGATACACCGTTTTCGCCAAAGCTTATTATTCCCGAACGAAAATTTAAAAATATCAGTGGCTTTCTATCCTCAGACGCGCTGTTGCGATCCAATCATTCTCGAAGTATGTGCTGGCAGGGCTCGCCATCCTGCTCTGCGTCATCGGCTCCACACTGCGGCCAGGTATGGGAGGGAGGTCCGCATACCTGGAGTATAGCGGTGGACGTGTTGTTCTTCTTCGACTTCGACTTCATCCTCCAGACACCGGCAGGCCCTCTCTGTCTCACGCTTGACCATTAGGAACTGCACGGCCACCGCTGGACGTCATTCACAACTGCATCGTCAACCGAAACTCACTCGAAATTTTATAAAAGCGAATAAGCAAAAACGTTGCGATTTATACGGTGATCGACAATCTTCGGAATCGACGCACGAGATGTCAGCAAAAATTTTCAGGAATCTTAACAAGCAAAGTCAAGCAATTCTGCGATTGGATCCTTGTGGCCACAGATTTCCAGCTTGATAAGGTAAATCTAGAAACTGAACCAGTGAAAACTTGAAGCCGTTCATATCTCCGTCTGATGGGAAGCTAGTAATCCACGATCTTCATATCTGCGCAGAATTAGTTTTACTTGCATTGCTATAAACTACTGCACAATTGTGGACACAAAGGTTCGCTATCTGAACTAAATGATTTAGTTTTTCTATGTTTTACGAGAATGAAAACGAGCCGCAAGCATTTTCAAGCACAAAAAATTGGAGAAAATCAAGCTAAAAATAATGTTCTCGTCTTTGCAAAAGGAACGCCTGTAAATCCCGAATCTTCCGCAGTCAGGTATGTATTTAGACTTGGTTTTGCCCTCTCTGGAAATTCTATTCGTTTGAAAGAGCTGTATGAGAATCCGTTTTTCATCTGACCCCCGACTCGACGGGCTTGTATTTTTTCCCTAATTCCAGGGCGGGTCACATCTGATAAAGTTAACCGCCGGTTCTTGATTTAGGGAGCCTTTCCTTCAGGAAACGTACCCACTCTCAAACCGTTCCTCATCCGATTGTAAGATAAGGGGGCACGACTAATCGGTCCTCTGCTCTACCGTATTACGCATTCCTTTTCGCTGTTGCTACCGTTCGTTATTTTACGTAGGATTTTACAACAAAGGCCGTAATTTTCCAAGTTTACTTCGCGGAAAAAATCGTGAGCGAATATTGTCTTGTCTTGTTTACTTGGGAAACATTCGTGGTTTGAGATATTTTCAGAGCAACAGCAGAAAAAAAAAACACTGGTCTCTCTATCTTCACTATAGAAATGACCACATGCAGCTCCACCGATGTCAGATATTACGATAACATCGCATTATAGATTGTCAGAAGACGAAGAAGTTAATTCATATTTTAACCGTTTCCTATTTTTCAAACCAATAACATATATTATCTTGCTTCAGATCATTATTAAACTTTCAACGATCGTACATTTCAATATCATCCTGTTTTTGGCTCAATGTTTTCAAAGATGTTCGCCTCGAAATTGGCGTACTAATAATTCATCGTAGACTAGGAAAAAACCGATCCCTTCGTCGAATTTTTACCTCCGCCGTTGAACCTTTCGACAAATTCATTACCCTCGGAATCTTCTTAATATAAGTCGTTTTCGATGGAATATTAGAACGGTAAGCTCCGATGTGGATACTACCCTTATAAACCTCTTAGAGCAATTAAATGCTCATGCGGTTCATGCAAGGGTGAAACCTAAGACTCTCAACAATAACCTGGCCCTCAACTTTAATTGCTTAGAAATAATAGTGGTGTCGATATATGCTAAAAATGTAGTACCTATGTATTATGTACTAGATATATTTGATACTTAGTGGAATACATTAGGATATGGTGTCGATATTTATACAATTGCGAGATGAGTGAATGGAGAGAGATAAGTGAGTGGAACGAGAATAGAGAGTGGGTAGAGAATAGAGAGTGGAGCGATCACGGTTACCAACCGTGAGTTAACCAACCGTGCGCTGTTATTGTTGGGTTTCTGTTGGTTGGCAATTAGCCGATATTTGAGATTAAACAGTTGGTTAACTGTTCGTTGAGCAACAGTAACCAACCGTTGGTAGCCACCGTTTGAATACTGTTGGTCGGGGTTCAGTTGGCCAACAATCCTATTTGCACTGTTGGTTAACAGTTAACCAACCGTGCACTGTCGCCAATCTGCTTTTAGGTGGGAACATTCGCAAATGTTCGTAATAATTACCATTATGATAATCTTCTTCAATCATTATTGAAGCGAGGGAATAATGGAGAGTTTTAGTGAATTTCAGGTTTTTTGAACACTTAAATGTAGGATTTTTGGTTACTTTGTTAAATCATATTATGTCTCTAATGGTCGCAATAATCAGCCAACCACCAGGTGGTAACAATAAGAAACGTATGATTTAAAAAAGTAACAAAAACTCCTACTTTTAGGTTTTCAAAGAACGCGAAACTCACTAAAACTCTCCAATAAACCACTGTACAATCATTTGCAGCATTTTTTCTAGCGCCGATTTATATTTTCAGTTTCACGCGTGTATTCGAACCGATTTTGGCTCAAGGCGATAAATAGGCCCTTAGTAGTTTTTTAATAAGAAATGTCAAATAATATAACTAATCTTTTTGTTTCGAAATTAGTTCATCGATAAAGTATAATGTTTCGTGATTCAATATTGAAAACAAGCGATCAAAATAGACTCGAATTCGAAAATAAATTATCACCAGCTTCGAAAGACTGTTCATTAGGTTTCAAGAGGCCATTTAGTACGATATTCTGCTTTGAAGGTCTCGCGTGTAGAGAAAAAAACATTTTCCCATGACCGGAGGCGGCTTGTGGCAAGCTTGCCTTCATCATTCTGTCCTCATAAAAATGGAGAGGTCTCTCGAGTCGGCACTTCTATTAGTTCTTCCTCTTGCTCGCCATTCGTTTCTTATCTTCATTTCTCCAAGACCTCGTTTCCAAGCATTCGAGCTTTCTTCTTTTATGGACGAAATACCATCCGAAGCTGCACTCGAGCCGTTGAGCATTTTTTCTTATCTTTCAGATGTAGCAATGCCGTTGCGCGTTGCAGCACTGAAGCCCATAAACTGTTGGCAACTGAAGTTAATTTTCAACGGCGCCCGCATGTCTTGGATTCGTTTTCTCAAACATCTATTAACTGAATCTAATTCTGTGCTGGTTTCACGAGGATAGGTCTCCATCGGTGCATTGCTAATTAAAAACCGTTGTAGCACTACAAAGATTTTGTCTTTAAGTGCTTCATACAATGAATTGATTGATTACTGAACTATAAAAATGAAATCCGTTCAGAAAAAGGTAATATAAAGGAGCTAGTTGAGCGTCTAGATCGAAAATCGGGCCGTTCTTATTCTCCAAGTACTCGCGAGTTGAAAGAACTCCGAGATTTCCTCCGGATTCCTTTCAATCCCTTCCTTTATCCAGCGTCGTGTTCCAGAGTAAATCCATATTTCCGTTCAATGATGCTCTCTCAATAGAAAAGCTGCCATTTTTCACGGCTGATAGCACCGTTTTACCATTCGCTCCAGTTGACGCTGGAATGTTTTCCTCCGAAAGATGTCGTGGGAGCAGAAAGGCCTCGGATGCAGCTTTCTTCTTTAGTTCACGTCGTCCGTTTTTTCCGACGTGGCAACAACGTTTTGCTTCGAATTCAACAAAGGCATCTAATGGAACCTATTGGCAGAAAGGTGCGGGATCTTTTACAATTATAAGAGGCAGAACTTCTAATAATTTTAGCCAGGTTGATTTCTTTAAAAAGTGTACTCCGAATAAGGCGATACAGATTATCGAGGTGATAAGTGCCACAGAGTGAGCGGAGCAAGCGCAGATAATTTAGTTGATAAATTAGTCTGAGTAGAGTAAAAGGAAGAATTTACATGCAAATAGCAAAAGTGTCCATAATAAAGACTACCCCGTTTATGGGCTCTATTGGTAGTACTAAGTTTTTTTAGCATTTTCATTTATTCCTTGAAGACATTTTGATTTATTATTGACCATGGAACATTTTTATTCATTATTCCACTACAAACCTAAGGATGCCGTTTGACAGAATTGACAAACGTGGAAACAATCCTTCAGGGGGCCATCGAGGTCCTATTGGCGAAAATCCCTTACTAAGTTAGCAATTTTAGGGGAAACATTTTATTCTGCGGAAGTAATAAGGAAAAATTCTCTCGGGCAATAATTTCCCAGCAACTTGAAAAAGTAGTTCAAAAGCCTAGCTTTCCAGGGATGCGCTGGTTCCCGGCTAATCGGTTTACCTGTCAGCGTTGCAACAGGCACGAAAATTGTTTCGCTTACGTGAGATACTTCTAGCCGTCTCTAGCAACTACAGGTCGACTAGCTGCAAGTGTTTGGTAAATATTGCCCCAACAGCTTTTAGTTAATTGTTTGTTCCCACTTGGCAGAAGTTCAAGTAAGGTTTGCCGTACTCGGGTGGGACGGAGCTATTTCAGAGGTATCAAGGGCTTGCGAGTCCAACGCATGAAAACAGAGAGATGTTTCCTCCTGCGGCCTTTGTACGCCCCAGGCCTTCATCGGTATTGGGTTTCGAGGGCGATCCTCAAGGTAAACAGAGCAAGGGAGCCTTTATCCGCAAAGTGGCTTTGAGAGACTAAGCTCGTCGCAACTTGAACCAGAAAGCTATATAATAAACAATCCTCGGCAAGAGCCGAAATGGGGAAGCGTAGACATAGCTACCTCCCCAGTATTCTGGGTTAAACTTCAGTCAGTAAGGTCTCACTTGCTTTTTCCAGCTGGTTAAACTGCGATTCCAAGCCAATAGTGCTTCTCTATCGCTTAGAAAAAAATTCAGAACATTTTTTTGTCCAGTGAGCCAACCAGAAGTAATTTTCAATCAGATTTCTTTTTTTTGGAACAGTTCTGTCTTCTAACTAACGATCTCCAACATTGACGTCATTATCCAGGCGAGATCCAGTCGGATAATTTGCTGCTCTCTATATTGAAACAGTCGTTGAATTGCGTCGAATCTCCTTCTCGCGCATTCGATTAAAAACCCAACCAGTACGCGATCTCGAGGCAACGTCAACCGTTTTTGTCGTATCTGTAATTCCCTCACGACTGACAGCCGATTCGACTGCAGAGGAAAAGAATTGCGGGTTTTCCCCGAACGGGAAGGTGAAAAGCATCCTAAGAAATCAGGGACGACATTTTCTTTTCGGCTTGAGCAGCGCGAACGTAAGAAATTCCAGAAAGGGTTGCTCGCAGGTCGGGCCTTCGACTTGACGGGTTAGATATGCCCTGCAAAACCCATTGGCTCTTCTCGTCTCTCTTTGACAGCGTTCCTTTGCGAGAATAGTTGATTCTGCATCTCTGTCTTTCCGATACATTCGGTATCCTTATTCCCTTTCGCAGGAGCTGTATCACCGTGAACTCTTGTGATTGGATCAGGATCAGAAAGGTTACCAAAGGGCTCTATTATCTTGACAGACTTTTCTCTCTTTTGATCCTTCCTCGTCGCTTGGCGCCGTCTGTCGTCCCGACCGAGTTTGAGACTCGAGCTTGGATCAGTCGGCGACATCCGCAACTTGGTTCGTTTCCTGGATCGACTTAACGAAGGAAAATGCCTTTGCTATGGAAGCTATTTCCTCAGCGCTGACATTTCAATTCCGATTGATATACTTCGAAGCTTATAACACGGAATATTCTGAAAAAAGAAACTTATAATCTCACAAGTTGTAAGACTGATACTGATGGTTGCCTAATTTCCAAAATCGATATAAAAGAACAACTATTTTAAAACCGGTGGTATTTGTGACAATCCCTTTGTCTTCTATCCTTGTGGAACGGGATACAATACAATAATACGCAGTACAATACAATACTGTTATTGAAAAACTAGCCAAGAAACCCAAAAATCAAAAAATGCACGAACTAGGTGAATATAACGAAGAGTGGCGGTGTGTGAGCCTAAGGATACAGTAAATATTCTGTGAATTGGATCATTTTTACACCAAAGAACCCAAAAAGAGAAAAACTTTTTTTAAAAAAAAGTAAAATTCGAATCACGTGGAAGTATGGTGTGTGACCGAGGCAGTAAAGATCAAGCGTCATTCACAAGCCGTTAAGACGTTAAGTGTTCGAATAATTATATTGGTTTTGGTTCAAAAATATAAAATACGCTCGGGTAAAATAGCAAAAAATAAAAAAATAATAATAAACCGTGTAATTACAGCGTGTGAGCCAATAGATGGAAAATCAAACGGCATCTACACGTCATAAAGAAAACATTAAGACCTCTATCGTTCAAATCTATTGGCTCATAAAAACTGTAAAATACGTAATAGTAAAAACTTCGAAAGCGTGTATCTCGAAAATACTGCATGTTATCCAAAATTCAATGAAAGCTAATTTCGCACTTTTCACTGGGAGAACATTTTCTGAAAATTTACTTAATTGATTTTCATTCATTTTTCACAGAGATATGGCCACCTGTAGTTTTTTCCACTTTGACTTTTTGAACGATCACAATACTCCCATTTATTATGTAAAAATGGAAGTACAGAAGGGTCTTGGGTTCTTTTGATTATCAACTCGATCAAGAAGATAATAATCATAAACATCAATAATAAAATTATTATAATTATGATCAACCAAAATATACGTAATTAATAAGAATAGTTACATTGTTTATAAGTTAATTCAGTTCAAAGAGTTAGAGGGAACCTTCTATCCTCTTTCCGAAATTTTTCCTCGGTAGCGGGTGAAATTAGCTATTATAGCTTCACACTGATCAACTTGCTGACTCTTTTTTCTTTTCCCTAGCAAAAAAAGTTCATAATATGCTTTCGGGAAATCAACGGTGCGTGAATATTGTCAAACTTGGCTGTCGTGGAATGCAAAAGGTAAGTTTCCCAAGGCGGGTTGGCCGTTCGGCTATATTTTCTCATTCATCCTGTCGCCGTGAAAGGTGACCTTGCTATTATACTTGGTGGTGATAAACTGAGGTATTTTTCCTTTCAAGAAACCCCTAAAGCAGATTCTATAGCCAGAACCAAAGTTTTCAATACTTTCAGTTGCCTATATTTTTTACGTGATCAATGGGGACTTGAATATTAATAACGAAAAACGCAAGACAGGAGAAGAAGTTGAGTATTGCAATCTTTGTGCTGACTAAAAAAAAAGAAAAAAGTTAGCCATCATTGTCTGTTTCTATTTAACAGCGACTTGCACACGACTGCATTTCTCCGTAAAAATTCCTCTTCGGAAATACCATAACGGGTTCGAAGCTCCTGAGTATTTGCATATCCTGTCAACCGCAATAAACAAAATAGAGAAGGTCGAATAATTTCTAAAATACCAACTAAACGAGTTGAGCTGTAAATGCAAGTCTCCCTTTTATTGACACACGTCGGCTGATGCAGTGTGAATCCCAAGCTACACGGCCGCCTTCGTAATTATTTTCTATCCCACTTCAGCTTTCAAATGTGAGTGCAAAGCCTTCGAAAACGACAATTCTATCTCCTAACGGAACCTCGCTTCTAAGCGGAACCAGTTTTCAATTCAAGTTTATCCTTCTTTAAAACATTACTTATTTACTATCAGGAGAAAACTGCGTAAAACTGCCCTGGCATCCTATCAACTAATACGTTTCTCTTTACAAGTAAAATTTCACCTAGCTCCTGAACGGCTTTGTTTTGCTTCGCTGCTCTTTGTCGACTCGAAAACAATTTTTTCCCGTAGCACGGCATTAACACATAGTACTGTTATCCAAGGCGAAAGCAGCAGAACTTTTGGGTGTAAGTAAGTAAATATCTGTTTTAAATTTTTTACTTCATTATAGGTTTGTTATTCCACAATGAACTATTATACTTAGGTATTGTAATCGTCAAAGGAAGAACTTTTCTAACCCCCCAAAAATGTGATGTTATACGTGTCAAAGCATGTAGAATCCGAATATCCAATTAAACATGGAAGAAAAAGTCGACACTTTTTTGACGAAACTTCAACTATGATAGCTAAATTCTTAAAATGTCTTAAAAATCAAACTTGGTCTGACTTTTGGCGAACTTCTTTGAACCAAATCGCTTTCTCAATTTAAAGGGTATTTTTGGGGGTTTGGGGGATCCGTATTTTCCGAAGTTTTTGAAACAGAAGTGTGTTTGATAACATTTTTATAGATTTTTTACGATGAATCGAATGAGCCTATCACGGAGTCGATAGCTTCAAATGTTCTCAAGTTATCGTAGCAATATTGATTGAAATTGCCTAGATTTTGAAACATTTGCCACGTCGGTGTGATTCGAGAATTCATTCAGCTAAAAAACCTTCTATATACTTAATGGCATGGTTATAAAACATTCATAAGCTGTATCGTTGAACGAATAATTTAACTTATAGTCGGACCAAATTAATAACATTATGTTTTTTCTCTCATATAGTTACTAATCTGTTGTTAGGTGTAGACGTTCAGTGTTAGGTAAAGTTACTAGAGAGTTTTAGTGCATATTGTGTTTTTTGAAAACTTGAACGTGGAGATTTTGTTTACTTTGTTAAATCATACGTTTCTTAAGGTTACCTCCTAGTGGAAAGCGTATTGTGGTGACCATTAGAGACATGAATGATTTTACAAATTAACCAGAACTACGTTTAAGTTTTCAAGAAACACAAAATTCACTGAAACTATCTAAAATGGGTGGTCCTCACAAATCATATTTGAAGCAAATAAATAATAAACCACTGTTCAATCATTTTCAGAGGGTTTTCTTGGTGATAATCATTTACGAACATTTTTTCCGTATTAATAAGGCCAAGGTGATGAAAAAAATTTGGTGTTATTTAACGAAGTTTGACGCACGCCAAAACCAAAAACGGTGATATCTGCGTTTTTGGCCGTTTTGAAGGTTTTTCTCATGACACGAAACAAACGATACACGGATGTTTGAAAATCCGCTTTGAAACAAACGATACACAGAGGTTCGAAAATTCGCTTCAGTCTCATTTCTAGTTGCTAGTCTTCCACTCGGCGCCATGCGAACAATGCGACCGTAAAATCACCGAGTGCGCATTGTTCTGTCTCGACAATATCTCGCCGGCGCAAGACAATTTCTGAAGTTGGCGAGACTGAAAATTTAGCGAGTAGAGCCGCACGAGAATGATTCGGTGGCAACAAAGGCAATCGAACACAGGACACGAACGCAAGCCCAAAATTGGCGAGTCGTTATGAATCTTGAATGTTCAAATCTCGAATGACCATCGAGCCAACGGAATACAACGGTGCTAAAAGGAACAGGGATTCTATGACGGATAGCCGTAATCGGGGCCTGAATAAGATGGCTCACTCAGGAGAAATATTGTTATCCGAAGATTCCGATGTACGCGCACTCGGCGTAAGCTGTTATTGAAAACGTAAGCTTTCTCTTGTATATCGCCGAAGGCTAGGACAAAAAACGATACCAATCCGACAGACGGGCGGAGGATTTATCGCGAAAAAGGGTTCCGATATCAACCGATGGGATAAAATTGAAGAGCGAAAAAAAGAGGCGAATCGTCAACTGATAAAAAGGATATGAATTTCTCCGCCGTCGTTGGCAAAATCGATCAGACAGATGGAAGAAGATGACAAGAAAGAAACGAGAGGATTGCGAAGATGCGATGTCTTCTATAGGATAAGCGCAAAAAAAGCAGAAAGGTGGAGACGACATGAGAAATTTGCCAAAGGGATATATTGGAGACCCTCCTCAAGCCATCGTCCTTACAACTGCTCTTCCCATTTTTAGAGCGTCGAGTTCGCCATTTCCACCCACGCAATACCCGCAGCTAAGCCGTTTGTCAGCGATGAAAGATGGATGTCTCACTGCGATAACCGCCAACTTCGACTGCGAGTGAGAGGATATTATTAGTAATTTATTATACATTATTTCATTCGGCCTTGTCGCAACGGAAATTCGCCAGTAAATGCACGCCGTTCGATTCCATTATAACTGAAAACTAAGAATAAAATATTGGTGTGCATAGATCATAAATATATAGGTTTTGTTTTATTATTTTACCTATAAAAGTTTGTTAATTTTTAAGTTTAACTTTCGGCTCATTCAAAGATAAATTTGACTGGTTGAAATCTCAAACTGAACTAACTTTTTTTTTAATTACAAACTTGAAAACATATTATTGTTTAGTTACAATTTTATAAACGCGAGTAACGCATCATTGTAAATATTGATTGTGAAGTGCAAATAATAATTGCACCCACAGATCACATCTACATGTGTAGAGATTTATAACCAATTACAGAATCGATATAGTTGAAATTTCCACCAGAAAAAATGCTTGGATTAATATCGGCCCAATTATTCAGCCAATTCGCTACCTCACCTTCAACAGTATTCTTGGAGGGGTTTAAAGCGGAAAATTCTTACCTAAAAGATTTTACATATAAAAGTGTAAATTAATACAATTTCTATAGATTTTTGACGCTGAACCAAATGACACCATAGCGGAGTTGTTGGCTGTAATGGTTCTCGATCACATAAATAGGATATAACTAAGGGAAATGTTTGACGAGCATTCTAACGAGTAAAGCGTCCAAAAATCGATGAAATACCTATAAATAATGGTCATCCCTTTGTCTAAAAAACGTTAGAAAAAAAGGAAAACTTTCCGTGGTTCGTCTCGGTTTATCTCGAATTTCGATTCGCTGTGAAATTTAACTCAGAATCTTCATCGTAGGCCGTCAAAGCGTGTAAACAAGCGTTGCTTCCATTCATGGGTTCCTCTAGACAGTTGAAGTAGGTCCACTTCAGACGTGTCACTTCAGTGCGAAAAAGTGACGCCACCTCGCTCCATCTCAACTTATCCCGTCTATTCAACAGATGTTCTTCAAAACGGATGACCCTTCATGTCGCTGAAGTTCCTCGTGCTCCTTATCTCGCGCTTCCTTTCATCGCAGAGGATTATTTCGCGCAATATCTCTTTATAATCAAACGCCCGGCAGCTATAACAATTTCCTTTGGCCAACCTTTTTTTATAACTTCTCCCTTCCATTTATATTGGTCACAGTAATCAGTCCTTGGGAATTTTTTCAACTCCCGATCTTATCATGTTTGCCTGGAAGCAGTTCGGTTTTTATAGGCCTAGCACAGTGAATACGAGTGAGTCAAGTTGTTTGGCCACGTTAGTCGCAGAAGGTTGTTTTCGGAAACCGAACGTCAACTCATATATTAAAACTCAACTGAAAAAAAATCCGGCTTTATTTGTTCATTATTAATTTTAGGAAGGTGAAACGCGCTACTATATGTATTCAATAGTAGTAGCTTGTAAACTGGTACCTATATAAAAGTGAAAAGAAGGAAATTTAATTAAGAACCGATTTCATTGAACTTGCTACGAGTGAAAGAACTTGGAGATCCGAATTCTGTTCCGAAAAAAAACGTTGAATATTTTCTCAATTTCCATAAGTTTACATAGTTCATGGATGTACTTCCGATATAAAAACGTGTAATAACATTTTTAACTTATCAATTTTACACTACCTTTGTTTCAGTGGCGTTTTATTTCATGAGTCTTATAATATTGAAGAGGTAAAAAAATGTGGGGAAAATTCAAATCAGCGTTGAGTGGCTTTGAGGGTTCGTTTGCAAAATAGCGTTCCTAGAGATCTTTTAAAAGCGCGAACCGTCCAGTTAAGTTATGCAAAGCTTTTCTCGAGAATTTATTCCCTTCCGACAGACCCTCTCAAGGTATGAATGTTTAAAATTCTCAACACTGGCTTTCGTTCGGGTAATCTATGTTATTTTGGAAGAATAGACTTCTCATTGTTTGCGGCCGGCTTTGCTATCATCAGGTTTATTCATTCAAGCGTAAAGTTTATTGGTAATATTTTAATAGAAGAGAAAACTACGGACGTACTAGTGAAATATAGTTTGAAAAATCGGGCTTCTTCGCTGTCTCTATTTATTGGTCCAAAATCGATTGAAATACGCACACTGTATTGGATATGTTTTGTACGGTAATAATCCCCGAACAAAATCCCTTGGAATTAGCTGGCCAAATACACTCGAGCTTTCCCCTTGAAAATCGGCGAAGATTCGGGGAAGGATTTGGCAGACTTTTTCCAACCAGTATTTCAGATCAAGTAATTTGACACACGCGAAGAAAGAGGAACAGCTTCACTAGAGGATGGTTTAATTTATTCGTAACTAGCTCCAATGGCGCTTGGTTCAGTTGCACTGGAATAATTCACATGTAACATGTAAGCCAAAATCTCATTTTCATGAGCAGCAATTTTCCAATTTAGCGATTTTTTTTTGTGATTTTTTTTGTTGGCGAAATAAATTTACATTTGGGAAAATAATTGCGAAATTGTTCAACCGACTCGCGATTTTTTTCTCGCCGCAGAAAAGGTTGCGAACCTGAAAACAAAAACGCGACGCGAAACTATTATTTATTGGCCGGGACGCATATGCGTTTGACAGGTTACCGATCTGCGCGTGGGCGGATACGGGTCGAAAAATAAAAGGAAAGTCGGAAAAACGTTCGCGAGAGATGAAATAGAGCGATGTGTGTTCGAGAAGAAAAAATTCTAGCTACAGAAACGCTTGACCTGGTTTCGTCTGAATTCGAAGCTTTCGAAGCAACATCGTTTTTCGTTTTCTCTTTCAAAACGAACCACGCGACCCGCACGTTGTCCCTTCAAAGTTTGCCGACTGATACAAAAGTGACAGATGCGAAAGGTTTTCAGGAAAACGCTGACCCTTAGCTGACCTTCCTCTGGAAATCGGAAGTTTTTCCGGAGTATCCGAACACCCGGCGCGGGTCAACCAAGTTTTCAAACCCGACCGAATGCTGCGCTCTGAATGTCTCCCTCAAGTTTTCATCTGCATAACCGCATTACCGAGTAGTCTCGTGGAAGTATGAAATGTTGTCAATCTGTTTCAAAGCTTCCGCCCATTTGGAACGGAACAGCCGCAAAAACCGCTCACCGGTTTTCCAAAGTTGTCCAAACTGCGTCATTGAAATTTCCTTTCCTTTGAGGCCGACGCCCAAACCGCCGTTCGATAAATGAGGACATAGAAGTTGAAGTTGGAAACCGAGCAGATGGGCAGAAGGATGTATTATTAGTATTATTACTATGTAAAATCCGGAGCGTTGGGTCATTTGCTTACGAATGATGATGAATTTTCTCTTCGTTCAGGTTCTTCGCAATTAAATAGGTTAAGGAATTTTTTTAAACTAATTTATATTCATGCCAACAGTTTTGGGATAGAATTTCCGAAAGAGTACATTCAATAACTGATAATTCACGGAGGCCTCGAATAAAGAAAACGCTGATAACTATTGTACAGTTGTTTATTATTCCTTTGCTTGAATTATGCAGCTAAGCAGCTCTCATACCCGTCTGCTGACTCAAACCTGGAAGTATATTGTGATCGAAGCACACCACTAGTTTTATTGTATATTCGGATTTTACACGATTTGAACGTTAAACATAAAATTTCTTGGGGGTAAGACATTTTTTATTACAGTCATTTATTACTACGGTTTTTATTGAATAATAATGTTAAATGAACGCTGTTTTGAAAAATAAAATAATAATAATTATACTCCACCATTTCGATAAATTTTAGAAATTACTATATCTCAAAGAGTGAAGACGGGCAAGTGAGAAATATCAGATAGTATGGAGTCACTTCTATCTAAATTTCATAAAATTCCTATTTTCCAAACACGCGGAAGTTCACCAGCTAAATATCCATCAACATACAGATACGGTAGATCAAACGAAATAAATTGTGGATCGTGTTCTTCCAAAGTCATCTAAACGACTTATGGAGCACGTTTTCAGGTAATTTTGTGAAGCAGTTCTTCTTCCCTCGTCTTTAACGGCGAGTACCACGTGTTGAAAAGATTCTCATCAGCCGCAAGAAAACGAACATCAAAGGGTCGATGGTGGCAGGAGGATTTTCAAGGGTTGGTAATTCGACAGATCAAAGACCCCATTTCGTTGCTTCTGACTTCCTGTAAGCTATTATAACCCGCTCGGTGAAACGTCTTGGACTGTTGTAATAGCGCAAGAACGGAATCTAACTTAGGTATGTGAAGCCAGTCAGGCATTCGGGACGTGCTGGAAAGAATTTCCTGCGGCGGACTCTAGGCGAAACATTATTAGCACCAGAATTAGTAGCAATCAAGCGCACAACGTTCGCTTCAGAAGAACTAATTTTCCAACTGGGTTTCCAAGGTTGGTACTTTGAAAGCTGGCGAATTTACAAATTCTGCTAAAAATTCGTTATCTTGATCAATATTTAACAATGGGCTTCAAAAGGAAAAATTCATTGTATTGAAAATTGGTAAGGAATTTCATAATTTTTCCAATAACACACTGAATTTGCTTCATCAGCGTACTTAAAAATCATGTTTTAGACGTACCTGAATATGCACAGCAGTTTGGAAGAAGGTCAAGCCCCAAGTGAAGTCTTTTCTTTATTTTAATCAAAATGGAACATGTGTGAACAATCAAACTGAAACCGTACGTCTTGGTGATTTTGACTCTAACTTACTCTTTGTGGTCGTTCGAAAGTATTTGCTATTTTTTTTTTTTTTTTTTTTTTTTTTTTTTTTTTTTTTTTAGCGTCAATAAATGGTTAATCCTATGAAATTTCGATTACGTTTTCTATAAAGAGCTATGATATAACCGCCACTTGCTCTACGATGTTGAATTATCTGTACGTTGTACGATCTATCAACAACCTGGAGCCATGAATTATCATAGTCGCAAAAATATTGGAATATCTTCAACAACGACTAGTTATCACAAAGTCGTCTGAATATCAAAAGCTGAGTCGGGCTGAATACGTTTTGAATAACGGCATTCCTGTTGCACGTGTTTATAATTTTAAGTGTCATAGTTTCGAAGCGAATAGAAAAACAATCCTTGATGGTGATGAACACCATTTTCCTTCTAGTTCGAACAGCTGCGTTATGACACTTTAGCGTACTAAGGACGAAAACACAAACAATTCAAACAAAAAAATTCTAAGTGACGAAAATGGCAATTTTAGTGGAGTAACGAAAAATTGTTATATCACACTATTCGTCGGAAGTGAGTAGTAGAGGGGTCGGCCACCACTCTAGTTACACACCGCAGAGCAAAGAGAGAAACTTTCGTAACATTTCAATTTCCAAAATTGGATTGGAAAAATAAAAAATCGACGAGACTCTTCTTTCTGAGATAAAAAGTAGATTGTGTGCTATTTTTACCCAGAACACACCACGTTCTTGAAATGATGTTCACAAGGACAAACGTTCGATTTTTTCATCGGCCCGACCCCTCGAGAAAAACTCATCTCGAATGATTTACGCTGTTAATAACATTTTGATCCCGAAGTAGTGCGGCACTGAGCGGGTCACGCTTTCCCGCCGGGTGCGCGCTCTAATTGTCCCCGGGACCGTCTCCAGGCGACAATAAATAGGAAGGAAGGAGGAAGGAGCTGCTTGATGTCAAACTGCCGGGCTTGCTAAGAACGCGCCGCCCCTTCATCACATTCTGCTTTAATAACGTACTCCAGTTCTCGTTCTTGTACCTTACCAAGAGCCACATACAAGAGCACATCTAGGCTGGAGGAATTCAACAGCTTGCTACGGTAAAACGTAATTTCCCTAATGTCGAAAAAATTGGGTAGGTTTTAGTCAAAATTCGAAAGCGGTTATTAACCTGTTTGTGCTCAGCACTTACGCAGAAAAGAGGCTGTAAAACAGACATCAACTATTTTGAACCAGTGGTGAACTTAGATCACATAGAACTTCCGTGTTTTAGTCGCAGACAGGTATGACCAATTAATATAAAATCTTCTTCTTTTGTTTGTGTCATTTTCCACGTGATTACTGTGAGGGAGAGATAAACTTGGCGACTCTTTCTCCACTCTTTTCTTTATTGGCCTTCTTTCGCCTATTCGGGCATCTTCAGGACTCTATCAGGACCTACGGGGTCGTAAAGATGCCTGAATGTGCGAAATATCTCGGCCAATAAAGAAAAGAGTGTAGAAGTGATTTTTGAGTTTTGGAGAGATTAATACGTATTCAACTATGATGATACTCGGGCATTTATGAAAACTATATTAAACTCTACAATACTTATAGAAAATTGGCTCTTAAAGCCATGCGGCATCACTGGAACTTTTCCTTTCCTTCTGTTTCTTGCATGATCTCCACTAAGCTATACGTTATCGTATAAATAGCTCTGTTGCAATTTGTGATTTACGAGTTCCAAGGAGGATTTGGTCAAATCGAATCATTACCTGTTCAGGAGACTTTGCGAGGAAGGCGTGACAAAATTGTTGGCTGAAATGGGCTCGCGGTTCTCTTGCGAGGAAACTGAACTGCGAATGCGATGGCTCACAAGTGGCGTACGATATTCGCCTTAGGGCGTGGGCCATACACACTTCCTGGAACATAAAGTTATCACCTTATTAAATCAATAGATAAATCTTATTCGCATTGAAATAAAAATGGCGTTGGAAAATAATAAATTTTAAAAATATTTCCGCTTGGAAGTTGTTAGAAAAATGACACATTTCATCTTCTATTCCTGGTAAAGAATATTTCATAAATGGAAAATTCACCGTCAATCGACACGAAATTTTTTTTTTCCGCTGCATTGATGAACAGCATGAAATAACGCT
This sequence comes from Tupiocoris notatus, assembly GCA_037159825.1. Taxonomy (NCBI): domain Eukaryota; kingdom Metazoa; phylum Arthropoda; class Insecta; order Hemiptera; family Miridae; genus Tupiocoris; species Tupiocoris notatus. Next base: position 443,800 of record JASJUZ010000218.1, on the reverse strand, counting down.
TCAGGTAGGAAACCTCTTGGCAGCGATGCAGCTTTAAGTGCTTCTTAGTGACAACGTTATTAAAGGTCTATTTCAAAAGGAACGCTCAGGAGGGAAAAAAATTTCCACTTCACCGACCACAGAAAATATAGAGAGGTGGAAGAAAAAGCACTTCATTGTGAGTGTCTTGAAGTGGGCAGCCAGAACTATGAAGGAGTTCCAAGACTAGGGCCACCAGGTGACACCGAGCCCATGCTTTTCAAGCCGAGGCTGTTGTTCCCTTGATAATAGTGTGTTCTCCACAAAATCGCTCTCTACCTGAAGTTATAAACGAGCGCGGGGAACGTTCGTTTGAGCCTGTAGATTCAAACATCTGCAAACCGTGTTGTGATAAAAGACACACGAATGTAAAGCGAAACGAATGCGATGTTGCGAAACTACGTGGCATAGTAGTGTTTCTAAATGGTTCTACAGTATCCAGATGATGCCCCAAAGGATGAAAGTACTCGGCCAGTGGACAATAAGTGCTGAACATCACGTGAAAAGTTATCTAATTCCATTCATGGTCGCAGCATTATTTTTATGATTTAGTGTTGAGGGGGAGAAAAATTCAGCAGACTGATTCGTCCCAACCGAGCACTTTCGCCTCTTCAGGCATCCACGAGATGATATAGAAACCCTTCTATCGTGATGGCACAGGACGAAAATAAATAGCACAATTTTTGACAATGTCGTCGAAAAGATGAGGCGAACAAAACAAAAAACTGGCGTTCGCTTTCAAGTATTTGACAAGAGACGGCCGCCCGGGGGAGAATAATATTTCAACACCAGGGACAGGTTACAGGTAAACAGGAGACCCTCGATAGGACGAAAATATCACAAAACATCGTCGGGACAAAGGCGACAAAAGCGAGGGACTCAATGAAAGCAACTTCATAGCGCAAGCGACTTTTTGAGGGCCCGCAATCAAACCGACAAAGAATTCAACAGCTGCTTCTAACGTTTTTCTTTCATACAGCGATTTAACGGGAACAAACTGTGATTTCAAACCGCGTCAATGTTAGGAATTTTCGGTTCTAACAGAAACCGAAAAAATTCAATCGTGGTGGCAAATTCTGAGAAGACTCGAAACATTTTTGGACAAGTTTGTACGTTGAATTCTTTGAACGAAAAATTAACGGAATGAAAACGATGCGTAATTTTTAGCAGAGCTTTAGCGGTTTGAAGCTAGTATCATAAAAAGTGGTGCTCAATTAATCGAGAAACTGAGAGGATCTAAAAACACATATTAGAGACCATTTAGTTGGCCGAAAAAGGCCACGATTTTGTTGGCTCGTTGAATTTGATCGAATCGAATTTTAAGCTATAGCCCATTTTCAGCTTATTTTAACCTCTTTTTCATCAATCACCACATTTTTTTTTTTTTTTATTGTTCTAGAATGCAACTGCGCACTATCGAAGGTCACATTATTTGAAAAGGCAACGCTGTTCCCAGTTAAGAGACAAGATATGATGTATTCCGTACTGTCAACGATCTGTTTAATTTTCAGCGTAGGGATGAATCCGAAGGGTTGAATTTACAATGTCATACTCAGCTTCTGTTAAGGTTTCACGGTATAAAGCGAAGAGAAGGAAAACATATGGAAACCGTGTACAGGTAAGGTTAGAGGAAGATCCGAGGTGTCATCGGAAGCGAAGGATCAGATGTGCGGGTGGCATATATCTGCATACCATGCATGCTCATTTCGCGATTAGCTCCAGGGGATTACATCGAACACGGACCGGAAAGTTATACTTCGGTCTCTTCCTAGACTGGAGCACAGCTTACGTTTTGTCAGTTCTTCGTAATCTTCAACGAGATTCGAGCTGCGGAGATTTCATGGGTAAGATTATCGGGTTTGTAATGCACCTATCTACTAAGCTGTCAGAACACTGGGAGGCATGAGAATCAAATGCCATCCTGTGCATTTTTTGGCAGCATATTTTTAAGCAATACGTGACCACGAAAAAACGCTGCAAATGATTGTACAGTGGTTTATTATTATTTCGCTTCAATATTGATTTGAGAAGACTATCCATTATTTTGTCATTTTAAAAATATTCCGAACATTTGTGAACGTTCCCACCGAAAAACAGATGGTAACTATAGGGGAAAACTCCGTAGCAATTATAGTAATTTTAAACATTTTTATTTTTCTTAATTTCCTAATTAAAAGCTAAACTTATTGCCTAACGATACAGCTGGAGAGAGTGTTTGACGACCATTCAAATGAGTATAGAACGATTTTTATAGCTACAAGAACTCTCGAGTTATACCCTCATGTCAAATTTCTAAAAATCTCCCAAATTTGGCACAAAAGCTGCGATAACTCGAGAACCAATAAAGCTATCGACCCGGCGATGGTCTCATTTGATTCAGCGTCCAAAAATCTATATAGTTGGATACCCGTATACACATTTTTCGGAAAAACCTTGGAAAATATGAATTTTCTCCCCCTCAAAACCCCGCAAAAATACCCTTAAAATTGAGCTAGCAAGTTGGTTCAAGAATTGGGCCGTCGTAGGACTGAGATTGATTTTTGGTGAAAATTTCAAATTTTTAGCTCTTACAGTTTGGCCGGAAAAGTGCTAACGGCTTACGGCGGACGGCGTACGGCGTACGGCGGACGGACAGAATTTTTTTTTATTGGATATTCGGATTCCACATGCCTTGAAACGTAAAACATCAAATTTTGAGGGGGGTTAGAAAATTTTTTTTCTTGGGCGATTACAATGGTTTATTATTGAATAATAAACCAAAATTGAGACTTTCTAATCTTGCAACTCCAATGCCGATGGTGTTTCCAGACTGTTTATGGCTCACCATGATTGTACAGGATGTAATTTGAGTAGTTGTCAACCCCTCTCCTACATGCTGTGAAACCGATGTCCGACCCAAAAATATTGAATTATTGTTCGTTAATATACCACTGTAATTGCTCACGAAAATTTTTCAACCCCCCCCCCCCATCACAAATATATGTTTAACGGTTCAGTGCAAATAGAATCCGAATAGGTATCCTATAAAAAAAATTTCGTCCGTCCGCCTACAACACTTTTCTAAAGAAACTATCAGACCTACATAATTGAAAATTGACGCAGCTCAAGCAATGGAACGTCCTTTTTTGTAATTCACCTTCACGTTTTCTCACGTTCTGGCAGTTCCAGTTGCAGCAAATCTCGTGCAAGGGGACTTCATGCGGTGAGAGATAGGCCACGCGCTCCCTCGACCTCGGCACAAAGCCAAAATCACATGTTGTAAACGTAAGGTTAATTTTTTCTTCGAGGGGAATCTACCGGTCCGATCCTCTTCCTCCTCCTATTCAATGTGCGAGTTTTCTTTCGAAAACACGTTCTCTTGGCTCTCATTCTGACGAATATCAAAGCTGTACTACGCTGAAACGGAATAAATATGAAAATAATCTAATTCCCGATGAGGCAATTTCTAAATTGCATTCCGTCTTTTTTATCAATAAACGATTTTTGTCGAAATTGAGCCAAGGCCTGCGAAACGGTCAGCAGGAATAAGAAAAATTCACGACCATTGTTCACCGTGATACGTGAGCAATTAAACGCTCGGAAAAGCCTGAAGGGAACGCTGAGGAATTATTTAATAACAAAACCCCATAAAGTAGCCCCCCTGGAGAGACCCTTAGCAGGGAACATTGCCGAAATTGAAGTTCCAAGAAAATTGCTATGATACGACGGCCGAGATGTGGAGAGGGCGTTCTTAATTAAATCACATTAATTAAAACGTCCTCAAGGACAGAAATTTAATTTACCTACAGACGGGGCCATAAAGGATACGTCAAAATTCACACAAGTGAAAAAACTTGGAAAATGTTTATGGGTAAAGCCTACATTTTGTTTCAGATTGATATAATTGATTTTAGGAACATCACATAAGTATTAACTAATACCAATATTTAAAAAACCACAACTCATACAACGTTTATAATCCGTTTTGGTACGAAGAAAAACCTCGGAACAAATACAAGAAAAAAAAATAAAACCGACTTCAAAAAGTTTGTCTATAAAATACACTCTGAAAAGGAAAAAATAACAAAAATGTCCCAACTTCGCAGCAACTCATTCGCCAACTACACATTTTAAGGACTACTTTACTACTCGTATTGACCTGACCACTTCCTGATTGATTGGATCACCTTCCCTAATAATATAAAAATTACTATTTCTCATTTCCCAAATGATTAAAAGATTTTCCTTTCACCTCTGAATTGCCTCCAGATTGATCATCTTTTGGAGTCGGCGCCTCTCTTATATTGTATTGGAGAAGCCTATAGATTCCGAATTACCAGTAGTATGAATATAAATATCATGAGTTTTCACGATTCTTGAACAGAGCAAATCAGCATTTATGAGAACTGATCATTAACAATATCGATTTGAAGGTGACTATTCACGCCTTTTCCTAAAAACCATTTCAGATTTCTCTAAGAATCTTTACGTCCAGACCCAGACTTATTACCTGGCACCTACTAATTTATCGTAAATTCATATTTATTTGTAACCATCGGTTATTTTGCCAGAGAGGCGCCGACTCCAAAAGATGATCAATCTGGAGGCAATTCAGAGGTGAAAGGAAAATCTTTTAATCATTTGGGAAATGAGAAATAGTAATTTTTATATTATTAGGGAAGGTGATCCAATCAATCAGGAAGTGGTCAGGTCAATACGAGTAGTAAAGTAGTCCTTAAAATGTGTAGTTGGCGAATGAGTTGCTGCGAAGTTGGGACATTTTTGTTATTTTTTCCTTTTCAGAGTGTATTTTATAGACAAACTTTTTGAAGTCGGTTTTATTTTTTTTTTAAAAGTTTTTTTTTATTTTTCTCTTTTTAGTGACTTACAATTATGGACAGCTCTCTTTATAGAATTTTCCCAAGCTTTCATTATTGTGTTCTTGTCACTTACTACTAACCGTCCAAACTCAATTCATAAGTCCGTTGAACGATGAAGTTCTAAAGTATAATGATTACCTAACTATTTTCAATGTTATTATGTAGATTGAGAGTGAGTTTGAACGTTTGGAATAATCCATCCACTGATTTGGGTCTCTTGGTCAACATACCGGATACTTTGATCCCATTGATACACCTACCAAAACTCAAATAATTGTCTACACCATTACTGGTTACTGAATTGCACCAATTCACTCGTTCTTTATTTCTCTAACGATAATAGAGTGATAATTTTCTCAAGCGTACCCGCAATCGCACTGAATGAGAGAATCCGAACAAAATTTCAGAAATTCGCCGAACGTTTGTGCATTAACTTGGAGTTATTTGGCCTTCAAAACGATGTTATTTATTGAAAATTTAACGCTGAATTCAAATCTTCTAACGAGAATGCCATGACTAACGTAGTTTTTTTTCTACAAGCATAAATAGTCCAAAAAACGTGATTTTGAAACAAATTTTTTAGAAATATGGCCTAAAAAGTATCTACTTTTAGTCCAATCAATACCAAATTTGGATCACGTAAACTAGACTCAAATGTGAACAGTTTAAGTTTAAAAACTATGGAAAAACAGTTTAGGATTGGAAGTTGTGAGGTCTCAAACACAGGTCCATTAAAACATCGATTGCTCCCTTATTATGCCACCTAAACTTGATTTTCTACCATCGTTAGAAAGCTCTAGCTAAGTGCTTTCAAGTGCAGTAGTGTTCATATTTTTTTTCTCGACGTGGTTGGGAACGGTGCTCGAAAAACCTCAAAAAAGTGAAAATTGGCATCACTTTTTTTGTTACACTTTCTTCTCTACACGCTATATTAGAATGCCGAACAAAAAATTGAAGCTAGGTCCTTGTAGGCAGATAAATTATGAACAAAATGACACCAGAAACAAAACAATCGAGCAAGTATTCTAGAAGTTATAAGCTTGCAAAGTCAAAACTTCCTTTTTTCGCGAAAATCACGTTTTCCGGCGTTTCTCCGCGTCTGGAGACGTAACTACTGAATGGACTCAATTGAAAAAATTATGGGACCTACCTGGATAGTAACCCTTTCAAACAAAAAAAAAAGTAACCCGATCGGACGTACAGGAGCTGAACGCCGGTGGACAACACATACCGAAAAAAAAAAAAAAAAAAAAAAAAAAAAAAAAAAAAAAAAAAAAAAAAAAAAAAAAAAATCCCGCTAGACGACCATAGTAACCTCCTCCTTGTTTGAAGTCGGTTAAAAATTAGAGACAATTATTATGGAATAAAAACAAAACTCTGCAGAACGCTTGCATGCTGTGGTTTATAATTCATTTAAATTATAATTGAAGAAGATCGCCCACTTTGATAGTACTATCCCAACATTTCTGAACGTTTCCATCAAACAAGAGATTGGCAACTATAAGACCAAGGCAACTCTCGTAATTATAAATATTTCAATTTTTTCAATAGCTCAATTTGAAGTACGATGAGTTGTTCAAAGATTGAGCTAAAGAGAGTATTTGACTAGCAATCCAATGAATATAGAACGAATTTCATAGACTCACAAATGACAGAACTATAAACTCTTGTCAAATTTTTCAAAATCTTGAATTTGACACAGAAAAACATTGATAACTTAGGAAACAAAGCTATCGACTCCGTTATGTTCTCATTCAATTCAGCGTTCAAAAATCAATGGAAATTGATTCCAAACACACTACTGTTGAAAAAACCTTCGTTCGAAAATACTAAAGCCGCCCTAAACCCAACCAAAATAACCTCAGAATTGAAGAGGCAATTTAGCCATAAGTATTGAGCCATTGTCAGGCCAAGCAAGATTTTTGGTAAACATTTTCATTGTGTAGCTTTCATAGTTTCGCCAGAACCGCATTGACGGCGGATGAAAGATTTTTTAAAATCGGAAATTCGGATTTTAAGGACCTCGAAACGTAAAACATGAGGATAAAAAAAAGGAGGGTTAGAAAATAAATTTTTGTGAGCGATTACAATGGATTATTAATGAATAATGAACCAAATTAATATATTTCGATACTATCAAATAATAATATTTCGAAGGACATTGCCATAAATGTATTCATTATAAACGAACGAATAGTAAATCACTGGAATCGATTCCATACAGTTGGACATATGAAAAACTGCCGAAATACGGATTGGAATAGATGCGGTCATTTCTGGCGAAGATTGCGGAGTAAAGGCATTCAATATAGATTTTTTACTAAGGATAAATTCAGCGAAGGCATAATCTCCCTCCTTACTATTGAAAATGGCTTTTAAAGAGGGCTTTTTATCCTTGCAGGGAACCTTTTCATATCGCAAGAGCTATAAGCTAAACTTAGCACAGCCCGCGAGCTACGAAGGGGAAAGGGCTCGTGAAATGGGGTAAAGAGTTGATTTAGTTCCACCCCGAACATCATATATTTACCTGAGGCTTAACCCGTTACCAGCTTAAAAATTCTCAACCCCAAAGCATGAGCGAATGGCTATTGTACTCGCTTGAAAAGGGCGATTTCCCTGACACTTTTCATTTTCGTTCATTGTCTCAACAGAATCGTCGAGCTAGCTCACCCGTTTAATTGCACTCGTTCTTCTCAGAACCGCAGGATTGTAGCGTCATTGTTAAAACGGGAATAGTTTCCCTTGGGAATTCGAAAAAAAGAAACGAAGGATGAAAACGAATAATTGTTTTTCCGCCGAATTAATTAAATCAAAGGAGAAAATTGTGAGATTATTGACAATAGAACGAGAAATAATTCATTCTAAGGCCCATAAAAATTATTCAAGACGGGGTAAAATGTTTTTGGGATCTATTTAACGATGGTATACTCCGTTACCTTAAAATGTATTATTATTCACCATTGGTTGTAAAAGAAAACAGAAATTTTGATGAATGTGCAACTACAACTAACCCACCAAAAAGCTAAGAATTAAAGTCACAGTATACTCAGCGCCTGGTTAACTTGAAAAGCTGGAAACTTGAATGATACTGTTCTTCAATATTATTCAGTATCATATATATTTTATAGTATGTTGAGTTATTGACGATCGATGAGAAGGAAGTCGTCAAGTGCCGTTAACGTAAACACAATAAAATACAACAAAACTGCCGCAGATGATTCGATAGCATAACCGACCACGTACTTTGTTTCGTGTGTTCCATTCTGAGCGACTGTGTTTCGCAAAGTTGCCTTTCTTTATTCGATAAGTCCTTCCCCTCTTTGGAACTAAACTGATTCACTGCCAAGGAGCAACGAAAACGTGCAACTGATCCCTATAAATACTTTGAGTAAGTCGGCATCACCGAATACAATATCGAAAACTTTGCCCATATCTCACGTAAAGGAAAAAACCTATTGGTACAAACAGACATTCAAATAATGGAAGTGAGGCATGAAAATTTGAGTTACTTTAGCTGCTGTGTTCTTATATCTTCGAGATAGCGAGGTGGAAAAATGAAAAAATGGTCCGAATTTCTATTTTTCATCGCCATTGAATGTATTTCCATTCGCTGCGCGGATTTCTTCCAACTGGATAATAAACTATATACATACTGCCGTCACAATTACAGCACTTAATCTGGGCTCAATTATATCACTCGAGGTTCTAATAAAGTTCTCGAAAAGGAGAGCGAAAACTGAGAAAAGGGTTTTTGGATTCATTCCAGAGATCTTGTCGACTCAAGGTGTTTTCTCAGAACCTGCACAGTCTCGGCCTCCCTTTTGGCAATTCAACGCAGTTAAACCGACTAAGCAAGGGAAAACGGATAAAGAGGGGCGTCAGTTTCGTCGCTCCCAAAGCGTCAACCGCAAATTGTCGGGAACCCGGCGACGACGGGGGTAACAAATAGCTGAGAAATGGAGAGGAAAATCGTTGCCCATCACCATTTATCTTGCGCTTTTATGATCCACAATGAGATGCGGAAATTCGTCAAGTTCGCACTCGGAGCTCGAACCATTCCATTCCGTAACGTTAAATCATACCCCGAGCAGCTGCCGTTGATCACCGAGTTGGCAATTCAATGTTGTTTTTTTTTCTGAATAGAGGAAAATTAATTACTACACGACCGAAAATAACGGAGCGCGATGAATCGTTGACAAAAGCACGCCAAACGCTGAATATCCCTCATTACGCTCGTACGATGACATGAAATTTTCCCCCCGACGGTATTTCAACATTAATCGACCTTAAAAATTATTTACAGCGGCATTCCAGCTAAAACTCGTGTTAATGGAGGAGTATTTTACAAATTTTATCGTCTTACCACTCGAGGAGGAAATATTTTATTATTCCAACGATGACCCAGTTTCGGATGTACAAGGGCTTGAAGAGCGATTAATTCCGTCGAAGTTGAGAACTACTATTACACAACAAGAACACTCGCTAGCTTAACTGTTACGAGGCGTTATTCGCCAAAGCTCATAAGGGGCCGGCGTTTAACGAAACCGCCATTTCAGAACCGTTCAGCTCTCCCTATCAACTTCCGGTTGAATGGTCAATAAAAGTATAAAACTTCCTTCGGAATATTATCACCATCGCATTACATTGGGAATGGTGTAGATAATGCCTTGTTTCGATGGCGAAGAATAAAACCGAATGGGGCTGAGACGATGGGAATAACGAGTAGACGTTTGCATTGGGAAAGCAGAACTTTAGAAGAGTTCGGAAGATATTGACAGACTAGAATAGAATATTTTTTATTATTGACCTAAACAATCTTAGACACAGACGCCGAGTGATGTAGATATGATGAATAGATTGAAATTTAAAAATAAAAAACCCCAAGTCAATTATAGTAACCTCTTCCTTTTGAAATCGGTTAAAAATAGAACCAACTGTAGAAATAAGTATTTTTTGGAATTTTGCGCTTATAATTTTAGTTTACAGTAAGATGAATAGAATTAATCTTAAAAAAGGGAATTTTCGCAATTTGAGGAAAATTATAAAGGGAATCTGATGTCCGGGGGTTGTGAGGTGGAGAAAAACCAGGCGACTCATTCTCCAATTCTTTATTAGCTGGCCGAGCACTTTCGCCCATTCGGGCATCCTCATGATCCACATTTCGAGCATGATCTCGCGCCACACTAAATCAGAGCTGTATTAAAAGTTTTTCTTCGGACACGGACTTTTTTCAGTTTTGTATTTTTAAACAAATGACAACGTGGCAACATTAGCCATACGCTCGAGTTCAAACAACGTTTTCCTTTCACATTTTATACCTAGGTTAATCACCTCCCGTTTTCCATACCTGATCGGCGCGCCACGATTTACCAAAGGAAAAGGAAAACGGGTTTTTACTAACTTTTCCCTCCCCATTTTCCCTTGGCGGTTTCCTGTCACCTTTCACGCGCCCTAACTCTTCAAGGGAAAGAACGTAAGTGTATGGAACAGCTATTGGTAGTAAAAATTATTGATATGAAACGCCATTTTTATGTAAACAACAACTGTTTCTCTCTAAAGTACAGAGTTGAGGTTACTCCATATGAATAATTCAGAATCCTTCATCGTATAAAAGGCTTTCATCCTCTTTTATTATTAAAATTCCGGTGATCAAGTCTCTCTATTCTGGTTCGGAGGGATTCGCATGTGGCGGAGCTTTGATGCTCTCGTTGTGCCCAGGCAGGGGCCGAAATGTCAACTATTGTGCTGTTCCTCGTCCCTCGACCAGGCTCAGCAGCTAATGCCACCAGAGAAGGCTGATGAATTGCAGCCAGATCATCAATCACTTCCAAGTGAAGCGCTCGAGGCTGCAGAGAGACCGAGAGAAGCTTACTGTACGAGAAGGAAGGTTTATAGTCGCAAGGGCAGCTCATGCTAGTCATCTAATTACCTCCTTCGTCCGCCTTTATTGTATCTCTAGCCAACAATTCCGTCGAGCTGTATTTCAATGTAGATATCGGATTACGTTCTTCGATTTCGGTTCACGCATAGCGGAATAAATTGTTCGAATGATTTCAAGAATAAATGCCTAGTTCTAGGGTTCAAATACCCAGTCGATAGAGAAAAAAAATTCAAAATGCGCCCCTTATTAAGTTTGCGAGGGCGATAAAAAAATAAATAGAAAATTGGTAATTTAGATAATACAGAAAAATAGAACAATTAATATTAACATAGTTTCTAACGAATGTTCCCTTATGGTTCCAATCTTTTGTTAGGTGGTAGCGTTCAGAAATGTCCAGGATAATTACTATCGCAAGTGGATGGTCTACTTAAATTATTATTGAAACGAAGGAATTACAAACCACTCTACAATAATTTGCAATAATTTGTATTTCATTTTTTATTCAAGGTGAAACTGCCTTTTTTCCAGTACGTCGAAACTCACTAGAGGGGTTACACATTTACTCCTAGTGATGATTATGTATGCGTTTAGATTTTCTCGCTTTCCATGCGCTTCGTGTAACGCTCCTTTCACAAAGAAGCTTTCACACCTAAGAAGGCCCTTTTCTACGTTCCCCCCATGTCTACCGGCATGAACTTCCAGCCCTTTGTTCGCCGCTTCTATCCTCACCTTACTCTATCCCGGTTTCTTCCCTTTATCACTTTTCATCATTAATTTAACCCTCTCACTACCACTCGGGCGTTTCTTTTTTCACTTCTTTCGCCCCAGCTATACGACCCAGCCGTTAATTGACTTGCCTGAGATTAACGATGTGCAAGTCCTCTAAAGCCTACGAGTTCCACGTTGCTTTGTTGTAGTTCGATAGTAGCGAAAATCGCTTCCTATTTGGCTGCGGACCAGATTGTAACAAACTGCAGATCCAGCGAGATGAATCACGTGGTTTCCAGGGAATTCGTCGAGTCCTCTAGGGTTAAATAGGCAGAAAATTGCTTCACCTCAGCGTGTTTTATGCCGAAGATTGGTGATACAATGTTATTCACAATACGAACTCATGAAATTCACAAATTTTACTTTATTGATATTATTACGAGCTAGTCGAAAGTTCACGGCGCGTAAAACTTAAGAGAAACCGGCAAAGGGTAAAACGGGTAGAGAAAACTACGTGAAAAATTGCGGTTTTCCTTTGGAAAATGGTCGCGAGCCAAAAGGAAAAGGAAACCGGAAGGGATTTTCCAAGATATAAAATGTGAAGGTGCAACTTGGATTGAGCTCGATTGCGCCGGATGGAATGATTTTTACAAAAGATGGCGTGGCGAGGTCGGAGGTAAAAATAAACCGTGTATTGGGAATTGAAGTGCCATTTGGAGAGGCGCGTTGCCATTTTTGAATTCATCGAGAGAATTCCATGAGATTAAAATAAAATAAAAGTAATTAGGTCAGACTACACCCTCGCCAAACCTTCCCTATTTCCTAGCGTGTGATAAATGATTTGGTCTAAAATACCGGTTGGAAGAAGACTTCCAAGAATCCTTTCCCGAATTTCTTATCGAGCGCTAACGTTCACCAACACAAGTGTTTTCGGAAAGAAAAACCTCTTTGGGGCGCAAGTCCAGCTCATGAATGAGTGAGTCATTCGAACTGGAACCGTTCAATTTTTTTTCTATTCCAAAATTAGTCCGATTTGGAAAAATGTTACGAGTTAAAACGATAGGTCTATTAAATCGTTTATATCCATGCGACTAATTAGCTCTAGTGCAACAAAACGGTACGGATGCAGATGTGCATGCAACCGCAGGATAAAATTCGAACGAGTTTTCCGTTTCAAAGACCTTCCAACATTTCCGTACTCTTGTTCTATTTGGCGCTCAGCTAAAAGAAAAAAAAAAAAAAAAAAACGAAAGCGGCGGCGATTTGGAGAACCGAGTTCGGTTAGATAAACAAAGCGGGGAAAAATTGCCGTCCTATTTCCTCGATAAACGGACCGATTAAACATCAAAAGAGGAGAGAATTAATTCGTCGCGTTTGTATTTGCATAAAGATAATGGGTATCGGAGCAGCGGGGTTTCAAAGCTTCGGTATATTGCTACCGGTCTGCGGCAGGATAACATCGCAGTGTGGCAAATGAGAAGTAAATAAGTTCAGAGGTTTCCGGTTTTGATGCATGAATAGCTCGCACGCCGGTTTCAGAATGAAACCTGAGCGTACAGTATCGCTGAGAAATCTCAACGCGACCAATGAGCGTTCCCCTCCTTCAAAAGTTAGAATTCGAAACCGACGAGAGGCGATATGTTTATTTTAGTGATGTCTATGTCGGCCGAATATATTATGTCTGGTAGATTCATTATTATTTTTGGGGTGTTCACGGTTGAGGAGTTTTTGACTAGCTGAACTTGGGACACAATGTAGGGATGGGCATCGATTAATCGGTAGAACCGATGCAATAATTGAATAATAGATTTTTCTTTTCCTTGTCGTCGCATTTTTTATGTCCAGGTGGTGTAAGAGGGGAAAACTAGGCGACTCAGTCTCCGATTCTTTATTTGTTGTGCCACAAGCTGTGGACCGTATGGCTCGATGTAGCACTAAGGATGCCCGGATGGGCGAAAGTGCTCGGCAAGCAAATAAAGAATCGTAGAATGAGTCGCCAGGTTTTTCTCCCCTCTCACACTACCTGGACATGAATAATGGATGATTTTGTAATCTATGCGCTTGCAGCCAATAAATCAATCGATGTTCTGTTATCAATTTATCTATTGTCTGCGTTTTCTTCATTCATTTGTGATGTGGGTTACGATATAAAGAGAAATCGTTAGAGCCTTTAAATTGAATTAATAATATAGTAAATCAGTAATAAATTAATTTAAAATAGAGCCGTTTAATCTGTATGGTGTTACGAGCTCGCCGTACATTGACGCGTTTGAAATATGCTCAGCCTACAAAAATTACCTATCAAAAAAAATTATCCCGATCGGACTCTCCGTTCTCAAGATGACCGTTGGTCTCACACACACACACCCACACACACACACAGGCAGTCAGTGAAAAATGTGTTTTCGGACATATTGTGATGAAAAGTCGACATCGAAACTTTGGCCCGATTACTGTAGTTTCTTCAGTCGATTTTTCACAGACTTGCCGGATTTCGTACACTCCAACCTCCAACCGCAAGCCTCGTAAACAATATTTGCTCAAAAGACTTGACGTGGAGGAAAATCATGAATATACAATAAGGGGTTGTATGACGATAAAAATATCAATGCATAAAATTGTGAAGGTCGACCTTTCCCTTTATTTGAGCTGCAAGCTCACAGGACCCGGAGAAAATAGATTGTTGTGCTAATCTATGTCGACGAGTTGCTGCTGGGCCGGTTTATTATTCATTGTAACAGGAGTGGGTTTGCTGTTCGTTCTTTTGCCGATTGATTGGTTTTCCCTGTCGACAGCAATATTTCCTGTATACTCGTGCCAACAGGTACACGTTATTTAGTCAAAATCGATCATGAAGTGATGGAAAAAATTGTCGTCCTAATCGAACAGTTGGGGTGAAGCCCGTACACGCTAAAAGTTGGACATTTTTTGGTGCAATTTTTTTGGCAACGCTTCTTTCAGAAGTAAAACTTCGTCATTGATCGGGCGTCAACATAAATGCCACTTTGATTGATGCACAGGTCTCATAATTTTCTAATTTGTTATTTGATTGACCATCAATTTTCTAATGATGTCATTGCATAATGAGGTTGATCAAACATGGTGACGTTACAGTCTTACTAAGCGCGCTATGATAAGCTCAAATGGTGGAATAGTCCCATGAACACTGATTATAATTCAGATCATAAAAATTCAAATTCAATGGCGAACTCTATCTGCTCATACAGGCGACAATGAAGCAAAAATGATCTTGATACATTTTTTTTTAAATTGTCCACCTTGGAAAATTAATATATTTCGCTCATTTCAACAATCTCCAGATTTTTATACCACTAGAATAGTTCAGAACTCAGTCGCTCTGTAGAACTTGCGTTTGATCCTCACTGAAAAAACAAAGAGGAAACAAGTTTTTTTCCTTGTGGTACAAGTTGAAATAGAGGGAAGTTTGCTCGCAATAAGACCAACGTCGATCTGCTTCTTGTGTAAACAACTAGGAACCGGCTCCCAACTTTATTGAAACTGAGGGTGCAAAGGTTTTCTTTATCCTCTCCAAATGACTCTGTATGTTGACGGAGGGTTGCCATCTTGATTAAAATTACTTACCCAAGCCAATGTAGTTTACGGAAAAATCGACTGCCGGCAAAAGGTGATTAAAAATTATTAAGCGGGTTGAATAGCGGATTTGGTTCCGTCAAACGAGACCGTGAATAAGGTTTTTGGAATATTATGTCAAAAGATCTCCTATCTACATGTCTTGTTATACTGGAACTGAATGTTTGTCTTTATTTCTTGGAGATGCGACCAAATCGTGCTTTCATTATTTATTACTCCTGATGATTCCTGAAGTTGAGCCGAAGAAAAGTCAACACAGCAGTTTAAAAGTTGGAGGCAGAAAACTGAACCAGTGGAGTGAATAGAACTCGGTAGGTAAACGCCGCAAGGTAAATACATCGAAGTATTGTTACTGACAAAAGTAGGCAGGAGACCCAAAAACATGAAAACGAACGAAATAATTTATAATAATGCGGAGTGCAGTGCGTGAGCTAACTCCGTAGCAACTATGGTGGTAATTTTAATTATTTTTATTTTTCCTAATTTTCAAGTTAAAAGTTTAATTTTCTCTCTGTCAAAACCCCCAAAGAATACACTTAAAATTGAGGTAGCGATTAGGTTAAAGGATTATTATATACACCCCTGATTATTATCCAGACCATTATACATTATCAGACTAGCCATTAACAGACCCATGATTTTTGGTGAAAATCCAAAGAGTTTGCTATTATACTTGCGTCAGAACACTGTTGAGCGCGTACGGCGAACGGTCGATTTTTCTAACTAGGATATTAGGATTCTACATGCCTTAATATGGTAATACATCAAATTTTAAGGGTGGCAAGAAAATTTTTCTTCTTGGGCAATTACAATGGCTCAATGTAGAACCAAAAAAGAGCATCATCCCCTTGTAATAAAAAACCTTTCAAGAACGCAACTGTTGAAAAATATTGACTAATGGCCTCGTAAAAATCAAAATAGAAAAAAGAAAACTTCAAACAGGCAGATCTCGGAAGTACTAAGTGTTACCCTAAATCCGGAAACGGCGAATTTTGCAACTTCACTTAGAGATTTTTCAATGTAATTGTATTTCACTCTTTTTTCGCGATGATATGGCGATTTTCATGATCACTTTTTGAACAAGAGCACATAGACACTTGTCCAGTAAATTTCCCTATTTATTCTATATATATAGAAGTTTCTGAGAATCGTACTATCAAAATCTCTTCGGAATTTTCCTTCGCTCTGAGTTCAACTCATCAGAAGAACACATTATTTCCATTTAATACGTGAACATGGAAGTGAAATTCCTCATTTCGAAGACTTCTAATTATTATTTTTGTATCGGCTTGTAAAAATGGATCCATTCGCAATACCTCGCTCTTGCAGCGATTTCCAATCTCGCAAAGTGATAAGTTTCTAGTTCTCGGAGCTCTTCCTTTTCGGAATTTATTGCATATTAGGCTACTGCGGTCTCGACCTCGTTCCTCACGAACATAGGGCAAGATATGATTCCTCATCAAAAGTCCTAACTCCATTCGAGTTAGAAGTTGGCCCCGTCTTGATTGACGAGGGAAGCTGCGCGGAGAACTTTATGACGATGTATAGGCTGCCTGATGTTGTTCAGTAGAATGAAGGCTGTGTGCGGGGATGGGTTTATCAATTTAGCTCCAGCGGCTCAAGACAATGGCCTGTCGGTGAATGAGGGCGTAATTAAAAGCACGATTCGTTTGTAAGAAGACTGGCGGTGTCGGTCTATCGTCTGTTGATTAGCGAGCTTTGTCTATATCTAGTTGTTTGCCCGATCCTGTTTAGCATTAAGTTCGTTTCATTACGACATACACGTCGCGGCAACTTGAGAACTCCAGAAGTCTAATTTTACCTTACTGAAAACACCGGTTAAGCTCTACGCAATTCATCTTCATTTCTCACTATTCTGAAGCTTCTAGTTCATGAAGTACTTCAGCATAAACTTATTTTGACTCGTGATACCAATTTTACTTTCATAGTAAATGGAATTATTTTGGACGTTGAGGTCTTGAAAGGTTTGTTATGGCGAGAAGATGTCGCTTGAATTTTATCGTTAGTCTCAAACGCCGTAGTTCTACGTTACGAGACTCTTATCGCTATTTTACTAGCGTGCATTTTGTACCTACTTCACGTGCCTAATTTTACGTATTCGGTCTTTTTCTTAATGAACAACAAAATATTGGAGGAACGAAACACGTCCCCGTGATAAATAATTTCTAACGTTAAAGCTGTATTACTTCCAAGACATTATTATTCTCAGGTCGAACGGGAGCGAATATGATTCATCCTCTCAAGCGAGTTTATTTTCAACTTTTGGCAGGTCAGTACATCAAGTTTATCAGCGGTTTTGTTCAGGTTCTATGTTTCACTCGGAAGAAACTCGAAGTTATTCAATATATCTCCAACTTTCTAAGGGTCAGTTTTCCAAGAGCGGAAAAACGCCTTGGAAAAGGTTGGGGCAATTCGAAAAAGTCGGCGGCGTAATTCATAAGTCAGCGAGCGTAAGATCGCCGCCCTTTTTCGCCGACGATTTCGATGAACTATATATTTACGCGCTGATAAGGAGCTTTTTAACCGACTTCAAACAAGGAGGAGGTTACTATGGTCGTCATGCGGGATTTTTTTTTTTTACTTCCATTTTTACGTAGTAAATGTAAGTATTGTTATCGTCTGAAAATTCAAATACAGAACGAAGGTGAATCTGGAAAAAATTTTCTTAGTACTATGCTCACAATCAATTCAGCACTTTTTGATGTATTTCTGTGTCTGTATGTCCGTGTGTCTGTAGTCAAAAAGTGACAAAAATCGGCATATCCCCGTGAAAAATGAATGAAACACAATGATATCTTCAGGATACGTTTTCCCAGCCCACAGACAGCAAAATTAATATAATTCAACGCTGGAGGACTTTAAATGTTCCCTCATGTCAACTGAATGTGGCATGATTTTTATCATTGGTGTCACACACACCAATTATGTATGAATCCCATTATCAGTTATTTTATTTGAGCGCTTCTGTACTGTTGGTTCTCCCATAATGAATACATTTTTGGTAGGTTTTTTCAAAGTGTATCAAAGTTTACTGAATTATTACGTTTAATTGTGGCCATGATTGGGGGAAATCACGATCAGACGCGAATTATTGAAGGGCGATTTTTGTATATGAATTAGAAGAAAAATGTAAAACTGACACCGAGGAGATGAAAATGCCCAACTTTTTTCCAGGCCACTTCAATCCGAATTCAGAAACGCCCGTCCTCGTGCCATAATCGGTTCAAACTCAAATAATGTCACATAAAAAGAGTTCGGAATCCGTCGTTGATAATTTCTAGTCTTCCCCAAAATATTGTCTATATTGTGTACTAAACACGCGCGTATAATTTAGAAAGGAGCTTGCGATCGAAATTGTTACGAAAATTCCTGGGTTAACTTTATACACTCGAAAAAATAAGTCCCGCAATATAAGTTCGATTTCAATGAGCTGTATTAATAAATGCAGCGGAAAACTAATTTCAAGCTTTTTAAAATTCACTCAACGGAAGGAAGTTTAATTGGAAACTCCCGAGTTGGTAAACTCGCCGAAGGGCGCGGCCAAGTTTGCTGGCGAAGGCTGACCCAAATCGCTGTTTAATTTGGAAGGATGGAAATGGTATAAGTGGACGGGGAACCGAGGGAAACGTATCAATCGGCGAAAGCGTTAGATCGAAATCGCGAGCCGCTCTGCGGAACGAAGGTTGAGCCTGGGACTTGAGGCAAAAAAAGGGGAAACGAGAGAGAAAAAACATTCAGCGCGGAATAGAAGTTTGAATTTGGAAGCGAAGTTTTTCAAAACGGCCTAAAGAGTTTGGCAAATCTCGAGCCCGGAGATTTGACACTAGCAATTACTATTCCGTAGTTAGATGATTTTCTTCGAATAGAATGAAATTCTAGTTTTGAGTATTTCATAGTACATTTTTACGTAACTAGCTTCAATAACTGATTCTATTTCATATTGAAGCGAAATAATAATAAACCACTGTACAATCATTTGCAGCGTTTTTTCAAAGTTCTCCTCCGTTTCGAATTCGGACTATACGTTGGGCGTTTATTTCCATTTTACGTAGAAATTTTTATCCAAGATCTAGTAACTAATCTATTCATTTGCTAATCTGCTCATTTATCGAGAGAATTTTTTTTACAAAACAGGCAGTGAAAATGTTGGTTTAATGCTGCAATGAAATCTGACTAAAGTCGTTTTCAAAAGGATCAACCGCGGATTTTTTTTAATTTTACAGTATAATGTGTGCTTATTAAAATGAAAAGCTGATGAAAATCGAACTCAATTCACGAATTATACTTATCGAGACTTATCCGTACCTACGCTTTCTGCTTTGAATTTAATCAGAAAGATTATTCAGCCGGTTTCAACGTCTTTTGAGCTATTGAACGCCTTTGATTGAATCGAAAGGGGCCGAGGGTGGACGAAATTTTAATCAGAAAAGAGAGGAATCCGGGCATGAAAACATTGCTCAATCGGGCAAGTTGTGCGTAGGTTGTGGGTGGTGGAGTGGGAAGGTAAGGGATCTGCTCAACATCGTCGTAGCTGCCTCCGGGTGGGAAGCCCTCAGCTTGGATTTATGTATGCTATCTCGCCCCACGCATGATTACCTACTTAAAACGCTTCTCCGTTTTTCATTTCCGAGGGTAACCTTGTCGATGGAGGATAAACGTGAATAGAAGCGAGACAGAAATTAATTTATGGCCCTCCATTTTTCAACATCCTAAAATAAATTTTCAAGCGCACCAACCGGTCGTCATTTTGATGGAAATTTCAATCCTGAAAACCCCTATTTCAATATATTCTACACTTTCGGTTTATAGTACACGATTCAATGATCAGAATTAGCTTTCCTAATTGCAATTCCAAAACAATTTAATTAATACCAACCGGTCGTAAAAATTGATCTCACCTTTATGCAAAACGAACACGAATTTCACCTCGTTGAAAAGGAAATGCCAGGTTGTAGAACGAATTCGAACCGCCGTATAATCTTACGGTTCTGGTAGGTTAATTGCATGCCGACATTGTGTTACTGTGTCGGAAACACAGCGAGTGGCAATCTGGAGCAGCTGAGCAGAAGTTGGCGCGAGAGAAGCTTTCGAGGATATGGCAATCAATAGCTCCTTCCAATTAGGACGATAATAATTGTTGCCAGTTAGAGTTTCGGCGTAATCCGGCCCTCCAAAACCACCCGCGTCCAGAATGGAATCGCTGCTGGCACGATTGCCAGGCTCAAACCCGTAATTAATATTTAGGACTTTTAAAACGTGATTTTTTCGTAACACAATGCTCCATGCTGTTGTGAATTTATGCTGAAATGTAGACGCAATTTTAGAAACGTGTACACTAGATTCAGAAATTTAAATTTAGGAAGCTCACTTTCAGATTTCAAAAAAAAAAATTGTTTATAACTATTTTTGTTGGGAGGAACTAGTTTCATAATTATCCACCGTTTTATTTATTTCACGCCTCTGCCATTCTACATTCCCATCAGCTAAACTCCACATCCACTTCCACAACGCTTTCACTCCAAATCCATTCCTTTTTAACTCCATATCAATCTCAAATCCACTCTACATCCATTTCACATGGACTCCTCGACTACTAAGCTACTCCTATTTATGTTTACTTTACTTCACTTCCCTTCCACATCACTTCTCCTTCGCATCACTAGCACATCACTTTCAATTCACTCATACATCACTATCTATTCACTCCCGCGCCACAGAACTTCACTTCTGCTCCACTTCTATTCACTTCCGCTCCAATTTTACTCTCACTTCACTCCAGGTTACTTTCACTTCACTCCAGGTTACTTTCACTTCACTCCAGGTTACTTTCACTTCACTCAACTTCACTGTCACTTCACTCTTGCCTCACTTTCAGTTCACTCCAGATTACTTTCACTTCACTCCAGATTACTTTCACTTCACTCCCACTTGAATACTTCCTCACTTCCGCTTCACTCCTACTTCACTCCAGATTACTTTTACTTCACTCAACATTACTGTCACTTCACTCCCGCTTCACTTCCACTTCAACACCAACTTTTTCACGCTGTAGCTGTAGAACAAAATCACTGTATCTAACTGCGAATTCGTTCGAATAGAGCTGCAGAAAAATACATAAAAGAATGAAATGTGGTTGGCGAGTTCGTGCTCGTTGACAACATTCCAATTCCCGATTGACAAACGGATATTGTTTTTTCCTCCCCACGGAGAGTCGAAATAATAAATTTGTTTCGAATTGTCGCGCCGCACAGTAAATATCGGCGTCCCTATGTTTTATCAGCGAGACGGAAATGAAAACATCTGCAACTGTTCCCTTGGTGGAAAAATCTGCGGTCAGATAGGTCCCACATGGGATCGGGTTCAATTTAATCTTTCAATCTCAGCTTTATCAGTCGGGGTCACGGTGAAGCAACGCTGTCGCATTGATCCCAATATATCGGAGAGTATATTGAGAGCTGGACAGTGAAATCATTTTTACAAGGCCAAAATCGTGGAGATTTTCTACCTAGATGAAAAAATTTCGATAGCATAATTTTTTATTAGAAAAGTATCAATAGGTACTCATTTTCGCCAACTATACAACAAAGTTTTTCTCTTCAGTTATCTAATTCATAAGTTCAGCCATATTATAGTTTTGATTCTGAGGCTTTTTTTTTCTCAATGCTCATCCCAATCTACAAAATTTTTGAAACTGCACGTACAAAGAGGAGGAAACACAACGCCCGAAACCGTCTGAAATAAGAGAACCACCAATTTTATATGAACATAATAAAATGGACCCAGACGTGAGTGTTCTAACTATGAATGCTGATTTTTTTTTTAAATTGGATATTCGGATTCTACATGCCTTGAAGCTATAGATTTTTGGACGCTGAGTCGAATGAGACTATTGCGAGGTCGATTTCTGCCAAATCAATCAACAAGCTGCTCAATCAATAACCTTATAATATAGCAGACCACCTACTAATTGGTTATCAAAATCTCATTTTCCCTTTTTTTCATTTTTATGCTCATACGACCGAACGTCTCTGCTGAAACTGGAAACACCTTCTATACCGTACTATAGTTATTCAACCGCAGTCTCGAAACTTGATTGAAACTACCTCCAAGCAACTTTGTCGCCTCCATTTTCACATCATAACTTCGGCGCTAAAATAACTGCTTGGAACGCAAAGAAAACTAAATCTTTGTGACGTTAGTTGCAAAATTAATAAAACCCGATTGGATTACTGGCATTAACTTTAAACATACGAAAAACTGCGCGCACATAACGAGACGTTTCCAGTTTCCATAGAAACCGCTTGGTATTAATTAAGGTCACGTCAGTGTCGCAAGTTTCTTCTGAGCCCTCGCTCGGTTTGGCGGCCATTAATGGCTCGAGCTGAACATAGAGCGTATGGAGAAGGGTCTTTCACTTGTTCCCGTAGTAAATGTTACGTTCCGGCTCAGAAGGGCTCTTACAAAAGTGACTATAACTCTAGCTGCCAGTACCCTTGCTCGACCTCTGTTACTCTATAGCAACGCCGGTTTCACTCTCGACCCAGTTCCATCTGGATGTAGGAATGGGAAATCTGCTTTGAATGACGACAACTATTAAACCGCTTGAATCGTGCAGGACCATTATCTGTCTCCGAAGGGATATATTTCTGTCACGCTGTAGTTGATGGCGCTAAGGTATTCCCGAGTATTGAATAGAATGACAAACAGGCTCTTTCGCCCGTTTGATTGACGACGTCGGATGATATTTCGAGCGAGATGTATATCATATATTCTGGCGTGCATTGCATACACGAGGGTTAACGCTAACGAACTGTGTCATCGTCACCGTAGAAGCGTGACGTCTAAGGTGTATATTTATTTTTGTGAACACTCAATTAGTTAATTAGTTGTCTCTCTTTGCTGTCGTCAGTTAGGGGCAGGGTCATACGAAAAACACGGTTGTTCCTTCCACCTTGTTCTTCGGTATTTTGAAAGTTTTGATCCTTTTAGCGAATTTTCTCAGAAAATTGTGCTACTTATTGGGTCGTTCGGAAAAAATCTAACTTCGACCCGGAAACACGAATGACAACTCTCGTAATTTTTGAGACAAATATCTGATTTCTTTTTCACGGGAAAATCTTCTATTCAAAAGTGATTACGAGTTCTTTGGGCAGCGAGATCTGAGAAGAGGATGGCGTTCAAATTTTTGCTTGAACTTTAACAAAAATCGGAAAGCCATCAATTCCCGATGTATGGGCATTCCGCGTATTGAAATGCACGTGTTACTTCTCACTGAATCGATTCAGACTTCAACAGTTCTCGAGTTACTGCAGTTTTCATGGACTTTTTTTGAGTTTTGGAAAATTGTATAAGTTTGTATGTAACAATGTAACTCGAGCATTTATGAGCCCATATAAAAACCTTTCTATATTCTCTATAATATTTTATATACTTTATAATTATAATATTATTGGATTTATCCGAGATGAGACAATATGCAGCACTGTTACCACAGCTGGAGATATCATACTTTTTTTTCTTCTTTTTCGTACTCCTTCTCGCTTTCTTCTCTCTCATTTTTATTGCCATTTTTTTTTTCGCACCATTTTTAATTCCTTGAGTACGCAGTAAAACAAAGTATTTCATCTTCGCGACACAAAAAGTCCAAACTTTTCCAAGTCGAGAAAGGGCAATGATCACGAGCTTTTGAGCTTTCTAGGGAATGTGTCGAGATCCTAGTAGCTCCTTACACCTCTTTAACAAAAAATGACACTTGGATTTACCTACTGTTAGCGCTCCTTGTGCATCTACTTCTACTATGACGAGTTGCCTCATTAGTAAGTTCATTAAGTGAAAAACTACTCACCCGAGAATAGGACTCATCTCTGGTACCTAATCCGTTGAAAATGTTCAATTTCCCAGCAGCAAATGTTTCCGGTTAAACCCGGGGATTTCCCTAACAACGTATTTTAGTCTGCAAACGGATGGAAAAACAACTTTTCCGCCCACTTATCTCAGCACTCGACGACTGCTGGCTCTGAGTAGCAGCGGTGAGAAAGGAACACGTCCGGAGCAACCTCCCTCTTTTAAAAGTCTTTTGTAATCGCAATATTTGGACACTCGCCCAAAAGCCTCGGGAGCAATTACTTAACTCTTTGGCGCCTTAATGTGAATTTACTGTGTTGTCTTTTGGGAGAGAAAGGCGGCGGACCGCAATGTTTCCCTTGCCATCAATCAACACTGTTGGAGTGGCGGATAAGTCGTTTTCACCAACTTACAAAAACTCTCTGGTCCTTGTCCAAATATTTTCCTCACGAAGAAGACTTCTTTTCTGTTCTGAAAATTTCCCTCCCACCAATTGGAAGTTTGCCAGATGCTAACCTCGTTGGGTGGAAAATTGAGTCATCCAAGTTTGCAGTATGTATTGCGGGGAGGGAAAAAACCTTACTAAGTATGAAGAAACGTTTTTTTTCTTCAAATAATCGAATTATTTCCGTTGATGATCAGAATTTTTATTTTTATAAGAATAAGGTCTTCGATTTTTGCGAATAGAAAATGAAATAGAACATTCTTTGAGTACAATCCATCTTTTGAAGTACATAAAATAAAAAAGACAAAAAAAGGAGATTGTTGTTTAAAGATGATATGAGAGATAAAAATGAGGGGATTCGGATAAAAATAAAACTTAGGAAAAAACTTTGAAAAAAATAATAAAATCGACTTCAAAAATATTTGCCTATCAAATAAACTCTGAGAAGGAAAAAAATAACAAAAATGTCCCAACTTCGCAGCAACTCATTCGCCAACAACTCATTTTGAAAACTACTTTACTACTCGTATTGACCAGACCACTTCCTGATCGATTGGATCACCTCCCCAAATAATATAAAAATTACTATTTCTCATGTCCCAAATAATGATTAAAAGACTTTCCTTTCACCTCTGGATCGCCTCAAGATTGATGATTTTTTGGAGTCGGCGCCTCTCTTATATTGTCTTGGAGACGCCTATGGATTCCGAATTAGTAAGAATATAAATATATCATGAGTTTTCATGATCCTCTAACATCTAATTCGACCTTTTAAAGTAAATGAAGTCGGTTAAAAAGGTATGTTTTGTCTCCTCAAAATAAAATCACACAATTTGACAGGTCTGCAATCTATTCAACTCCACAGTTCACTTGTTTACTACAGGTGATTTATCGAAAAAAATAATGTTCACTCAGCGATCGTTTGCACCGTGGAAATCGTGCGCGTGCTTTATCCAGGCCGATTCATCACTCAGACGTCCTTGTCACCTAAGGGCTGCGATACGTCATCATGTATCACTTGGGCTATACGTCGACTCGTTTACTTACTTCAAGCCCAACCTATTCCGTAAGAATAATAGATAACCTGGATAAAATAAAAACTCCCCCGGAAAAATTCCAATAGATTCTACCAACTGGTGGAAAATTGTAAAATCTCATCAACTTATTTTCCTAGTATGAAGAGTAAACTAGCAGGAAAGAAAACAGGAAACCCCGAATAATAATTCGACATTGACAGCATCGATCATGACTATCAGAGTGTTGAAAAGGCTAGTATAAATGAGAAGCATCGCGGTAATTGAGGCACACTACCGATTGTCCTTTAAAGGTCGTTCAGCAAATGAAGTTTAAAACCCAAATTTATTGCTATTTTTTTAGGAAGTTTTGGTAGTAAAAAAAACACTATCAGTCCAATGAAAACTTGTCATTAGATGATTCGCTAATACGAGGTTTATAGACTATTTTACTATTCAGGGCGATGAAATTATAATTAAAATAACTAGAACTTGAAGGATAGGTGAACTTTATCCGGATGGAAAGATTGTTTGATTTGTGCACAAGTGATTTTTTTGCGTTGCCTCAAACTTTCATAACGAGGCTATCGTTCAAACGCCCGATTTAATTCGCCAACTGTAATTTCTCGCAGTCAAAACTAATATGTACCATTTCCACGCCTCGGCGTTTAATTTCATTCAAAGGCATCCCTATCGGCGCAGCGTTGGAACTCTTCACCACCCGGCATCTCAACTTCGTGTCAAAAGTGCTTACAGGATAATGCACTCAACTGTTAACCGGCAGCGGCGGCGATGGCGCGAAGCCTGTGGCCTCCGTTGAGTGGTTGAGGCTGGATGATGTGGTTTACCTGCCCTCCCCAAGCTTCAGCACTGCATATCTCTGCAACACCGACTTCAACATCCCCGAATCCCCTCCCTGCAGCAGCGAGAGAGCATTATGGCCCACTTACCGGACTCCTGGGGTAGCACCTGGCCTTATGAATGATAAACACGTCCTCACCATCCCCGGCTACGTAAGCCAAACCTGCTATATTCGCGAATCCATTCAGAACACCGGCGCTCTCCAAGCCGCCCATCCACAACTATTATACACAGCCGACTGAAGAGAAGTTGGCGCACGTTCCGACATTATTTTCAACCTCACCTTGTTACACGGCCAAAGCATTTTCAACAAGCTCGCTAGAATTCCACCTTCAACCTTCCTCAGCCCTAAAAAATATTGTAATATGTTAATTTTTATTATTCAACTGTCGACCGCGTAGGAGCGAATACATTTTCCGCTTAACGAATCAACGCGTGGCATAATTTTACATTACCATCCCCCCATTCCCAGTATCCCGCGATTTATTAATTCCCAGAGGGTGCATTGTTCGGGCAAAAAGTCACGTTGCTTCGGATTTCGAGAACCGGGTCGCAATTGAATTTCAAATTCGACGAGAGGACTTTCCCATTGCCAACATGGTAAATTACATGACAATGGAATAATGCGATGAAGAGCGGAATTTACGTTTCTCATCCGGTTGTCTGCTCAATGTAACGAATGTAGAAAAAAGAAGTAGACGTAATTGCCAATGAAAGAGGGTTTTTTTCTCCCGTGGGGTTCCATAATACGACGAATCGTGCGAACGTAAAGGACGTTTGTGAGTCAAAAAGAATTTTCGAAATATTTCAAATTGTTAATAATTTCTGATTTTTTTGAGAAAAGAAGAAACGATTAATGGAGAATATAATCGATTATAATAATGATAGATTATAATCACCCAAGAAAAACATTTTTCTAACACGACCTCAAGATTTGGTGTTTAACGTTTCAATTTAAGAAGAAAACGACAATCTAATACGAAAAATATCATCTGACCGCCGTAAAAATTTTTCTGAGGTAAAAATAAGAACTAAATAGTTGAAATTTCACCCAAAATTATTCTTTGCCTTGCAAAGTCGTAAGACAAATCGCTACCAAAAATTTTAAGAGGTTTTGAAGAGGAGAAAATTTGCATTTTCCAACGTTTTTTCAGACAATGGTATATTCAGTTTCAATTTTTATAGATTTTTGAACGCTGAATCCGATTATGGTTCTGTTATCGCAGCATTTGTGTAGAGTTTCTAAAATTTCAGAAATTTTGCAAGGGGGTATAAAATGAAAATTTTTGAAGCTTAACAAATCTTTCAATACAGAATAGGAAGCTCGTCAAACACTTTGTTGAGCTGTGTTGTTAGGAGAGTAATTTAAATTTTGATTAGCTATATAGAAAAATAGAAATAATTCAAATTACCATAGCTATCCTCTATAGTTACTAATCTTTGTTCTTAGGTGGAAACGTTCACAAACGTTCACAATAGTTACTTTCACAGATTGATCGTCGTTTCAAATCATAATTGAAGCAAAGGAATAATAAGTCACCGTACAAGAAGTGGCAGCAAATTTTAAAGATTGGTGTGTTGGATTCTACAGATTTTGGACGCTGAATCGAACGAGACGATCACAGGTTGATAACTTTAATCGTTCTCGAGTTATCCCAGCTTT
Source organism: Tupiocoris notatus (assembly GCA_037159825.1). NCBI lineage: Eukaryota > Metazoa > Arthropoda > Insecta > Hemiptera > Miridae > Tupiocoris > Tupiocoris notatus. Next base: position 415,875 of record JASJUZ010000218.1, on the reverse strand, counting down.
GATGCAATTTTTTCTAGAAATTTGCTATGGTTGTATGACTCAAGAATTTTTAGAGCTATAAAATCGATCTATGTACTCGTTGAAATGCTCGCCGAACACTGTATAATTATTTAGTCAATTGGACTTTAAATTAATTAAGTTATTGATAACCAAGAAAATTGAAATTACGATGTTGCTAAGGAGCTTTTCCTAATGGTTATCTGTTGGAGGGTAGAAACGTCTTAAGCAAATGAATACAAATAATATACGATTCTACAATCATTAGCAGCGTTTTATGAAAAATATTATCGATATTTGAATATACTGTCAAAACTATTATTGATTTCCCCTCGTTTTGAACCAGGTTTTCGAATCGACTCATCCTCGAGTAGAAAACAGTGTCACCATCGTTGGCTTCGATGTTTGCTTATTCCACATGCCCCGCAGGGCGCGTTTAATCTCTACAAACAAACCTGCATCCCCTCCAGGGTAACCTCCATTTGAATACCGTTCAGTTCTGTTTATCCTGCACCAAGGTTAAAGACAGGATATGACTAGGCGATATTATCCGACGACAGATTGCTATCTCTGCACTATTGCTTCCGTTTGTCAACTTGGCTATCGGAACCGAATCTCTGAGAAATTTCGGAAAATAGAACCGAATATTTTCTAAGCCCTCATTTGCCTAACCTTGGTAACCTAACAAAAAATGGCAGAGAAAAATGTGGCCGCTGTAGAACAAATTTCTCGTGTCTATTTCCCGTTGGTAGAACAAAGTTTGAGTTTCATCCGGCGAACATTCTCAACGTCAACTTCTTCCGATTCCCTCGAGAAGTTGCTCGCGGTAGAACTGTATTCTCGTCCCTATATTTGACCCAATAACTCAAGAAAGGTCTCCCAATAAACCACCGATCCCTCGAGAACCTCAAACCTCCCCAATAAGGTTCCCCGTCTATTGCTCCAATGAATGTTTCGATAGGGTTTCACGTAGTGATAAACTATTCGAGCTGTCTCAAGAGGAACACCCTCGAACTATAAACTGCCCAAGTGTTAATGTTTGTCCTCCAGCGGTGGCATAAAAAATATTGGAATAATTTTTGCAAGCGAATGTTTAAAAAAAGGCGCGAGGTCAGCCGCATAAGAATAGGATGAATAATATGAAGAAGGTTTGCCTTATTTCTGCCTCCTCGTAGATGAATCCTGCTAACGTAAAAAAAAAAAAAAACTTGATAAGCTCGAAAATTGATTAAAATTGATTAGGAACATGCCCAACTTTCCAACAATGCCTGATTTCTACGGATGCTATAACAAGGTCTTTGAGGTATCATTCGTTTTCCATTATTCGGCGGAATATCCTTCCAAAAATGAAAAATTAGAAATTCCTCTGCGAATTCCCTGTTATACAGAAATGCTTATAAATCCGCCGAGATATTTCTCGACTTGAGTTCGCAATTCTTCTACGAATAAGACCCTAGGAAAACGCTTTTGCGATATAACTACCATGAATAACTTGAGAGCTCTGAATAACTCAAAATCAACCACAACGTAACCTTGAGGCTTTCCTCCACTTTAAGTCTTGACTATCAATTCCATTGATCTTTCAATATATAACAGTATGATAGTCCTTTGGTGTGAGTTGAAGGGGGAGATTTGAGGTGACTTATCCTCCAATTATTCATTTGTGTCCAGCCAAGTTCTTTCGCCCTTTCAGGGCATTGTAGTAGTATACTATCTATCTATACATATCTACTATGGCTGTAGTACTATATTTTGCAGTACTACAACGCCACAAAGAGGCCCGATAGGGCGAAAGATCTTGGTATGAAGCGAATAAAGTATTGGAGAATTTTTTGCAGCGAATTTCTCCCACCAACGGACGCAATGCGACACCAACAGCACTTCAATTTTTCCACAATTGCTGGAAATTTTAGACCGTGTGATCATCAAAAAGCGTTTTCTAGCCCAGAAGATTCGGCAATTTTAACAAAATTAATCCTAGTCTATGTCAGATGCTTGTCCGTTCTCTTCTTTAACGTTCGATGAACCTTTCGATCACATTTCCTCGCCTCCCCCTTTATGATGCTCAACCTCACAAAAATGGCCACAACACGCTTCATTAAATCGCCCGGTCGTCGTTTGAATCAGACAGAAAAGCCATCTCGACTTTGCGATTTCCGATGAATCAAGTATAATCAGATTCAAACTAACCCTATCGTTTTGCAGTCGATATTTTCCAAACGAAAAACACGGAGCCATCGGAAGAAAAAAAGGGAGAGGACAACTTTTTCGTTCGATTGCTACAAACTTTGTAATCTCTATCGTTCACAAGGGGCCAAAACTTCTTATTGGGAAACGCCAACCGAGCTGGGTCGCACCCTCGCTGATCGCCGGCCATTAATCACTCGGATAATAAAGTCGTTACAGTGTTTACTTTTTATTTTCATCCGACACTTTCCTTTTTCCCTTCAGCGACTCCAGCACTTCCCGATATCTTATCCATTGTATTTTCCCGGCATGCTAGACGGAAAAGAATACGTTTCTTTCGGGCGAACTAGAAAAAACGGATAAACGAATTTTATCTCATTACTGCTGACAATTTGAAGCGAAAAAGTGAAAACCGTCAGTAAAAAATTGAATGTAGTTCTAAGTTTCTCTCCTCTATGAGCGCCTATAAAATAATTTATAGACTCAAAATATCTCAAAAACTGAAATATTCGCGCGTTTTTTAATTTTCTTATCAGTAGTCCAGTAGCAGAATATTATGACTTGTGGTGGGCATAATTTTTTCCAGCACAACTTTTAGACGCCAAAAATCTAGAAATGCTGTATTTTAAATACATTTTATAAGTGGATTGAAAAGGAAAAAATTCCGCGATGATTTAAAAAAAAAACTGAGATCTAAAATCGGTTCATTAGTCCGATTTACGGACCATCCAAAAACATCAACTTGTTCCAACTTTTATTTTAAAAAAGTGCATAGATTGATTTCGAAAACATCGTTTCTTTCCGAACTCCAGTTGTTTGATTTTATACCTATACTTTTTGTAGTCAAAATTTAGAAAATCCCAACATCAGCCGTTTCGGCAAAATTCTAATTTTGGAGTAACTAAATGTTCACGAATTGGTACTTTTTAACGCCGCAACAGACGAAATTCAGACGTTGCGACGAATTATCAAATGACAAAATAAATCAAACCTCTGACGAACCCCTTCCTCTTTCATTGCGTGTATCAGTCGGTATAAAATCACTATTCGGAAGCAGCCTTCTGCGAATCATTCGCCGATTATCATTGCGCGCGCTAACGACCACTAACACAAATGATTTTTTGGTGCGATTTTCAGGAGGAAAGAATGCCGCGGACGGCCATCTATAGCAGAAATTTATTTTATTATTGATTTCACTACAATAAACGATGTCCCATTCCATTTTCTGCGCGACGACTCGCGCATTGTTGATGATCTCCCGCAAATTGTCCGTCTCTTGCGAATCTCAGCGTTGCGGGGCGCACTAGGAAAAAATTAATATAGAACTTTTCATCTCGCATTACCCCTTAAGTTCACTTACCTGCTGGATAACTTTGCCAACCTTATGCAAAATAAAAGCTCCGCATGCCGGAACAAGTTTTTTCCGAAGTTCGCTCTTCGCCAGGCTCCGGCGTGTCTAGTTTTCTGCTCTTTCGCAAGTAACCACGTCTTTGAGTATACGAAGAAACTATCCGTTGTCGAGAGCGTATTCATATCACGCCCGCATCCTTCGGTGCTTGCTCTCGCGGGGATTTTCCCACGGAAATCTGGGTCAGCACGCCGACCTCCGAACTACCCTGAACCGCCCACTTGTTCGCTATTCCGAAACCCCGCTTACCTTGTCGTTCCTTCGTTCTTAAACTGTTTAGCAGGAAAGTTGAAGGGTACGAGAACTCTTTGCATGACAATCATCCCAAGGGTGAGCTTAAACGGAGAATCATAGTCCTTCGAACTAAGTTCGGCGAGACCAACTGGCGGAAAATTACGTTTCCAGGGGTGCGTCCACTTTCAAACTGATATTGGTCTTCGAACAGTTCCCATAAGAATCGTAGGTTAAATGCTCTCTTATTCGTAAGTAGATGAGCACGCCGAATTGGCCGGTTCTTCAAAAGGGTCATTGTCTATAACTTTTTCCGTAAGAAAGTCAACTTTTTCATTATCTTTTTTTCTGACCGATCGTCGACTCGAGAAATAATCGGCTTTACTTAGTAGTTGGAATTAATTAGTAACGATACGTCTGTTATTGCTCGCTCTGAAATTACGAACGGTAATTTGTAAAATGTATGTAGAATGGAGAGAAAATCATCATGAAGTTGATTATTTGGCTCTATACGTTGTATATCGCCACAAAATCCACTATAAATTCAATCTTTACACCCAATTAAGGTTATCAGATCCGAATCGAAAACATATCACTCTCACGTTCACATGGTTCTCTTATGTGTTCAGTATGGAATGTATGAATTAAATAATAGCTGGCCATACCATGCACGTTCTTTCCTTGGAAATCGTGAGAGGTAACCGCCAGATCGTATTTTTAATTCATTATTGAAGCAAAGGAAGAATAAACCACTGCAAAACCAATTGCAGCGGTTTAATTGAATTCTCAGATTTTACTTGTCCTGAAACGATCCAAATTGAGGGGAGTATATTTTGTTGACATAAGCTGAAACATAAGCACACCCTAGTTCAATTTTTTGGTATATTATTGGTGTGTACATTCTGGCGGAGTAGAGATGAAATTTACCCTCCTAAAATACTCTTTTTCCAGTGGACCTGACTAATTTACCTCCTGATCTCATTTACTCGCGAAGTATGTACTACTCTTCAGATTAAATGGAGTTGATGCTCGCGTCCAAATAGTTTTAATCATTAGTCTTGTATTTTAGTTTAGCTCTTAATTTAGTTTCTATGCATACCTCTTACCTTTCAATTTTTTCAGTACCCACTACAGTTATTATCTAGATATAATAATCAAATTTCGAATTTCCTGCTGAAAACTCGTCCGAATTCTTCCTCCCAACTTCTCAGCTTTGTTCGATATTGTCGAAGTCTGTTTAGCGAATAAAACTCAAAGCAATATCGCTTATAAGACTCTTAATTAAAAGTTCAACTTCGCGCATCAATCTCGGCTCAACGGCGAGCAGGTTATTGGACTTGAAAATCTCTTAGACCTTCCGATACCTACTCCTTTGTGTCAAAATTGGATTTTCAACGAATATCCCGAACCTGCCGACATTAGATACCTGTTGCTGGTGAGGGGCATCGGTTCGAAGTTTCACTTCCTCCCTTTTTCGCTTGATCGGTTCGTTTGGCATTACGAAGATCTCCCCTTTGTGCTTCGGAATGCCCTGCCCGAAAGTTTGAGTTACCTTCGGGAGCTTTGAGTGAGCGTGAGACGGCTGGAGTTGAAACAAATATAAGTTACCTGATAATGATTTAGCCTGGCCAGAAATCGTGAGCATCATTGACTTTAATCACAATGAAGTACACTCAAAATCGAATATTTTTGGCATCTACTCTCAACGCCCTACTCTCACGCATCTACTCTCACCCTAGTTTCACTCAAAAACTTTTCTAATTCATTTACACTGGTTTATGACTCCTTTGTTTCAATTATGATTTCAGAAGTTTCGATTCGATTTAGCGGCCTAAGATCTACATATGTTGATATGAAACACACTATGTTTCACAAACATTGGAAAATACGAATTTCCCCCCTCAAAACTCCACAAAAAACTCTTCCGATTGAGGTAGTGATTTGCATAAAGATTGGAGCAATTGTCATACCAAAATTGATTTTTGATGAAAATGTCAAAAATCCAGCTATTGTACTTTCCTTAGAAAAGTGTTAATAGCGTACGGCGGACTGACAAAATTTTTTTAATGGATATTCAGATTCTTAATGAATAGAAACGTAAATTAAACGTAAATTTTGAAGGGGTAGGAGTCAGAATTGTTGTTTCCTCGGCGATTACAATAGAACATTAAAATATGATAAAACTAATTTGAACATGCCAAACTGAAGGATTCGAATTTGACAACTTTAAATCCGAAAACTAAATCATTCAGACGCTAAAGAGATCATCTAATTTGACCATAGTATCTTTCACCATTCGAACGCAGAAGACTCCGGTTAACCAGAAAACGTTCTTGCCGGGAAACCGGAAGATAACGAACAAATTAGAACTACAACGGTTGAGATCGTTACAATTAATGTATTCCGTTGAAAGATAAACGACGGTCTTTCGCCTTATTTTGCCGGAGAGCTTCGCTTTTCGGCCGAAGAACGAAAACTGTACAGTAGAGCGAGCGAGGCTACTATTTCGTTGACGAATGCGTAAACTGGCTCATGCCCTCGCCGACCAGCGGAACGGGAGCTCTTTCAACCGAACGGCCGTTTGTTTTAATTAATGAATGCAATGACATAGTGTTTCATCGGTTGTCTGCCTCTGTTTGCTCGCCTTACCGTCGTAAAATATTTGCCGAAAGACAAATGACACAAACCCAGTGTGTACACAGCGGTAATGAATCTTCGTCTCATTTCGCCATTGCGGTCGCTTGTAATCAAAACACGCTTTCGCTGAAATGAAACGCAAGCAATCCCAGAAAGCAAAACAGATAGTCGAGTCGGAGCGATCTTTGAATTAATCGTTCGACAACCCTGCTCCGTTTCCAATTCACGATTGCAACGCTTTTCGAAGAAACGACGTCCACTCTCGGAACTAAGAACTCGAGTCGCTTTGTAAAAGGCGACTAGTCTTTTATATTTCATGTTAATGCGTTGTGATTTCATTTTATATCCGAGGAAAACGATCGAGGGCAGCTATTCGTCATAATGCGTTCAATTTGAATTCCGAATAGTAGGCGATAAACGTACCTACGATCTTTTCCTTTCAAAATTAAGCCAAGAGATGATCTCCAGAATTCAAAATCGTTTGCGCTGGTGGATGTTAGCACACGCCATCAAACATTATTGAACATTTTTTCGATACATCGAGCTATCCCTAGCAAAATCATCTCCTCTGGCCATACAAGTTGAAGAGACGTTTTCCCTTCAGATTTCATCTCTTAGCGAATCCTCTACAGCGCCCTAAATGAAAAAAACTTCCTATTTAAGTTGAAAAACGCCGAATTCCCTCCTACGACATTAAATTTTGAGTTGAAATCTACTTTATGGGATCGTCATTTATCTTCTTCAACTTTAGTTTCATAATAATTCGTCTATTTCATTTCATCTTCGATTCGATCTTATTGATGTATAAACCATCTGAGTGTATACTATCGAGCTGTAGTGTAGGCCGTGACCAGCATGACATACCTGCCTTGAAGGTGATGTGGAACTGTGCTTATTTTCGGACAGAAATATTTGAAATTGTTGGAAAATTAATGCAGGTAAAAGGTGCAAAGGAATGGAGTAACGGGATTGGCTTAACCTTGGATTATGAATGGAAATACGAGATCGTAATTGAAATTACGATTAGCTAACGAGTTCTGACTTATAATGTGTTGTTAGGTGAAAACGTTCACAAATGTTCGGCAATATCATCGCAAGTTAATGGTCTTCTTAAATCATAATCGAAGCTAAGGATGATTAACCACGGCACAACCATTAGTTTGCAGCGTTTTTACACCTCGTTGTTGAGAATAAGGAGGCGCTTTTCAGATTATTATATTCTTCTTCTCCTTAGCGCTTTTACCCACTAAGGCCTAAATTAGGGGGACGCACTCACCTCACCCTGAATAACATAATAACACCATCGAGGACGATGAATTGCAGGTTTTCGACTGCTAGCTATTGAAGTTTGCAACGTTTTGATGAGCAAAAACACGAATAAGTAACACAGTGTAGTCCCAATCTTCGCGATCGCTGCCTGTTTTGCATTCTCGAGGTTGAACCCGTAGGATATGAAAACCCGCCACGAATTAAACCGCCCTAGATTCCCATCTCTTACTAACATGAAGAGCGTATCTCCGAAACGTAACCGCTATATCAACCCGCGATGTTTTGCTTGGGGTGTGGAGGATTTTAATACCGACTCCAGGGAGGCTATCACAAAAGCTATTCAGCCTCGGGTTTTTCCATCATCGCTTCATCTGACGGGTTAAACTTTCCGTTGATTAATTCATCCGCTTTTGTTTTGCCGACACGTAGAGGTCGCTTGGACTTAGCAGCTTTAAGAACCGAAAGATTTATCCGTTTATACACTCGGTTGACTGTTTTTAAGCAATTTGATAAGAAAATCACACGAACATGATTATTAGATACATTCAGGTATTTTCTTTTGTAAAAAACGATATCATAAAATTGTAAAATGCTTTTAATTCGTACGAGCAAAGCTACGAAAAGCTATTAAAAAAAAAAGAAGAAAATGAAAGAAATGTGTCGAATAAAGACGAAATCCTAATAGATATACACAATAAAGTGACCCAATTGATTTTTATTGCTAAGATACTACCAATACATCAACCACCAATGGTAAAATAGTTATAAAGTAGTAATATGAGGCTATTTTTATTGATGAAACAAAATAATTGGAACCAGATCTTGTGATAAGTTGAATTAAATCATATAAATTTAAACGCCAGATCTAACTTCCCCTTCTACTCAAATGAAAGAAGGCGTCCACATTCTGTCCCGAACTTCGGGTCCCGATTTCTGCACCCATATAAAGAAGATGCTTGAGCGTGAGCTCTCAGTCTTAGATATGGTACTGATTGGTGCAGATATGTGGAATATGATGAGTCCATTTTCTTCAAAGCAAGTTCGTTGCAAGAAAACTGCTTATAATTTCGTTTCAAGAAGCAGCTATTTCTCCAAAGAATTATTATAAAAAAAGTGCGTTTGATTTATTTTTTTCAGATGTAGCTCCTAAAAAAGCAATTTATTGATCGTGTTGACTGGTTATTTGAAGTGAATTAGGCTAGAGAATATTTCCTTTTTTCCCTGTGAACACATATACTTTACTGAATTGCAAGTGTGTAATTTTTGTGCTAGAGTACCAATGAAAAATACAGTTTCCTCCGTGTAAAATGTAACCGGCGAAAACCTTACTATTCATCATGCATAAAATTCTCCTCCGGCCAAACTCGTCGACCACATTTCATTCGAACATCCACAAAGAAGACTCAGGTGGTTCTTTGCGAGGGAGACCGTGAAGAATGGAAAGCAGGGGAAGGATGATAGTTGTACGACTCCTAAGGGACACAAAGCCTGAAGAGGGAAGGATGTAGTCATCCATCAGTCGGTTGAGGTGAGGCTACTCTCCAACGAGCATTTCAGACGTTGAAATGTGACGGAGACGAAGAACGGATTTTCCCCAAAGCGATCCCAACGAAAAAATGATATTTTTTGTTTAATTTTAACATTTGATGTATGTTGGGTTTTTCGCTGAGCAGACGAAGTTAGCAGATGACGTTTCTCTTTGCCACCTTTTTCTGACGCGTTTCTTTCTTTTTTTTTCTTATAAGTAGTTATCAAACTGTTCTTGAGGAGGAAATCAAGCCATCTACAGATGATACATTTTGCACTATAAAGTATTCATAGGTATCCGTCAAATGCGTTAGCGTTGCTGCGTTCTGCATTTTGATTGACTACACAAAGCGAAATTGCTACCATCAACCCAATCAGAATGCGAAACGCAAACGCATCAACAGAAGCCAACGTGAACCGTGCTTTTGAAGTAAATCGTTCTATGAGAATTCGTTCGCTTTCGGTAACTACAATGTTTTATTTATCGCGTGATAGGGCAAAACCTAGAACAAAACCACGTTGTCATGTCCTGTGTAGCACATCACTACCTCGTCCAGCGCGTGGAACGTAGAAATAATGCCGTTAACCCGTTTTGCCGGCCTCGCAAGATGGAACAGCTATTTATCAGCGTTGGCCACGAGGGAGCGCCGTGGTAGACAGGAGCTGCGGGAAATGGCTGTGACATCGCTACCAGGAAATTGGTTCCATTTCCCGACCACCGTAGACGACGGCGTCGGGCCGAGGGCGCATTACAATGGTCGGATATCCATCCGGAGCGGCCCTCTCGAAGCCCTTTCACGCCACATCCCTTATCTTAACACCTGAGCGATTTTCTGTTTGTCGAGCCGAGGGCTCCCCGCGCCAGCTCCCGTAGAATCTACATTCCACCCGTCACAAACCTTGCAACATCGGTGCGGTCCATCATTTCGCCATAGTCGCTTTGAAAGCGACCCAGAAGAGCCTCGCTACCTCGCCGCCTTCCTTCCTCGAATTCATTCGGCGGAATTGATATTCCACACTGTCGAGTGCTCGGAGGCCCTATCAAATGGGCCGCAATGCAAACATTTACGAAGGGACAAGCATCCGTTCTTAAATGCGACTGTTTTCGATGTTTGAGGTTTGATAGACTACTAGAAACAAGACACCATTAATCAGAATAACTATATTTCTAGGGAGGAATTATTTGCAGTAGAATGATTAATCGTAATTTATTGTAATCCCTCAAGGAAGAAAAGTTGTTTAACTCCCTTCAACATTTATAGTTTTACGTTTCGAGGCTTGTAAAACCCAAAAATATCACATTTAAAAAGAGAAAAAAAGCTAAATTTGAGAAATAGTCACCAAAAATCACGTGTTTTATTTATTATGGTGTATTCTGGAGCTATATTTATTTTATTTGTTTACGATTGTTCCGTATTCCGAAAAATCCTTCATAGTCTCTCTTTCCTTATTTCCATATTTTCCTTGTTTCATAATTTTAGGCGTTCCACAGTTTTTCCGTTGTTCCAGAGTTGGATTTTTCATTGTAATTGTTTCGATGATCAAACTTTTCAATTGCGAGCCGTTCTGCAGTTCCGAAAATACCTTGTAACTCTTTCAATAATCGATGAATTCCTAATTGATTTTATGTTTCGCTATCATTCGAAGAAACTAACACGTCAGATATTTTTTGTATCGGTATTTTTTCCGCTCCTAATTGCATCTCAATTTGCCAATTTCGGGTATTTATTTCAAGTTTTATCGCCCTCCACCAAATCTAAAAGCAAGTAAAATTCAGGGTCGGCCGATTCGGCAAATATTGATTTTTCACGCGCCTACCATTCAAACACAAATTCATCTTCCGATTCAACTATTACTGGGAGCATTATAAAAAAATTCTAGATCTCAGAATGGAACAAAGTCACTCAGTCATTCATCCTACCCGTACGCTAGGAGGCCAAGCTGAAACTATGTTAACGAATTCCTTCGAGGGAGGGTCCTCCGGAGGCAAAAAAGATTCAATTAACGAAACGCAATTGGATCTTAACGTGGGCTAAATACGAACAAAGCCCTCTCCCTCTCGCCGTTTTGAAGCAGAATGTTACGGAAGAAAATGAACCTGTCATATTGAACTGGATTAAGTTCAAAACTTTTTTATTATTGCGTTAGCCCGGGCTTCTCCCGTAATGATGTACCCGGCTGAATTAATTTTCCAAGTTTATCTGATGAACTTGGCCTAAGGTAGGTTAATTGAAAACTAATTTATTGTGTGGACGAAAGACCCGCTTAGCTTATTAAACTTTAAGAAACCAGAGGTTCGAGGGAGTCTGGCATTTTTCATAGTTGAGTAACGGCGGAATCGCTGCATTTTTACTTATTTTACGTTCGTTTCATTGGCATAGTTTCGATTTGAAAAGCAATCGAGCCGTTTTATAGGTACTTGTTTTAATCATTTAAAAATTGAAGTATGTGCAACAAGGATGAATTTGGAAGAAATTCAACTAATTCCTCGGCTAACTCAACACTGTCCGTAAGTTCAAAACTTCTAATAGTCTCTAATTGTCTTTAGATGGAAAAAATATAAATTGAATCGAAAGCAATTTTAGTAAGGGTTGGTACAAAAATTAGATCATATTGGATAACACACCGAACTTTTTTCTGTTTCGTCTGTACAGGCCGCCAATTCAATATTCAAACGCTCATGGACGTGAAAATTCCGTTGAATATAAATTCAATAGATAATAGTATAGAATCGTGAAAGACATCCTAAATAGCATGATATCCGTGATTATAATTAATTTCATCGATTTTTTTCTATTTTCCTTAGTTTGAAATCAATATCGTACAGTGGCCTTATTTACTTCGCATTAGGGGAATGAAAATTTTTCCTTCAGCTGACACAATCTTCGTCATGCATGTTTGTCCGAGAATGTGATATCACCGTGAGAATCTTTCTTCGTCTAAGTGCAAAAAGAGGACATATTTCTAGATCTACATACGGGTCGGAGGCTCGTGAGTGAATATCTCGGTAGAGGAGGTCTCTGATGATGATAGAGGGCGTTACACGGTCCCGCCGCGGCATAAATCACCAGAGCTCGGCGCAATATGAGCCCCTAACGTGCCGTTTTGGTGCTTAGAGCGACACTTTTTTGTCCCTTCCCTTACTCTTTTGGCCTTCTCAGAAGCCGTCGTCGGTCGACGTTTCCGTATGCCTGGTTTGCGTATCATTCGTCATTGGAAAGACGATATTTCACGAAGGAATAGTTTTTAACCGACTTCAAACAAGGAGGAGGTTACTATGGTCGTCTAGCGGGATTTTTTTTTTTTTTTTTTTTTTTTTTTTCGGTATGTGTTGTCCACCGGCGTTCAGCTCCTGTACGTCCGATCGGGTTACTTTTTTTTTCGTTTGAAAGGGTTACTATCCAGGTAGGTCCCATAATTTTTTCAATTGAGTCCGTCCAGTAGTTACGTCTCCAGACGCGGAGAAACGCCGGAAAACGTGATTTTCGCGAAAAAAGGAAGTTTTGACTTTGCAAGCTTATAACTTCTAGAATACTACCTCGACTGTTTTGTTTCTGGTGTCATTTTGTTCATAATTTATCTGCCTACAAGGGCCTAGCTTCAATTTTTCGTTCGGCATTCTAATATAGCGTGTAGAGAAGAAAGTGTAACAAAAAAACGTGATGCCGATTTTCACTTTTTTGAGGTTTTTCGAGCACCGTTCCCAACCACGTCGAGAAAAAAAATATGAACACTATTGCACCTTGAAGCACTTAGCTAGAGCTTTCTAACGATGGTAAAAAATCAAGTTTAGGTGGCATAATAAGGGAGCAATCAATGTTTTAATGGACCTGTGTTTGAGACCTCATAACTTCCAAACCAAAACTGTTTTTCCATCGTTTTTAAACTTAAATTGTTCAAATTTGAGTCTAGTTTACGTGATTCAAATTTGGTGTTGATTGGACTGAAAGTAGATACTTTTTAGGCCGTATTTCTAAAAAATTTGTTTCAAAAACACGTTTTTTGGACTATTTATGCTTGTAGAAAAAAAAACTACGTTAGTCATAGCATTCTCGTTAGAAGATTTGAATTCAGCGTTAAATTTTCAATAAATAACATGGTTTTCAAGGCCAAATAACTCCATTTTAATGCACAAACGTTTGGCGAATTACTGAAATTTGGTTCGGATTCTCTCATTCAGTGTGAATGCGGATACGCTTCAGGAAATCATCACTCTATTATCGTTTGAGAAATAAAGAACGAGTGAATTATGCAATTCAGTAACCAGCAATGGTGTAGACAATTATTTGAGTTTTGGAAGGTGTATCAATGGGATCAAAATATCCGGTATGTTGACCAAGAGACCCAAATCAGTGGATGGATTATTCCAAACGTTCAAACTCACTCTCAACCAACATAATAACATTGAAAATAGTTAGGTAACCATTATACTTTAGAACTTCAACGTTCAACGGACTTATGAATTGAGTTTGGACGGTTAGTAGTAAGTGACAAGAACACAATAATGAAAGCTTGGGAAAATTCTGTAAAGAGAGCTGTCCATAATTGTAAGTCACTAAAAAGAGAAAAATAAAAAAAAACTTTAAAAAAAAAAAATAAAACCGACTTCAAAAAGTTTGTCTATAAAATACACTCTGAAAAGGAAAAAATAACAAAAATGTCCCAACTTCGCAGCAACTCATTCGCCAACTACACATTTTAAGGACTACTTTACTACTCGTATTGACCTGACCACTTCCTGATTGATTGGATCACCTTCCCTAATAATATAAAAATTACTATTTCTCATTTCCCAAATGATTAAAAGATTTTCCTTTCACCTCTGAATTGCCTCCAGATTGATCATCTTTTGGAGTCGGCGCCTCTCTGGCAAAATAACCGATGGTTACAAATAAATATTATGAAGAAGAAGAAGAAGAAGAAGAAGAAGAGTTTTATTGTAGTAACCGACAGGTTTTTACAAGAGTTGGTATGCGGTGTATAGTTGTACACATAATAAGAAGACAAAAAGAAAAAGAACCTTTGGAACAACATATTGGTTATAGTTCGTAAATTAAATGGTTAACTAGCGATTGGTGCACAATGGGGGGAATGCGGTAAGATCGAAGCCACTATAGTAGGCCTTCGCTGACAATGAAGGCTCTTTGGCGGAGGCATGTTTGCAGGTATCGAATTAATTTATTGCAGCTTGCGGGTGAGTCGTAGCTCAAGATGGACGTAATTTCACGGTTACCCAGGGCGGCTGCTCCCAGATACTGTCTCCGCTCCCAAGAAAAAATAGGGCAGCCGCAGATGAAGTGCTGCAGCGTATCATCCACACCCAGGTTGCAGAGCGAGCACACGCGGTCTCGGTGAAATCTATTTCGGATCCTGCCCAAGTAAATGGCTGCAGATGCATCGCTGGCCAATCGGACTTGGGCCAGCAAGCGTTTACTGAAGAGGGATGTATCCCAGGACAAGTATAAAGATGGTTTTCCTTCCAGACATAGGGGATTTCTTGGGGAGTGGTTGTAGAGTGTTGCCGTGGTGCTATCGTAGTCCCGAAAGCGGAGCGAGTCCTGCAAGTTTTTGAGGAAGGTGCTCTTATAAGCTTTTATCAGCTGTGGATCAGTCAGGGCCCATGCTTCTGCGTCTGTACCTTCACACAAGAGAGACTTCAGTTGGAGAGCCCAATTAAAGCGTTCATCAACGGCCCTCGAGGATAGCTGCAGCAACCTTTCAAAGCATATCCTGGGGAGTCTTTCCGGAGGCATCGAAACTATTTTTTGCCACCATCCATACATACCACTCGCCACCAGATGTCTAGAGTGTAGCAGGCCCATCTCAGATCTCACCAGGTGATCTGGAGTGGATCGACCTAAGCCCAGTAGGGCTTTAAAGGCCCTTACATGGACCCTTTCGAGCGATTCTGCATGCAAAGGTCCCCAAATTTCAGATGCATACGCAGCTGTGCTTTGGATGGTTGCTGAAAATAGAGCTTGCCAGGAGGAGGGATCTGCGGATTGAGTTTTGTGGATGACTGGCCACACGCTCTTGAATGCTGCGGTGCCTTTCTGGACAGCTAGTCTAGCATGTTGCGTGAATAAGCCAGAACGGCTAAATAGGACTCCCAGGTATGAATAGGAGTTAACCATCTCCACCTCATCATCACCACAATAGAATTTGTACTGTTTCTGCCGACCGGATCGCTGGAATACCACAATTTTTGACTTTGCAGCATTGACTTCAAGGATGTTCTCGTTGCAGTAGTCATGGAGCGCGCGCAGTGACCTATTTATGCCGTTGCAGCTGTCTGAAAAGAGAACCAAGTCGTCGGCGTAGAAGAGTGACAATAAATCCACATTGCTGTTGATGCTTACTCCTCTTACGCCTCTTCTTAGGAGAAAATCATCGAAATCGGCGACGAAGAGGGCAAATAATACTGGGGACAACGTGTCACCTTGAATTATTCCGCTCGATATTTTGTATTGCTTCGAATTTTGATTGCCGACGCGCACTGAGAAGGACGCCTCCTCATATAAAGAGCGCACCAGCCCAATGAACCTGGCGCTGACTCCTATTCCGTACAGCTTTGCCCATAGATGTGCGTGTGAGACGCTGTCAAATGCGCGGCGGAAGTCGATGAAGGCAGCGAAAAGTTTCCTCCCCCTTAGCCGGGTAGCTATGTGGACAACGCTGGTCAGAGTGAAAATTGCATCGATAGTTCCACGTCCTTTGCGGAAGCCGTTCTGAGTCTCTGGCAGCAGGTCGTGTACGCTTATGAATTTTAGGAGACGGTTCAGTAGGATTTGGGAGAAAATTTTAGTAATAGAGTTCAATAATGATATACCCCTGTAGTTGTTGACTAAATTTTTGTCCCCTTTCTTGAAGACTAGGAAGGTGTCAATCGTGCACCAGCTGCTTGGGAGGGAACCGGTGGTCATTACACTGTTAAACATGGTCACCAGGAAGTCAATCCCTGGTTTAGGCAGGTTTTTATAAAACTCGTATGGTATTCGATCTACCCCGGGCGCTTTTGAATCACTGCATGCTGCCAGAGCTTGTTTCACCTCTTCAGCTGTAATTTCTGCATCAAGAGTGGGTTCAAATGTTCCGTGGTATTTACCTCCCTTGGCTGGATAAACGGTAGAGTACAGACTGTTATAAAAGGTTTCCACATTATGAATGTTCAGCCTATTCACTTGATCCTTGCTACCCCTCAGCTTTTTGACGCCAGACCAAAAAGTCTTCCCCTCTCTGCACTTGCTCAGAGCATTCCTCAAGTTGAGATAGTAACTTTTATTTTTGCTGCGCAGAGTATTTCTGTATGATTTTCTGTTCTGGAGGTACGGCGGGTATAGATTTGCAGGGTAGTTTTTCCGTTTGAGCCTCCTGAATGCTGCCCTGAGTCGGTATTTGGCCGTTCTGCAGTCGTTATCATACCAAGGGGGGCCTGGCATTTGAGAAGATCTTTCTTTGGCAGGTTGGAACATACCTAGCTCCAAGGAGACGCCCTGAATGGTGTTGAGGAGGTGCTCATACCCGGCTTTTGGTTCACTGAGGTCCACGTGACTGCCTGCAAGCCTTGTTGCGGTTACCTGGCGATAGGTTACAGATTTATCAGGTTTCCAGTTAAATTTTGCCGGCAGGAGTAGGGGTGTGTTCCTCACATTACTCCCATTGGTGCCACTCAAGAGGTCAACTACGCAGGGTAGATGATCAGATCCTGAGTCAAGGGAGGGAATGAAAAAATCGTCTATGGTTCCAAATGTCTCGCAGTTTACCCACACTTGGTCGACTACACTCATACCGTTCGGCGAAAAGCATGTGAACGCTCCTTTATCGTCACCAGGGGTACGCCCATTCAAAACGAAAAGATCATGATGGGTTTCCATTGCAGATAAGAGTCGACGTCCCTCCAGGTCAATAACTGCATCGCACGATGTTCGCGTTTCTTGAAGATGCGTGCCCTCGAAAATTTCACTGTCCCCATTGTTCTCCTGACCAATCCTGCTATTCCAATCCCCGCCAATTATCAGTTTGCACGCTGGAAAGCACTCCTCAATATACTCCAAGAAAAAGCTAAACTCTACATCAATTAAATCTGTATAACCTTCGTTAAAGTAGACAGCTACAAGGACATATGTTTCTCCAGCTACTTCAAAATGAACAGACAACCAGTACCTGGTAGTAGAAATTAAGCTAACGTTGAATGTTGCATTGTAAAATAAAATTAATCCTCCACTGGCTCTGCCAAACTGGCTAGAGCGGACAGCGTTAACAGAAATAGACTTATAGTTCTCAAATGGGCATGAGGAAATGTCAGCTTCCAGCCAAGATTCTACTATGAAAATAAAGTCTGCTTCTAAATTGAACAAATTTGTTTTTTCCAATAACACATTTTTGTATCCGTTTGAGTTCCAAAATACAATCCTGGTGGGGCGAACTACTAGTTTTTTGGCGTCTGTGTGCTAGTTAGTTTCTTATTTGGTGGCTTCGATTGAGGAGAGGGTGTTCCAGGTGGGCGCTTTTTTGTGTCAGCTCTACCAGTAGACGGGGGTGACGGTCGTTTACGCAGGCCTGTAGGTAAGTCGAGCTTCATGTAAATGTTGCAGTTTTGAGGAAGCATGCCACGGTTGGAAAAAACACGTTCCTTCCACTTGAACGAGGCAAATTCGACCACGACAGGGCGCGAGCGGCCCGCCTTTACGGTTCTGCCAAGCCGATATATCGCGTCAATTTGGTCTTGCGTATAGTTCAAGTCCGGCATGGAATTTATCGTTGCCAGTATGATAGTGGCGAGGTCCGTCTCTTCTTCTGGCACCCCAAAAAATAATAAATTGTTTCTGCGAACTTTCTTTTCCAATATTTCTATCGCACGATTTTGCTGGGATAGTGCCTCCTCGATGACGCTCATCCGCGACGAGAGTTGCATGTCGACATTGTTGAGGGTAGCTTCCACGGTATTTAGTTTCTGCTCGACAATATTCAGTTTGTCGAGTTTTGCCAAAATCAAGTCTAATTTTTGCTCCGACATTTTCTGTCGCACGTGTGACTGGGGCGCTTGTCAGTCTGGTGAATGCGAAGGCGGGTGAGGATTGCTCTTTGATGCGGGGGGGGATCGTTCTTTGACAGATACAGGGCAAACACGAAGAGGGCGGCGCAAGTACGTGTAACGTCGTCTACTCGCACAAAGATTATCAGCGGTTTAGAAATTGAACGAAGGCGCCGAAGTCCGCAATAGCTTACGGGCGAGTGACAATCGCACGAAAACTAATCGTATCGCAATCTAGTGTAGTTTCGTGCAGATTTATGGAGAAGTAACTACTAACGCTACCACAGTATAGCGCTGATTGACAAAGACGCGCAAATAACAACGCTAATGAGAAGAAAGGAATACGTACGCGCCTCAATTTCAAGCGAATATAGCATAAATTATTGCGATTTAGTTAGGGCACTGGTACGCCAAAGCAAGTTTAGGCCTACGACAAGTCGCTGGGGCGCATAATCGTCATAGGGAACACCTTGCACGAATGAACGATGAGTCGAGTACCGGATGCCAGCTCGGTTTTCGGATTGAATGGGTTTGTTTCTTTGTTTACCTACCTACTTGAGGTGAAAAATGGCCACAACCGAGGCGGACGCCGAAAAAGCCACCAAAACTCAGTGAATATTCGATGATAAGCTGATCACCATCCACTCAGCAATGTTGAGGTTCCGTGCGATGTTTTAACACCAACCACAGTAATTGTTCTTTTTAATTGAATAGCTAATTTCGCGTGAAAAGACGGAGACGTAACAGGCACAACCTATCAGTGACGTAGCTCGCGGCCAACTCCCAAATAAATATTATGAATTCACGATAAATTAGTAGGTGCCAGGTAATAAGTCTGGGTCTGGACGTAAAGATTCTTAGAGAAATCTGAAATGGTTTTTTGAAAAGGCGTGAATAGTCACCTTCAAATCGATATTGTTAATAATCAGTTCTCATAAAAATGCTGATTTGCTCTGTTCAAGAATCGTGAAAACTCATGATATTTATATTCATACTACTGGTAATTCGGAATCTATAGGCTTCTCCAATACAATATAAGAGAGGCGCCGACTCCAAAAGATGATCAATCTGGAGGCAATTCAGAGGTGAAAGGAAAATCTTTTAATCATTTGGGAAATGAGAAATAGTAATTTTTATATTATTAGGGAAGGTGATCCAATCAATCAGGAAGTGGTCAGGTCAATACGAGTAGTAAAGTAGTCCTTAAAATGTGTAGTTGGCGAATGAGTTGCTGCGAAGTTGGGACATTTTTGTTATTTTTTCCTTTTCAGAGTGTATTTTATAGACAAACTTTTTGAAGTCGGTTTTATTTTTTTTTTTAAAGTTTTTTTTTTTTATTCCATCTGGTAGCTACATTTTCACTAAAGTAAGCTGGAAACATTTGATTATTAATCCGACAAAGAATTATGAAGCGAGAATTAAAGGGTATGAGTTGAGTGGCTACGAGAAGATAATTATACAGATTTCATTCATAGTAGAATCCTGAGAAATATTATAACGTTATTAACGTACAGCCATTCAAGACTTTTTTTTAAACGAATTAGGTCTTAACATATTCTTTATGACGAGCAGATGACGCTTGATTTTTATCTATCGGCTCACACACCATACTTCCATGTTATGACCATTTTTCGCTCTTTAATTATACTATTATACCTCAGAAATAAATATATTTGATCGCAGGGGGACCTGGATTTTTTTTTTTTTTTTTTTTTTGCAGCTAATGGCGCTTGATTTTTATTGATGGTACACACAGTACCTACTTCCTGGTATATTACATTTACAGTCATTTCATTTGAGCATTTTCGAATTTTTGGGTCTTCTTGCTTTAAAAATGACACAATTTCACAAAACTTCTCTCCTATCGTTCGGATCACACACTGTACTTTCGACTTTTGTGGTTACTTAACTATTTCAATTTTTACAGGGCGCAAAATCAATATTTTTGGAAGCTTGAGGTCTCAAAATGTTATATCGGCGAGTGAATGATGATTGATTGTTGTCGCCAGGGCAACACACCGTGCATCCATGGTATCCTGTCATTTTTCGTACTTAGAAATATTCACAGTCCTCAAAAGTCAATATATATTTGAACGTTTAAAGTGCTAAAATATTTTCTATGGTGGGTTATGATGCCGGTTTTTATCGTAATGGTCACATACCGTACATCCGAGTTATCCTAATACTGTTTGTATTCAGAATGTTCGTGGGTCACAAAAATCAATATAATTTCTTGAACGCTCAAGGCATAGGAATGTTGATCAACGGCGGAGAATCACGCATGTTATTACGAAGTTATTCATCATTTCAATTTTTACATCACCGATACTTCTTCACGCATAAATCGTTTGTTTTAATTTCTTTTGCGAGAATTTTTCAACGTGAAAATGAACAATAATTAGGATCCACACTCGTGATGAGTTGCGTCGGTTTCATCCTCTCTTGAGTGTTCTGATAAGGCGAAATGGACGTGCTGTTTCACTGAAAGAGCTCCGATTAGCATGTCTGAGAGACATTTCCTTGAAGTTCAACTTATGTCCATATATTTCTACCCAAGTTGTCTCTTATCTAGGAAGCAATTGTTGGTACGTCTAGCGACGAGATGTTTTTCTATACGAATAAAAATTGCGAATTCTCGTTTTACAGTGCGCAGTATAAATATCCTCAGTATAAATATGGAGAGAAAAATTCACGTAGACTCCAGATTGATTAGAAACGTGCCGTATTTGATTGTTTCTATTTATACTACTGCCAAACTTGTTCAAATAATCCCTATAATTCCATTCTCGGAGTTGAAAAACTAATCCTTTGGTAAAAGCGAACACTAATAAACCCTGTTTGGCTTGACAAGAGGAAGGACTCAACGGTAGGACATGCGATGGGAAAAATTTCATCGTCAGAAGTCAGTTTTTATCGCTTCACAAACAACGGAGAACTTGAGCTCGAGTCCAGCAGGTCGCAGGATGTGAAAGGTTGGCTGAGGTACAGCACAGGATGATTGACTCTTACAACTTTGTTATTTTTCAATATGGAACTGCTTCCGCGACTTGGGAAGAGGGCCGATGGGGGAAAACTGGTAAATCCGTTCGCCGAGGTCGACGGATAACGGGATTGCGTTTTTCCTTCGAATAATACAATTTCGCTCACCGGTGTTCCACGAAAGTGGAAGCCATTTTTATTTAAAACTTTCGGGGCCCAGTTCTGGCAACAACGCCTTCTCGCAAGAACATTTTGACCTTTGAGAAAAAACTTGTTGTTTCCCAGTCTCGCATTTTTCCCCTCCGAGCTCCCGATATGACAAAGTTGGACGGAAGATTTCCAGTTTCTTCTGTGTCTTTTGAGGTGGGGAATTTCATTGATACAAAATTAAGTCGGCATTATTCAGCCGTTGTAATTAATAATTAAACCCAAAGAAAACCAACGCTGGAACAGTGAAGGATATCATAGTGCGTTTATATAATTTTGAAATTAATATAAAATACAATTTTCGCGTCTTTACATGTTTAAAGTAATAAAACCAGTGGTGAAGCGTAGGTCACGCAGTGCTTCCATGTTAAGTCGGCAGCTAGGCATAACAAATTATAAAATCAATAAGCTCATACAAAGAACGTTAGTGCTATATTAGGAGAGAAATAAGTAAAAAAGAGAAACAGGAGAAGAAAAATGGAGGAGATAATAGAACGATGCTCATTAGAATCTTCTTCATTTCGGTTTTGGTCTCTTCGAATCTCATCTCCTTCGAACTTTTACTATTTCCCAAGTGCCCGTGAAAGTTGAGCTTAATAATAGTTTTTTACGTATATTTTTAATGTTTAGTATTCTATTATCTACACACGAAGTTTCTTAGAGCGATGTGGATCCCGGTCGGCTCGGCGTTAGTTCTTTAATAAGCTTTTCGGAAAATTGAGTTTGGAAAGTTTGAGATGAGAGTGCCTTGTTTCCGTACCCCTGTAAGCAGTTGATATGAATAAATTACGCGTTTTCGGAGAAATTTCCGTTCCAAAAGCCTCGGTAGTCTAACTTTTTAACAGCTTTCACCAATGTTGCAAATGACGGCTATTCTTTAAACACTTTTGCTAGCTACTTGGCCTATAAAAGACAAAGTGAAATGCATACGAATGTTTCTCTATCGAGTCGTTGTTTTTTTTTTTTTTTTATGAAATTCGTCCATGATTACACTAAGGGAAATCTGTTCAGTTTTCCGAGATTTACCCCACTAAAAAAGTGAGATTTACAATAGCTAGCCAGCACGCACGTTCTTTGACTTTGAAAATCATGGCACGTTGAAATATAAGAAGAAACCACCAAGGGAAAGATCGGGGAGTGAAAGTAAGGAGGGGATTTTTTTGAGAAGTTGTTTGCTTCGGAAAATTGTGGTTTGCCTAAGGCCATCATAAGACGGAAGGGGATTCGCCAAGGACTGTGAAGGAAACCATTTATTGACCTTGCTTGTACGGCAAGACAAGATGATTTTGCAACGGATGTCTTGGTGCGTCATCATTTGAAAGTACAAATACGTCTGTTGGTAAAGAAAAACTCCAAGAGAAGTTCAAATCCAAGAGATTCTTATTTCGGTGTATTAGTTACGACTGTATAGTTGCGGTTAAGTAGATACAAACCATCATTTTTACAGCAATCATAGAATCGATAGATTATATGAATCAAGCGTCATCTTTAATTCTTGTCATAATAAACATTTTAAAACCCCAAAATTACGCACGCACGCATACAGACGCTTCGTTTTCCTAGTGAAAGAACGTGCGTGTTGGCCAGCTTCGAAAATCTCCCATTTGTTAGACTTTAGTTCTCGGGAAACAACTAATTAACTGTCTTCAACGTCAAATTGATTGTTTCAAGGTTCCCAGAGATGCAACAGTGTCGAGCGTTTGAAATTCCATAACAGAATCACATCATACCACAACTGCTATAGCAATCTCATTCCGATCGGTTGCGGAACGCTACGATGGCCCGCCATTACTGAAATATTGATTAAGCGTTACGAAGGCTTAGGAACAATGTGCGAACTCTCCCGATGGGCGAATTTGTTGAACTCGCGTTTAATAGGTCGTAATCGGGATTACCGATTCTCGTACGAGTAGTGCGGTATGAAACAGTTGAACAAGTTGAAGGAGAATGAACACATATAGGAAACATATATTACTCAAGGAATCAATCACCAGAAATTCAGAGCATATTCTTTATTATCGCTGTAAATAAAGAAAATGGATGCAGGTACAGATTTCCCTTCTCTTTTTATCAATTTAGGAAGTATCCCGAAGTGAAAATCATTCATGAACACAGGGTTACATAGGCCCATTGAGACACCGTACATTTTTATAGTTTTTTCTTCCATTTTTCAACACCTAAACGAAAATTTAACGACATGAAAAAGGTAAACAGTAATAAATCACTACGACTTCTACATAACTGATTCTAAATGTGATTTTTATTAATCTGAACATAACGATGTGATCACACTATCGATTAACAACGCCAGACTCGATCATAAATACCTAATGAACCTATGTAAGTATACGTTGACAAATAATAGTAACTGATAATGAACCCTGTACCTCCCAAGTGATAAATATATGATTTTGTGAAGAGGATCACCACGTAGCCCTGAAGATCTAGGCAAATGAAAGAAACATTAAAGTAAGAGTCACCAGGTTTGTCTCCCCCTAACTTGAATAACTAGGTGGTAAGTGTTACAATCAGAAGAATTAATAAAAACCGATTCAATTATTATGATGATTACTAGGTGAATTAATATGATCGTCCTGGTAAGCAACCCGATTCGACGCGAGGATCAGCTTTTCAAGGGAAGAAATTCGATTAGACAAAAATTAAAAATTTTGGCCACGGTTATTGCAGCTGCAATGGCACTCAATAAAGGCCATAGCAACTTACAAAATGGTCTATAATAGCATTGGAACACTTTTTAGGGAGAGTTCTCGGGGCAAACAACGTGGAAACGTCGAATAGTTTTTCACTTCAACCGACCAACGATCCAAGAGTTCTAACAAATCACGAATTATCAGGATATAAAAAAAAATTGCGAAACATCACGGAACCTTCCGGCAGCGGAGGCGTAATTTAATAACGTAAACTTCGAAGGTGGTTCGACGAAAATAAATCGCACATCAAGCTTGAAGGGTGTTATCGAACGGTTCAACATTCAAGAGGAAAACGGAAAACCGATATTTCTTAGCCAGCATTGTGACCCAAAAGGAATCAATTTTCCCGCTTCGTGTAAAAGCATAATAACTTTCCTCCTCCTCAATAGGCCGAGTGCGGAAAAAGACACTCGGTTTCCTCCCTTTCATTTGCCCACTAGAGTTTTCCACGAAAAGATAAATCGACGTGAATCCGTTCAATATATTCAACGTCACGATCGCAAACAACCAAAATGCGGCGATAAAGGTGAAAAATGAGCGAAACTTTTCGTTCCTAGATCCGTTTGAAAAGCATCGGTTCACGATTTAATATTTGTCTTCTTTCCACGAACATGATCCTACCTCAAGGTGGAGATTCCCTTCGCTCGACCAGAGCGCTTCCTTCGCTCAAGTATGAGCAGTTTTATTAATTGAAACTGTAAGAGACAGATAACATGGCGAACTTGGTTCATTGAAATTCTAAAAACGCTGCTATAAAATTATATCAAACACAGCTATATTTCTAAACGTCAGGAAATAATAATTTTTCTCACCTCAAAACCCTTTCAAAATTGAGGAAGCGATTCGACTGAAGAATTGAACCATTGCCAGACCAAGATTGATTTTTGGTGAAAATTTCAAGAAATTAAGTACTAGGTATAGTTTCCTTAGAAAAGTGCGGTAGGCTTAAAGCAGACGGAAAATGATATTTTTATGGAATATTCGAATTCAAAATGCTTCGAAACGTAAAACGTCAAATTTTAAGGGAGGTGGAATTTTTTTTCTTTCTTGAACGATTACAATGGTTTATTATTGAATATTAAACCAAAATAGTTCCGAATGTATTCCGGGTGGATTTTTTTTGATCGAAAAAAGATTGGTGCGAGGTATCAATTGAAATGATCTATAAATTACGTCTTTGAAGGATACCTTGGAGTAATAGCAACTATGAATAGCTTGATTACTCATTCTGCTCCCTTGAGGACCTCCTCTACTCGAACTCTCCTCAGTTAAGTCCTTCCTCCAACGCATGACGATAAATTCCTCCTTCGATCTCGATATTATAAGAGTACATTTCTTATGAACGAATGCCAAACATATCAGAAAAATATTGTTGAGCAGGCGGAAATCATGTCACGCTCGCCACGCCATTAACGAGAGTGTCAAATTATTCGTAAACTATTAGTACAGTATACTTGTTGAATTGTATAGAAATATATATAGTACATCGATTCCTCAAGGGTTTAATAGTAAAGAAGAAATGGAGATTTTGGTTTTGGCAGTTCAAAAACCTCACTATAACTAATGAAATGACTGATGAAAGCAGTCAAATGAAAAACTAATGTAATTTCACTGCTAACAAAGTGTAAGAAAGTGTAGTAGTTGCAATATTTTGGTATTTATGTTTGGCGAGTGAATCAGCTAAGAAATTAGCAGTAAATAACGCGTATTGCTCACCTTTCCATCTGGACTGCAAACTTTGATGCCGCTCAGGGAAATCACGATCAGCACTGGCTTCGGTCGACCATTAGTCTGCAACATAGATGCGAAAATCGTGATTAAATATTGAAGAACTTTACCCTGTTGAAACGCAGCAAGAAATCAAACACGCCTTGAGTAATGAATGCGTTCGAAAATTCAAAGGTATTTCTCCAAAGATCTCAAGGGTACGTCTTAGCGTCCCTAGGGGTGTTTTTGGAAATCAAGGCACAACTGATCAGCAGCCACCGCTTGATTAGATGTTCCATTTTCTTTTGAGGCGATCTTCACACAGAACGTTTCCCTGATTCCCAACAGGGCTTCCTCCCACGGCTACAGCAAACAATGGGGCAATGGCGGAGAAGGCTTTACCGCGGAGCCCACATGAAGGCCCCATGGCGATGATTAAAGGCTGCCTAGGAGCCTTGAGGGGAAGAAATGCGAAGCTCGAGTATTAAAGGCTTCGAACATAATCCAACCGCTCCTTCACGCAAGCTGATAAATTCCGGTCAGCAATAATTATTTGGGTTCAACGGCTCGACCAATACTGCGAAGAATTGTAAATTAATAGTACGAAACTGTAGCCGTGGCAATAAACAAGTAGGTATAAAATCGCGATTTTTATTTCTTGAGATACCCATTCTCAGTAGAGTATCAGCGTATGCTAAATGAATTTGCCGTGCGAAAATGGAGAATAGACTAAAAACGACTCCAAAGGTTTTTCCATTGATAACAGGGCTCCAGCTAATTAAAAAATGAAAAATTGAGGCAACTTAAAAATGTTGGTTTTTTCAGCACCGGTTTAATTCAATCTAATTTTAAAAATCGTAGTTTTGGAACAAGCGATTCAAGCCTACATGGAGAAAACCCAAGTTGTACAAGTAATAACTAAATGTTTTCAAATTTGTCTATTTTCAACGTTTTGGTACTTGTTCAAATCTCCCATTGATACACCACAACTTCTAGGGAGGAAGGCGCAGATTCTTCTGGGAAAAACAACATTTTAAACATTATCTGGACAGTTTTTTGAACATTTTTGAAAAATGTGGTCAAAGTCAAATGACTTTTTTTCGCTAGTGATATTGCTTGTTGGCGTTGCCAGTGCAGTCAACTAAATGGCAAACTCCAATTCAATTTGCTTGGGGAAATCCACCATAGTGCCCTACTGGGCTTAGGTCGATCCACTCCAGATCACCTGGTGAGATCTGAGATGGGCCTGCTACACTCTAGACATCTGGTGGCGAGTGGTATGTATGGATGGTGGCAAAAAATAGTTTTGATGCCTCCGGAAAGACTCCCCAGGATATGCTTTGAAAGGTTGCTGCAGCTATCCTCGAGGGCCGTTGATGAACGCTTTAATTGGGCTCTCCAACTGAAGTCTCTCTTGTGTGAAGGTACAGACGCAGAAGCATGGGCCCTGACTGATCCACAGCTGATAAAAGCTTATAAGAGCACCTTCCTCAAAAACTTGCAGGACTCGCTCCGCTCTCGGGACTACGATAGCGCCACGGCAACACTCTACAACCACTCCCCAAGAAATCCCCTATGTCTGGAAGGAAAACCATCTTTATACTTGTCCTGGGATACATCCCTTTTCAGTAAACGCTTGCTGGCCCAAGTCCGATTGGCCAGCGATGCATCTGCAGCCATTTACTTGGGCAGGATCCGAAATAGATTTCACCGAGACCGCGTGTGCTCGCTCTGCAACCTGGGTGTGGATGATACGCTGCAGCACTTCATCTGCGGCTGCCCTATTTTTTCTTGGGAGCGGAGACAGTATCTGGGAGCAGCCGCCCTGGGTAACCGTGAAATTACGTCCATCTTGAGCTACGACTCACCCGCAAGCTGCAATAAATTAATTCGATACCTGCAAACATGCCTCCGCCAAAGAGCCTTCATTGTCAGCGAAGGCCTACTATAGTGGCTTCGATCTTACCGCATTCCCCCCATTGTGCACCAATCGCTAGTTAACCATTTAATTTACGAACTATAACCAATATGTTGTTCCAAAGGTTATTTTTCTTTTTGTCTTCTTATTATGTGTACAACTATACACCGCATACCAACTCTTGTAAAAACCTGTCGGTTACTACAATAAAACTCTTCTTCTTCTTCTTCTTCTTCTTCTAGTGGCATGTTATCCAAGAAACACGAACCATTTTTGAACTATAATAAAGAATTTCACTATAAACTGAATTGAAAACGTTGACGTTTTTTGGCGGCCAAAAGTTGAATCTGGAAAATTTTTATGTGCACTTATCAAATCCATGTGGATTCAATCTGGACCATTATTTATTATAATATTATAATCTGCAACCCCGCGTTTTGCAGGTAACAATCGATTGCCTACTCGACTATTGAGGGAATATTAAATATTTTAAAAAATAGTTATTTTCCAAGAAGCACCAATTTTTATAAAATACAATATTCTTGATTGCAAGCATTTTCGAAGAAGAACTCAAAAATAATATATTGTTGTAAGTCTCAAGTTGGAAACAAAGTGAATATTGGGATTTAACGATTGTAAAAAATCTGTAAAAATGTACCATATTTACCAAATATACATAATATAACTTCTTTTTTTCAATCAACGCGTAGACATTTTTTACTTGTGCCTGATTACTTGGAGACGAAGTTAGATAAGCTGTTGTCTCTCATTCTCTGATTTTCTAGCAGACCATTTCATCGGCTATCGTTATCAATTTGAATGCAGTAATTCCATTTTCAACAATTCAGAAATATTCGCTAAACCAAGGGAAAGTAAATCGCGAATAGAATCACATACTAAACGGAAAATAAATCATTTTAAAGTGACGATTATGGCAGGAAATCCGCAGGTTAATTTAGCAATATCATTACCGTGTTGAGGAACCGATGGGAGAGTTTCAAACTGATCTAACCTTGAACGTTGAAGTTAGTTCAAAACAATCTTGAGCTTCGAATGCTGTCGACATCCTCGGACGAAACCTCGAGTCCCCTTTAGAGAGGATTTCTCCACAAGTTCTTCCTCTAGGGTACGCTAAAACGTCCTCGTAAAACATAGCTATACGCAGATAAAGCATCATCCCTAGCATTCCTTCATAATCTCATTATCAACCGGTTAGAGGGATTTCGACCGTTGAAACTGTAAGAACAAAAGCCCCTCTACTAACTCGGTTTTAAAGTATCACCTTATTTTACATCTGGCCACCTCCGCGATTTGTCTTCTTTCCGTGTCTCGATTAAAGTTGTCGCGGTTACGTTCCAAAATGTCTTCCCAAATTCCTCCTTCTTTCCAGCGGTGAACGTTTCACCAAATTTTCGCACATTGTTTGAAATATTTTGACAACGAAAAGCGAGAGACTAAGCAATAGAGATGAATGCGAATGAAGCTGTGTTTGGACCAGTAGCAAGGTCCCCAACTTACAATGAAGAAAATCAAAAGTTTATAGGTGTAAAACTAGGGCAGTTAAAATACCATGGCCGAAAAGAAATGTGGTACTGATGCTAGCGTTATTCAATCATATTCCAGTGGTTAACTGATGAGTTTTATATTATGTTTTAAGTTAGTTATTTTATTTTGTAAAGTTTTATTTGCTCGATAGTTCTAGTCCGTTACATCACGAACTGTCGTTCAAAATAATTGTATAAATATTTAAACGCCTAGGACTTCAATCGATTCCGATAAATCAACGGTTTCAATAGTTCAGCCAACCATATTTCGAGAAGGGTAAACGGGATACACCTTGTTGATATTTGAGACGGTATAATTAATATTTGATTCCAAAAATGCAATTACATTAGTAACGGTTATTCAACGCTGATGGGAAACAATTCTACTCGTTACGCTGTAACGTCATACATATATGAAAATTGAGACGGAGAAGGGACCGTCCATCAACGAACATAATTTGAGTACTGAACGAGGAAAGAGGTTTTTGATGTCAATTCTACGAAAGACATTGACTTCGAGCTCAGTTCAATTATCAATTATAATTGGTATTGGCAAAAAAAAAAAAATGTCTTCATTATTCCCTCGTTATCGAATAATGAGTCATTGTCAATTCGCCGAGGAAACACGTTCTTTTTTCAAGTCTAAGTTTATTGAAACCGTTATTTGGCGTGATCTTGAAAATGCGAAGAGTTACCGGTCGATAATTTCAGGCCTAAATCGACCCATAATTACCTCACAAGATAAAGATAGTCTATTTAATCCGGAATACTTTCAACATTACACAGGAGAGAAGCGGAGCTGAAATCATGGCTAAGAAACGATCTCGGCTTCAAAGATATAACCGCGAAGTTTTCGAGAATTCAGGCTATCTCAGAGTTAAAAGCAAGGTTTTCGGCGGAGCTGTATAAAGTTGATGCAAGCGGAAAGGAAACGGTTTGATCGAAGACCAAGAAGATGGAGTCTTGTCATGAAAGCAGTCGATCGCCTAGGCGAAGTTCGTGAGCTCTTTTAAACCTCGGAATGACTTCTTTCGGCGCAGCGCGAGACGCGATGAAAATAATAGCTTGTTATCAAACAAGTTGAAAGTGTAACACAAACACGCAAGATTGAATCACGATGGATAGATTTCGGGACAATAAAGAAAAATCGAATTCCGCCTCACTGAAGTATCTGAAATCCAAGTCTTTTGAAATAATCTCTCGAATATGCAGTGATGTTTTGTCAGCCCGTAATATCAGAAAATCAACGTAATACGATTGTGCAGACGTCGGCGTGTTCTGGCAGGCATTTAGTTTACTAAGTTTTGGACCTCTGAATTGAAAACCGCTCCTTTTTGAAGAGCGCTAATCTAACGTTACTAGATCATTTTAACCTGGTTTGGTCTAATGCAGTTTATCAGAGAAAATCCACAACACAGAGATAGGAAATAACTATCAAAGTTCTAAACTTTGATATAGCCACGAACTGGAAGAAGTATCGCATATCATTCAGCTCAAATTACCTCGAAAAAAAAAAAACATGTATATTGGTATTTATTTAGAACCGGGTTTAAAATTCAGTCTTTTCCGTGCAGAAACAATTTTCAGAAACATCGTGAAGTTGATATTTGACCTAGAAATTTACCTAATCATTCAGATTATTAAATTTTTGTTGATATCAAAAGTTGAAGTGACAAATGTCGGAAGAAGTGTCTCGTCGGACTGATGAAAATGGGTGGAATTGAAAATTCTACTGTCTTTTAGATCAAACATTATAAAACTGTCACTAATATTTCTAACTATATTATGACAATACAAAGGAAATGAAGTGCTTTAATTTTTCCAACTTGGTATGTAATTTTCTACTTGGATATTGTTTCAAAATAATAAGCAAAAGTAGTTTTCTCATTTTTATACGAGTCTCGAACTGTGTCGATTTACTTTGGACTGTAATGTAAGAAATTTCATATTACTTTCCTCGCGCAATCCGTCGTGAATGCCTGGCTTAATATTTCATACGAGGGGAGCGTTTCATTACTTTCCTCATATTTCGCGGCTCCTTACTACACTGATAAACCCCAACCGAAGATGTAATCCGCCGTTTCACCGTCTTCCCACGTACGGAAAAGCTTTCTGTTTCTTCGGTGTAATATGTACGCTGAAAGAACGAGAGTGTCACTAGCGCGGAAGAATTGTGGCGAGATGCGCTCCAATGGGAGATCGTGCAGATTTTAAGGGTTGTCGTGCTCAGAAGCGAAGGACCTTCGGGCCATCTACAGATTAAAAGTGCCCATGTGTTGGTGTATGTCCACCGTGTAGAGCTATATCGACATCCATGTTCGATATTGCTGGGCGCACTTATTCGCAGCTAATAATCCCGACCGTGAAATAGAGAAGGTTCGCTTGAAAGAAGGATTAGTAGTATTTTTGAAAACTGGTGTGAAAAATGCGACCAACAAATAACTACGATTTACTATTACTGATTGCTTGTACTATTTTCGGCGAAAAAAGACAAAGATATTGTAAAGGAGGTGATTTTGGAATAATTTTCACGGGCTTCATTCCAATTTTTATTTATTTTTAAATGGACGTGGGAATTTTTGGTATCAATTTTAGCAGGATTTTTAACGTTGAATAAAAAAAGGCTAATAAGAGTTTGACTACCGATTGCGATGGTTCGAAAATTTCAAATATTCAAGTGTTTTCAAACGTTTTTTCTCGATTGTAATCTTACCAGAATCTGGTAAGATTCTGATGCTTCTTGCGAATTGTAGACTCCACAAGGGGAATGTGAGATTGGAGCAACGTAAGGATTCTTTCGCCATTTCACCCCGTGTTTCCGCACAATGGCAGTGTATCGAAGTGCTGGATGAAGAATCCTATGTGAAAGCGGTATCAGGGGCTATCAAAAGATCAAGATGTATCGGCATATTTGCGGTCTCGGCTCAGCGCACACTTGTCCTCGAAACAACAGTTTCGCTCCTTGATCTGCCCTTAAAACGATCGAAATAAAGAACTGAAACGCTTCTCAAAGAAAGAAGATGTTTTTTCCCCGCCGTCCAATCCGCCCTGAGTGCTTTTCCGGCTTTTGCGACTTCATTGAGTCTAGTGAAAAGAGCAGAAATAAAAAACGGCCTCGTTTTTTATTTATTTTTTGCACTCAGTAAGATAAAGATACGAAATTTCCGGTTTGACATCGAAATTCAAGCGGCAAATGTTTTCGATAATCTAAATCCAAATCGATGTAATAGTCTTTTCAATATTGATTGTTTCAATCAGGGCCGATTCTTTGGAACGCGTTCAAAAACTAGTAGGTAAATTCGTTCAAGCTTGAAAATTTCTCAAATTTAGAATTTTAGAGAAAAACAAAGTTTTACTTAGTTTTCGCTTGGTTTTATTTAGTTTCACTCATAAAATGTAGTCCAGATCTAAAACAATATACGTAAATATAATAAATAATTATTATCTAAAACAAAACAAAAATCTAAACGAAAAAATCTCGAAGAAAATATTAGAAACCATACTGCAAACGTCAGAAATGTTTTCTACGAGCTTTTTATTTTCTATATGCTAACACTAAAATTAAAGAGGACAATCTAACCATCATAAACTGCAGAATTTGGCAGAAATTAAAAACATTTAGGCATATTAATTTACTATGCAATAAAAAAGTCTCCTCTCAATTAGCGACAGTTAAAATAAAATGAGTGCTCATCATGATTCAAAAACGTATGCAAAGGATGAAAACCCTAACAAATAAATGATAATTCCACAGGTCAAATAAAATTCCAACCCCGGAAAAAATTGAATTTCCACTTCAAAATTACCAATGAAAATTGTGGTAAATCTAAATAATCAGATTTGTTAAGAAATTACAACAATGAAGTATTTGAAATAAGTTCTAAATAAAATGTAGAGTACAAAAAATCAAAGTAAATAAATCTCAAAACGTTGGCAAATATCTACAATGTCTAAAACAATGAAACTATAATATTTATATATTATACTATTGTGCTAACGCTGAGATCAAATCACCACTGTTAAACACCATGTTAAACACAAATAATGTTTTTCTACATTTTTTAATTGTCTAAATTTTACAATATAAAATCCGAGCTCAAAATTAAAAAAAACATAGAAGTGAAAATGCTGAATTTGAAAATTAAATAGTAGCGTCTACTTGAATGATCTATCAATGCTGACTTGATACAATGATATAATTTTTATGGCGTTTTATTAAATTTTTAATACATGTATAAATTACCTATTGAATAATAAATTGAAAGCTATAAAATTTTAAAGAATATAAATTTTCATAAATGTTTTACCATCTAATTATTCAAGAGTTCATTAAAATTTCAAAAGATGACAATACATCTTTATGAAAATTAAAATTCTACAGAGATATTCCACTGAACCAAGGCGTTACAATTGCCAAAAAGGAAACGGGCTGGCATAATGACCTTCGTTCAGTTAAATACGAATCGGGGCAACTCTCCGACTAGGATTTCCCTGATCTCCTCAGAGACGCAAGGATTAGAAAAAGACCCGAGGACCTACATAATATCCAGCCGAGGCTATTAGGATGTAAATGCGACTTATTCTACAGTGGAATAACTCCCGAACGGTATTTTTTAATTAGTTCCCCTCAAAATTGATGTTGCTACACGAGAACGGTAATTTGTCAAGATTACAAGGCAAACCCAAATGACGGTGAATTTTACTTCCGAGCCAAGTTCTTCCGCTTTTATTTTTTCCTAACGGATTCGCAACGTCATTTCGCTAGCTCTAATTACACCTCGAAAGTTTGGACGGCCATTGAAACTACCCTCGGTGCTGTCGACTCGGATTAGTGCCAATGAATCCTCTGTTGATTAGGTAAGGCTCTTAATCGAACAAACATACGACCAGTAGAACGGATCACACAACGTTTCCAATTATCGACACTAGGCTAATTGGGTTTCATTAGCCAATTTGAGCACTATTTGACAAAGCAATCGTACAGAACTCGCATTCGGTCAATGAAATGAGCAGACCTTGGAGAACATTTTAGGAATTTCAAAGGGTAAAGTACACTGGATAATCAAGGCACGTGAAAACGTAAGAGGAAACCACCAAGGGAGAAAATTGGGTGGGGAAAACTAGAGGAAAACGATTTTTGCTTTTCCTTAGTAAATCGTAACGCGGCGGGAAGGAAAATGCGAGGAGATTCGCCAAGGGATTAATGGATTTAGCACGGGATAGCACGGCGTACCAGATACAATAGATTATACTGCACTTTTCCCCTTCTGGAAAAGTTTCCTTTCAAATATCACGTGTGTCATTGGGCGACAGCACACGCCAGGGTAATTAATAGGTCAACGATTTGTATTCGCGGAAGAACACTTCCTACCACAGTTTTTAGGCTAAGTGATTTATCACAAGGGAAATAGTAAAAGGTTCGCCATTGGTTTTTCGTGTTTAAGGGTTCGCTGGCTAGTTTATCAATAACAGTTGTAGTTTAGTAACGTTGCAGGCTTGGTATGACTGCCTTGATTTTATAAATGGTTTTACCTGTTACCGAACTCAAACATGGAAGTACAGTGTGTGATCTACGCACAAGACTGTTCTTAATTCCGCTTGGACACGCATGACTTCGTCATCTCTATTCTTTTTAAAACGGTTGAATATTACTTCATGTGGCTCGGTCAGGATTGTCGATTCATTTGTTGCACTGATTTTCAAGCGATTTTGGAAAGAGCCGTTGAAGGACGACCTTGTTTATATAATTTCCACCAATCGGAATACAACAAATGGGGCGAAGTGTGTGGAGAAATCAGTGGCAAGAGAAGTGTTCAGGTTTTGTAACATTAATGTAACCCAAAACAACGAAGAAGAAGAAGAATACGAAGAAGAAGCTGTTGCCCCGAAGAAGCGATCATCATCGGAATTCATCACGGAACTGATAAAAAACCGTTGCTTCTGTCTCCACGTTGGCATTCGCTTTGAGTGAGCACTTCCATTTTTGTAACCAAACGGAGACGCTTCTCATTTCATCAGCGAGAAAAATCCGGTTGCCAGCTGCGGCAACTATAAAAGGAACCAAGTGGAGAGGGGCGAGACGATTCTTCAAAAACCAGCTAGACACAAAAGGAACATGTTTTCGGCAAAGGGAATTTTCTTAACGCTTTCGTGGGTTTTAATTGTCAGAGCCCAAACAAATTTTCCCGTCGGCTGCTGCTTGTAATTTTTCACCATTAACGGCAGTTGAAACTGACCTGGACATAAAATTAAGCTGTGCTCGCAAAGTTGGAAACCGCAAGAGGCCGTATTAATTAGGCCTGCGGGTTTGTTGAAAACTGAAAAATCAAGCTTTCGCCGAGGTTGCTCGAATTTGCGTCTGTTGGAGGCATTTCAACGTTTTAGTGGGACCGACAAAAGAGAGGACAGTTCTTTCGGAGTTTGGACGTTCCCTCTTTTCTTTTCGCGATTTCCGCTCGGCATCACGGCAGATTTTCTTAACAGCTTCATAAAGTTTGCGGAAGATGGGCAATTTTTTCTTCCTCCACCGAAATGGCTCCATCGCTTTTTCGCCTGTCGTCTTCGTCCAACTCCGCCTACTTCCATTTCTTGTTCTCTTCATTACTTTACGAGCTGAGATAATGCCAACTAAACAAGCTGAACTCAATTTAAATTCGCCCCACTCTTAGTTTCTCTCGAGCCAAAACTTCTTTTTAAAGTTTTTCGAGAAAAAAAACACTCGGTTCCAGGAAAAAACTGGTCTGAGCGTTTGCTGACAGCGAGTTTTTCTTTGCGCAGATGAAAATCAGCAAATTGGAATGATATAAGATTCAATGGAGATTTGAATTTTGCACTAATCAGTAAGACTGCAATGACCAGATGAGCCCCAATCATTGGAAGAATAAATTTGTTTGCTAAGTGCAGAACCTAATAATAACGAGTGAAAGCCCTTAGGTACGAGCTCCAGACGATTTTCTGCAAGCACTTTCACCAGTTTGGGCATCTGAAATGGAGCTGTATATATCCACGCAGTCACGCAACAATAAACCCTACAACTGTCGTTGTGAAATGGTACGGGTGAGTTGAGCATTGCGACCATTCTGTCGCTTCATTTTATTTTCAATATGAGCAATTTTGCCAAATAGGATCTCACTTAGGAGTGCTTCAAAAGAAGTTATTTTGAGTATTTAGAGACCTAACGAAGGAAAGACCTTGAATTAAAAATCGCGCTTATCTTTTTATTATCGATTTTATTATCGAATGATTAAAATCATCGATCACTTATCGTTATTAAAGTTGACTCAGTTGAATCGTTAATTACTGTGTCGTCATGTAAAGTCTAATAAAGATGGAGAACATCGATACATTAATAATAATTGGAAAACTGATGTATGTATATGGAATAATGAGCAGAATGCGATGTTGTATTTCTCGTTTTCATTCGAAATAATTATTATTACGCCGGCCCTAAACTCAACATACTTTCCAACATTATCAGCCAAAAACCTGAATCCTGTGTTACTATAAAGATTAAACGGTTGGCGGACTTTGATTCGACTGGCAACATCAAACGGAGCTTGTGGGTCGTTTTTTGGCCGCCAGCAATCAAGCGAAAAGCAAAAGAGGAAATTAAAAAAGAGATGAGAAAAACTAGGATTGCACGGGCAGCGGAACGCGGGCGAAAAGGGGAAAAGTTGGTTCTCGAAGAGGATATTAAAGGAAAGCTCGGACACTGGGCATTGTTGGCAACAACGGCGACTGTTTGGGCGGAACAATATTCACAAGCTAGGGGAGTCTCATTGTTGGGAAAGGATGTAATCCCGCTGAAGAGCTTGGCCCATGGACGCGAGATGAGGGCTCTACCGGGAATGGAGGCACCCGCGAATAGCAACCGAGACGGGTATTCCAAGCAAGGGGAACAAAGAATTTCACCCTTCGACTCGCGAGGGTCAAAATAGAGAACGGTTCAAGAGGAAACCGCAGCCAAAGGTAGTGCGAGGTAAAAAAATTAATACCAGACGAGGCAATCCGATACTACATAATTTATGATGTTCAGGAGAGTATTGGAGAACATAATGGTATTGTCGGTAAGCGCGTCTGACAATCTTGTCTAACGATCGTGTCCCCAAAAATAATCTCGTCCCGTCTCGGAAGCAAAATGTTTGAAGCTGTCCAATAATCAGGGGGTTGTACAGGTTGTAAATATCTCAGCTTGGTTTAAGCATGCGTTTCTTAATTAATTCCCAGGGCGAGGCTGGACATGATGGATTTTCGATCACTGACAGTACTTCCAAAATCTCCATGTTATTTCCATTTTTAATTTTCCACAGGCCAAAAAAATCTATTTATACGGTTTTTACGGCTAATAAACCGAATAGGTGGTTTTTTACAAAACGCCTGTTACAGCTGTTGGTTGGCCACGCCAAATGAAACGAAGGAGCGACGTTCATGTACTGCAGGAACGGGACGTAATCCGCAGTACGTTACGGTTAACAGCAACCACAAGTTCTCATTACGCCACTTCACAACGACTTTTCCACGTTGTTCATCGCTCGCGCGAATTTGTAATCCCTACTGGATTTTCGTCGAGAGCAATTATAGCTATTTTCCAATTTCTGAGTCAAAATAACTTTCAGAATATCTCGTCAAGAGGCATATTCTGAGGTTCTGTTGTCTGAAATTAGTGCGTTTTCAATAAAATTTGCTGTCTTTTTAGATAACATTAATTTAGCCTTTCTATAGCCGATTCGAAGTAGTATTTAATTATTGAAAAGCAACACAATGCGCACGAATAAAGGAATTTTCATAATTAGTACTAGAAATGTTGTGGCTAATTTAAATACATTTTTACTTGCAACAATTAAAGCAGTGAAACCAGCTATCGAAAAATGACATTCCCAACAACTATAGAAGCCAGCTGCTTTTAACTGTAACATTACCGCATTTTCTCCTTTTTGTTTTCTTGTTTTCAAACTGGATTACGATCTTGTCAAAAATATCTATAGGTCAGGCTTGGGGATCAAATTAGAAATATTCGAAAGATATTTGACTAATTGAGTCATGATAGATGTTCGGTATAAAAACAAGTGGTGTGAATAGATCACACAGTACTTCCATGTTTGAGTCAGCAGTCAAGTAAAACCAATTGTAAAATCGAGAAACGCATTCAAAGGCCGCAACGTTAGTATGTGCTAAACAAACTGAATTCCCGGTTCCCAAAATTCGAAAAATGCTCGAATCATATTGATAACGTGGAGTACAGTGTCGCAGTCTAACGGTACCATAGAAATTCTGTAAAATAGATCTCTTTTACAGCACGGAGGCAAAAACACAAACACACACACACACACACAAATAAAAGGACGAAGAATGCGAACGATTTAAAAGTACGGTATCTGATACCAACAATAAAAATCAAGCGTCATTCTCGTTATAAAAAAAAAGTTGTAGACCTAGGTATAGCCTTCAAATATAGGTATTAGTACTTGTGGCCTGTAAATCAAAATGCAAATACGCACTACTGAATAGTAAAAAAAGCTCATACCTGGAAAG
Source organism: Tupiocoris notatus (assembly GCA_037159825.1). Taxonomy (NCBI): domain Eukaryota; kingdom Metazoa; phylum Arthropoda; class Insecta; order Hemiptera; family Miridae; genus Tupiocoris; species Tupiocoris notatus. Next base: position 376,988 of record JASJUZ010000218.1, on the reverse strand, counting down.
GGAGCCAGATAAAAATCAAAGGTCACCTACTTGTCATTTAAAGACCACAACCCTTCACAAAGATTGACTGTTACATCATGTAAAAATCGAAATAGAAAAAAATATAAGTGTTGTAAGACTGTTACATCGTAGAAAAACAGTTGAATACTTCGAAAATACTGTGCGTTATCCAAAATCTAAAACCCGCTCATTCTGCCCATTCAGTCGGAGAATATTTTCTTGGCATTTCATCGAGTTTAATTTATTTTTAAACTTTTTGACCGCGGACAGGTCAAACACTTTTGATAGCAGACACTTTTCTAACGGGGCATGCTGACACTAGTTTAGAAAGTGTTTCTGAGGATAGAATACGAAAATGTCTTCCAAATTCACCACCGTTCGAATTTCAGGCGATCGCAATACTTCCATTTACCACGCAAAAACGGAAGTAAAAATTTATACGAAACTTTGTGTTTCATAAGACTTATTAGAGAAATGACTCTTTCTCGACACTATTGCGTAGATTGAAGGATTGATGAATTATCATTTCCTCTATTGACATATCAGACTCGCTGCGCCCCTTTGTTCTTAATTCCATGAAATCTCACGCGCGCATGAAAGAGTTGATGCCGACACCTTGATCTGGATTCTGCTAAACGGGCGAGGGAAGGTTGTATTGATCAAAACCCTGCTCTCCTGTGCCACCCCATCAGACACGCAAGGTCACTATAAATAAGATGTTTTTAAAACAAATTATGTCGCAATCCTGATTCCAACAAGGTTGACAAGGTTAGGTGGGTTCTATTCGACCGTGGAATTCTCGCAAGAGAACACAAGAAAAACGTGAGTACCGAAGAACTGTTAGGCAGTAAGTGATTATCCGTTGGATGACAAATAATAAAAACTAACTTAAAAAATTAACATCGGTTCTGCCGTGAGGAGGGCAATTCAAGGAGCACGTTCTCCTCTCGTAATTTCCACTGGTCGACGAAAAATGAACTGCCGCGAAGAAGCATCGCTCTTTTAACCGTCCTATTTTAATTTTTCCATTAGAAAACGAATGAGCTTCACTTCGACTTTTTACGAGGGGTAGTCCTCTTGCCGTATTCTTTCGGCGTATTCTTTTGAACCGGGTTGAATGCGTACGTTTAGACGGACGAAAAAGAGAAGCCGAGAGGCGTCATTCGTTAGAGGGCGGGACGAGGTAAGAGAAAACGTTTTTTCCGCTCCTTCCACGCATAGCTCGCCGAGGGCTATATATTTAGGAAATGAAGCTTCTATTTTCCTCCGTTCCTTGCGACTCGAAAGCATCCCTTAAAGACCGTCCTCGAAGCCTTCTCGCTTTTCTCTTACTGCGGGGAAAAAAGAGAAATAAATTCACTTAACTGGTAGGCATACTTTACCCGAAGAATTCGATCCAGCGAGACGATGTTCGTTGGAATCTCTTCGCGCAAGTTGCTATGAGTTCTAAATCGAAAAGAAGGTCGAAGTTGGGATGAAAATTAAATATTAAAGTAAAAACAAGATGATTTATTTACGTGGTACTCATAATTAGAGAGTGGGATTGACAAAATGCTACTCTTGACTGCCCAAATATTTCACATGGCCTCCCAGCAAAGATATTGTGCAAGGTGACGTACCATTAGTCAATGTTTCGAAAGCGAATTTTTCTATTGCCCTGGATAAAGAACTTCCAACCGTTTTGTAAGGTGTGTTAGGTGTTAGGAGTATTTCAAGCCCAAACAATCTATCGAGGGTAAAATTTTGCCTTAATTGGCTCGCCTAAAGCTATGGGATCTTTAATACGCCTAAATTCCGTCAGTTTCGCTTGGAAACTGTATTTTTGTTAGCACAAACTGGCAATAAACGTGCGTTCTTTTCCTTTGTAAATCGCGGCAAAGGATTATTTCCTTTTATTAATAATCTTCAACTAACTTATTGAGGTTTAGAGGAACTATGAATGTGAGGAAATCTCGGAGATTTCGGCTTCCAGCAAGAAGAGTAGAACGCATTTTTTCACCGCGGAATTCGAACCGATTCTACAGTCTAAACAAGAACGACCAGACGAGAGTTCGCTGAGGATTAGCATACAAATGACGCTGGTCCGTCGCGTGGTCCAGACAAAAACATGACACATGGCAGAGTACGTGATTGGCCTCCGCATCACTGATAGAAGAGCTGAGGTCACAAAGATAGTACAGGATCGATTTTCTTTCATTCCTTACATTTTGTCATACGAAACGGTTGATAAAACTTCGTAGCTTTAGCACAGATTGAATACTGAATTTCTCTACATTGTCCCCTAAAGGTCAAGAGGATATAATTTGAAGAACGATATCCAGACGAGCTTTTCATCTCGACTCGATGAGCCCAGGGGTGAAAACTGATGTTGCGCAGTAAACAGAGGACCTGACATTTTCGAATATGCTCTTAAACACCCCATAAACTCCCCCTTGAAGGGTTAGTCGAGTAGCTGAGGACGCAGGCCATCACATGAGAAGAGAGTAACAGCCAATTAGCCTGTCCATTTAATTTGACCCTTTGACATTGAAATTAATTTCCACTTGGTAAAGAGACGGTATTTTATGTCAACACGGCTAGCAGAGGGAGTCTTTGTATTCAAAAGACATGGTAAAAAAACATGAGTTATTACACATATGGAGAGTTAAAGTAGTTTAATCGTTGCATAGTGCTTCGCGCATAGCGCTATTTCAGATAAATCATCCCTCAACCGAAACAATGGTAGTTCGGTAGTGTAGATAGATGAAGCCAAATACGTAGCAATGGGATCGGAGAGTGCCCGTTTTAGTTATTCGCAGAAGGTATTTGCTATTATTGAAGATTTTAGGGAAACATTTCAAGAATAGAAGAAATTTAAAGAATTTAGCTGTTATGGTTTCCGCGGAAAAATGTTGATGGCTTACGGACAGAATTTAGAAATATAGAGATTGATCATTCCGGAAAAAAATTATAATTTTATTAAAAATTAAAAATAATAATATATTATACATTTGTTACCGGGAAAACAAATCATCTAGTTTAATAATTCATTCAAAATATAGATATAGAGATTGATCATTCCGGATTTTTGGGGATTTTGTGGGAGAGAAAATTCTATTTTTCCAACAATTTTAAGACTAAGGTGTATTTGGTATCAATTTCTATAGATTTTTAGATACTGACTCCAAAAAGACCATCGCGGGGTCGATAGTTCACCCGAGTTATCGAATTTTAGCTTTTGTGAAGAATTTTCAAGATTTTCAGAAATTCGACATGATTGCATAATTATCTTTTTTACAAATTCACTCGCACTGATATTGTGGAATTCCATTTCACAAGGATAGAAGACAAAGAGATTGACACGAATTCACTGAATTTAAATGAGTTATACCGATTTCGGCGTTTAGGCACGCCGAAATAGATATAACAGTATGACTAATTTAAATCAGTAGAATCCGTGTGATCTATCTGTATTCTATCTTTGCGTTCTACACTCGTTGGAATGCTCGTCAAACACACTCAAGATGTATCGACAAGAAAGTAATTTAATTAAAATTTGAAAATTAAGAAAAATAAAAATAATTTACAATTCTAAAGTTGCAACGGAGTTTTTCTCATACAGTTTCCAGTCTGTTGCAAGGAGGAAACGTTTACAAATGTTCGGGATAGTGATTATCACAATTGGATAGTCTTCTTAGATCATATTTGAAGAAAAGGAAATAAAAACCACGGTACAATCAATTGCAGCGTTTTTTATAATTGGATATGAGGATTCTACGTGCCTTAAAATGTAAAACATTAAATATTAAAGGGGGGTCGGGAAAATGTTTGCTTCGGCTGTTACAATGGTTTATTAACCGAAATGCGTGAAATTACAGAAGAAGTCCCTTCTATTTATTTATAAAAAAAATTCGTTTTTCTAGGCAACTCGAAGAAGGAAAAAAGAGACGATTTTCTCTATAAAAACAACGTACCTTACGACTCGTCGAGCGAACGCGAGATTCGCCGATAGCCGAGTTAAACGCCTGCACTGGTTCTCCTCCGGAGGCGGGAAAGAGACTGAAACCAAACCGCCCCCGATGTAGCCGCGTTCTCGACACCCACAGCAGTCAGCCCACTCCGTGCAGCCCTTTGCCTTAGCGATTCAACCTCTCCAACACTTTCGCACAACATCCCTCGTCGCAACTTGAAAGGTCTACAAACGTCCGGCCTTGCCGTCGGAGGTAACTAATAGTTCTCGAGTATCAAAGAGCCTACTGGAACACGAGAAGGCGGAATGGTAATGAAAAACGCAGCACGACGCGACGGGATGGAATAAATGGGAAAAAGGTAAATGGCGGGTATACGAATTGAAAACGTTAAACCAGGACGATGAGATGATTTACGGAATGATCAAGCGATACGGTTCGTACAGTGGTCGCCATGGCCTTTGATTAAAAAAACTCTTAAAATAACAAGGGGCCATTGCAGAAGCTTTTTCTATCTGCTCTTTGCAACTGTTCATTTCAGAGTAATTTCAAGTGATGAGTGAAAAGTTGTAAACTAATTTCAAATATCAGTCCCCTGGTCATGGAATTGTGATAAGAAATTCTATTTTCAGTCCGTGTAATGCCAGTTTGAGGTGTTTCTGCAACGTCAGCTCTTCCGTTGAGCCCTTTTCAGCATTACAACCCTGCAAGTCAATTTGAAAATCTACGCGACATAGTGAAATTCAGTCGGATCGCTTCTTCTTCGCAGCAGTTTGCATAAAAAAATTTCTACGAAAACCGAAAGTGAAAACTGCGAGAACCTGAAACTCTCCAATATCTTAAAAACGATACACATATCAGATTACCAATAACTCCTACAAACTTCACGCTGAAAAACCCCAACTTGATTTAATGATATTTTTGACTCGAACTCGTTCAATATTATTTAATATTTCTCATATCGATGCGAAAGCGGTGAATTTCTCATTATTTTGTCATGTCATTGTCGTGGAATGCCGTTTCGTTGTTCTAAGCTTATTCTCTGGGGAAGCATATAGAACTAATGACAACGTCTTTGACATAGAAGGCGAATAATATTGATCGGAGAATCTGATTCTCCGCTGACGACCGGGGAAGAAAGTTTCTTATCTCTGCAATCGTTTTACGTCTGCTATTCCGTTGAGGAGCATCTTATCAGGCGGCGTCGTAAAATCTTGCCCACTGTAGAAACCTTTGGCGTTTACTACCGTTCCATGTTTCATCACGACGTCCCCCTCGAATAAATGGAATCCTGGCAACCCTTATGCTGTAAAGACGAAGCGAGTGCGCGTTGAATTCTAAATTGCGACCAGATGGTAATACCAAAACCTCTGCGAGACGTAAAATCGTCATAAACCGCATCTTGACAAAAGCGGTTTATTGGAATAGAAAAACTCAGAATTGAGATGAAAATCCGAGATGTAAATGCGGATTATGGGTAGGGAATTTCAATTTTTCGTTGAACAGGCCAGAAAAGGTCTTATATATTGCTGTCAGAACGAAGGTAAAGCATAAATGTTTCTAATTCAACTAGCTACTGAAAGTTCCGATGGAAATATCAAATTACAAGGGCTTTTAACTGAAAAATATTATTTGCTCATTTTTTATTTATTAATTTTTGTAAAATTATATGTTTACATAATGAATGAAAATATTGTGATCGTCCGAAAAGTGGAATTCGAAACGGAGATGAATTCGGAAGACATTTTCAACATAGCTTAGCAATTAATCCTAGCGATGAATTATTACAAAACACAATCTATATAATCAAAATATAATAATAATAATGATAGAATAACTATAATTTCAGTTGCATACACGTCCGTCTAAGTATATAAAATTACAACTCTATTCCGGAAAAAATTGATAGCTGAAATTTACATATGAAATTCTATGTGGATTTGCTCTTCCTCGGGTAGTCTTTAGACGAGTCTCCAGTTAATAAAAGTGATTTGCACGCCTTAGAGATAACTACTCCCCTTCGAGATGTATGCTATGTAAATATTCTAAGCTCTTGAACGGATGGGGTGGATTTCGTCTCAGCCGCCGCGACTACGCCGAATTAAACTTATGCCAGTTGAAGAGCAGTCTAGCGGCATCTGATATTCGCCGTCGGGCTGATATTTTTATATGCATATCGAATGAAGGCTTAGTATCTAGGGTTCTCAACAAACTAGTTCAGCGTTGACAAAGTCGTCCAGAGGTTTGCCACAAAGATAACATAAAAATAAATTCCGTCTTAATATTGAGAATCTCATCATTTTTTTCCAAACTCCATGGTCACTCTCCTATGTAGAATTATACCTCCATAAGTTTCCACTGATAATGGAGAGTTTCAGTGCATTTCGTATTTTTTTTTTTACTGAAACGTAGGAGTTTTGGTAACTTCATTAAATCATAATTTTCTTATCGTTACCGCCTTGTGGATTGCGTATTGTTGTGACCATTAGAGGCATATTTATGATTTAACAAAGCAATCAAAACGCCCACGTTTCAGTTTCCAAAAAACGCAAAATTCACAAACACTCTCGAATGTTGAGCTAATTAAGCATAATAAGCAAGAACTTAATTTTTACCTCAGGCGTAGAAATAATTTTCGTTCATTTCCCGCCCAACGACTTCTCAAATAACGAAGTGTCTACAAGCGCAACTCGCCAGACGTTCTCGACTCGAACTTGTAAAATTATAGTCTCGAGAATTGCGTTTTCGTAATACAGCAGGAAACACACCTGCCTTAAAGTTCAATCCGACGCTCTAGTCGAGTTGTGCTTTAACCTAATTTGCTTTCGCTTCCTATTACTTCAGTTATTGCAGTTTGTTGTTTTGCCAGCGAAGGGTTAAAACATAAATTCAAGCGCGTAGCCTTCAACGGAGCAAGTCCAATCATAAGGAGTCCAAGGTTTGTTTCCTCAGGTGAACTCCTGGCAATACCGTCTCATTCTGAGCTTGCTTTTAGGCTTCAAATGAAACCAACATGAAAGCGTGTGTGTGAGTGTGTTGTTGTGTACGTCAATAGTTCGCTTGGTGATTATTTAGTTCCGCAGAAAATCGTCGAAGCTTCCCCACCGGAATCTAGCGGCAAGAATTTTGCAATTTCTGGGCCCGAGTGAACTTTCGGACCGAAAACGTCTAATTTAATATCCGGGGGTTGTGAGGGGGAAAACCAGGCGACTCGTTCTCCGATTCTTTATTGGCTTGCCGTGCGCTTTCGCACATTCGAGCATTTTCATGGCGACGTGGTCCACAGCCTAATTCCAGTATACAGTATAATTTAATAGCTCGCCGTACACGCACGTCCTTTCCCTTGGAAAATCACGTCACGTGGTAACGTGAGAGGACACCGCCAAGGGAAAAAAGAGGGTAAATTTGGTGAGAAAGAGATGTTTTTTGTAAATCGCGAGATGAAATTGTAGCCAGTGGTGTGCAAAGATCACTCAGCACGTCCACGTTTGAGTTGGCCGACAGGTATAAGCAATTATGAAGTCGAGAAACCCATTCAGGGGCCAAAACGCTATTGTATTATACACTGCTTAATACACTGCTATTGTTACTGGAAACTAGCCAGAGACCCAAAAACCGATAAATGCACGAATCAGGGTACTAACGCGGAGTTACTGAGTGCGACCAAGACGATAAAAATCAGGCATCATTCACTCACCGTAACAAACATTTCACATTCATTTCGAATGTATTGGTTTTTGCTGCCAGTAAAAAACCAAATACAAAATACGCAGTGTGAATTAGCGAAAAAATCTCTAACGGTGGAAGTACGGTGTGGGACACAATCGATATCAATCAAGCGTCTTCCGCATGTTATCACTAACAATAATTCATGACCTCAAACGTTCCATAATGTTGACTCTTATATCCCGTACAAATCAAAATAGAAAGAACTCCTATATCTCGCAATTACTGCATGTTATCCAAAATTCTCGAAAATAAAACAGCCTGGGATGTGGTTTGTGGGCCACGTTGGAAGTCATAATCGAAAACTTTGATCATGAATATTGGTATATAGTATTTCTATCAACAACTCTGCATCGAGGTTTATCCAACATGGTTGAAGTGACTCCTCCTAGATGTCCTGGATGTATTCAATGGCAGCTATGTGCTAACAAAATATAACAGAAATACCTTCAAAAAAGTAAACATTTTTCAAAGACCTTTTAAAAAGGCCTGTAGTTTAAAATAAATCTCCCAAAAAACCCCATGGATATTTTTCCTTCTAAATTTTCCACAATCAGAAAAAATCCCCTAGATCTAGGGGGAAATCCTCTGACTTGGCAAGTGCTGGTAAAAGTCATCCTCTTTCGTGATATCATACAACTCTGTCGCAAAAAAACTGGTCGGAAGCAGATCATCGAATCCGAATTTGCCGATTGTCATAGCGTGTATTAACTAGGTACTCTAATAACTGTATGATTTTGAAAAAAACATTAGGTCAATCTGCTTCTTGAGCCATCCACAAAAAAATAAAATAATTAGCAGCATCAATGTTATTTTGAGTTGACAAATAGACGCTATGCATAAAATTAATTTTATAAACTGACGTGCTGCTATTATAATAATCACTACAATAATTATCAGCTTTCCACGGTCGTTTTATAATGAAAAAAATTTCCTTTATATAAATACTCAGTTTCGCATGGCGGACGTTGACGGAACGGGGATTGTTCGGGAAAATTGTTTCCACTCGCTGATAAGGAGGCGGTGAGTCATGAAAACAATAGGTTTTACGTGTAAGATAGAACACGTTGTTACCATGGGCTATCATCAATAGCCTCTCGGACCCTATAAATAATTCTAGCATGGAAGCGAAGAGTGGGTCGAACGTCGATATATCACGTGAACAAGGCGAAGGACCTGATAAAGCGAAATTACAATCATAGGATTTACCCTCTTCCATCCTCAACAACTATCGCCTCAATTGGCTTAAACTATGTCTAGTTCGCGCGAAAACTATGACGAATTGATACTTACGATAAAAGAGAGAAATCATATTAAATTTGGTTCATTGGCAGATATTATTTCAGGAAAAACCAATAGCAATCGTACATGAATTTTTTTTCATACTAAGCGTTATACACTACTCATAAGTCTCCAAAAATTCATTGCTCTCCTCCGTGAAAATTAGGGGTTGATATATTTTATGAGATTTTTAGTTCATCAGATTCATTATATCAGTAGTTATTTTTTCCACAATAATTACAAATTTAATATCTTAATCATGGCAAATATTTACACACATAAACTGTTTTATAACACATTATCGTATCAAGTTGATGTTCATCAGTTCATTTCTTCGGTAAATTTATAATGAAAAATTGTTGCCTTTTTTATTAATGGTCAAGAACAAGGCGTATAACCTACTGAATAGAAAAAAGTTTCAAGAAAGGCGTCTTTGCCACATCAGGCACTCCTCATTAAAAATCTCGGAGTAAAGCTCATTCGTTTATTTGATAAGACTTCGCTTTCACCACATAGAGAGCTACTGCATTATTTCTTCCCATTTTCATTCTATTTCATAGCTCAGAAAACATCAAAATCACAGTTATTCCAAGGACGACAGATACTCGCGAAATCTAACCAACTGGAGAGCGTACGCCGATACGGACAATAGTAAATGTGGGTCTTTCTGGTAAAGCGGCAGGTGGGAGTTGAGGGAGAGGTAAAAGTTAAGGTTTACGGATGGAGCATAGCAACTGCTTTCGAGTCCATTGTCTGTAGGACCCAAGGAGCGAATATATCCCAATCCGATAACCTTGCGGGCCTTCGCCGTTCATTCAACGCCCTTCAACACCAAGTCGCCACTTCCATCGCTCCGATTCTCAGACGGTAACGCTTTTTTTACCCTAAGGTGGGATTTCCCTCGAAACAGAGTCCCTATCAGTTCGATACTTCATCACACGTAAAACTCTGAGCCAGCAATGTTTTTCGTCCTATCTCGTCTCGATATTTGGAAGAAAAATTCCGTAGGGAATTTTGACATTTCGGTTAGAAACATCGTTTTATATTTGACTTATTATAATAGAGGTGAGCTACAAACTCGCTCATTCTAAGGTTCAAAAATAATATTGGTTTATTATTCAATAATAAACCATTGTAATCGCCCAGAAAAAAAAATTTCTAACCCCCCCTCAAAATTTGATGTTTTAACGTTTCAAGGCATGTAGAATCCGAATATCCAATAAAAAAAATTCTGTCCGTCCGCCGTACGCCGTCCGCCGTACGCCGTCCGCCGTACGCCGTACGCCGTACGCCGTTAGCAGTTTTCCGGCCAAACTGTAAGAGCTAAAAATTTGAAATTTTCACCAAAAATCAATCTCGGTCCTACGACGGCCCAATTCTTGAACCAACTTGCTAGCTCAATTTTAAGGGTATTTTTGGGGGGTTTTGAGGGGAGAAAATTCATATTTTCCAAGGTTTTCAGAAAAATGTGTACGTGGTATCAAATTATATAGATTTTTGGACGCTGAATCGAATGAGACCATCGCCGGGTCGATAGCGTTATTGGTTCGCGAGTTATCGCAGCTTTTGTGCCGAATTTGGGAGATTTTCAGAAATTTGACATGAGGGTATAACTGGAGAGTTCTTGGAGCTATAAAAATCGTTCTATACTCATTGGAAAGGTCGTCAAACACTCTCTCCAGCTGTATCGTTAGGCAATAAGTTTAGCTTTTAATTAGGAAATTAAGAAAAATAAAATGATTAAAATTACAATAGTTGCTACGGAGTTTTCCCCTATAGTTACCATCTGTTTTTCGGTGGGAACGTTCAAAAATGTTCGGAATATTTAAAATGACAGATGGATAGTCTTCTTAAATCAATATTGAAGCAAATATAATAATAAACCACTGTACAATCATTTGCAGCGTTTGTGTTATTGCGTTTGATTCAACGAGTTTTTCCCACTCTTTCTGTTGGTGCTCATTTTGAAGCATAAGTCGCTCGTTCTTATAGATTTAGAGCATCGAAAACCATCAATAGTTGCATTACTCTCGTTTCAAACACTAAACTAGTCAGATGGTGGCAAAACTTGTTCGTTCCAAAGGGAGCTGCAAACCCAGCTGTTTATCCCGTTCTCAAGGCAGAGTTTCTTACAATAAACTTAGCAGTACCGGTGTCAGTTTTTTTATTAATTAGATTTTATTTCATGTTTTATGTTCAGTTTTATATTAGGTACGCACTACCTTCAATGTTTTTAGGTTGTTGAATAATCTTTCTTATCACGCAGCCCAAAAATAAATGAAATTGTAGCAGGAACAATTTAGAAACTAAAAAATGTAGAGGCACGTTTGGCAAGTCTGTTGAAAATCAAGAGACATCATCATAAGAAACATTTAAGACCTATACCGTTAAAAATAATTACATCTATGGCCTGTAGAAAAAAAAAAAAATAAACACTTCTAAACGTTCTATCTCGGAACTATGTAGGGTAAAAGCACCAATTGTTGACACTAATCCAAATGTTGACACTTTAATTTCAAAATGTAAAAATAAGGTATTGGGCCACTGTAGCCACTCGAAATCGGTGTCATTCCCGCCGATAAGAAAGTAGTTATTAAGTTCGGCCGCCTCCACTAATTAAAATAGCCGATATAAATCGGCTGGCCCATGTTGAATCCGACAACAGCTATCGCAGTTACTTCAGCGACGCCAACCTTGTCTCACTTGTTAGTGAGGTAAGTCAACAAAATTAGACTTTTCAAGAAAAATATTGTGAGTTAAATTTACCATTTAACATTGTCTGCTCTACGAATAACATAAGGAACAATGCGTAATGAGTTAAAACCCTGAATTTCAATGGAAACATGGTTAAGTTAGGTGTCATCATTAAGTCTCACAAAATAGTCTAGTATCCTAATGTTGACACAGGTGTCATCATTAGGGAAAACATTAGATTTGGTTGCTATGGTGATATTTGGATTGGAATAATTGCGTAGTATATCCTGAGGCTAGAATTTTTAATTGTATTTAGTGGAACCTTAAGTTGACATCGCCTGATCCCAATGTTGACATTCGGTTCCTAAACTTGACCTCAACTTTTTCTAATTTTAATTTTAATGGAAAACGTTATTTTATCAAAAGCATTGGGTAGTTATTGTGGTGGGAACAGAACCCTTTATTTTTAGCCTATACTTACCTACCAGGCACCTATTAGGTACCTACCAGGATCTTAAAATTACATTATCACTTTTATGTCTTATCATTTTTACAGATTGATCTTTTACAGATCTTCTCCTATCGATCAGCAACGTAAGGTACAAACTGCCCAAGCCCAGATCTTACATGGGCGATCCCCGATAATAAGTTTGTGTTCCCTGTTTCTGTGCCTGTTCCTCTTTGTAATTCAATTTGGTATGTTAAAAATGTACTTACCTTCTTTCTGAAATGTCGTATAACTTCTGGAAATATACTAACATGTTCTGAATGTGTTTTGTTCATTTAGGCCTTGAGAAACAATATCAGGAAAGCAAAGGGTCAATATTTGAATTGGTGTCAACATTAGGAACTGCAAATGTCAACATATGGAATTTTCGAGAGCAAATGTGTCAACATTGGGGGGCAAATAGCCATTTTGAAAAAATTACTTTGTTATAATAAAACAATGATTTTGGTAAGTCCAATACGTGCAAACTGTTCAGAAGGAACTCACAATTCATAATAACTACCTAAAAGTTTTATTTTATAAAATACTTTCGTAGAACGCAGAATTAATTGACTTGCTTCTCTAATAGTGTCAACAATTGGTACTTTTACCCTAATGTGTGTCACGTATTCACAAAACACTTGTTGGAATCAGTCTTCTGCGAATCAATTCTTGTACGATTCGCCGATCTTCTCGTCAATTGATAACGTCCTGTAACGTAAATGATTATTGAAAATAATTCCTCGCCGTGACTTTAAACGTAAAAGAACGTGCGTTTATTGGCAGAAGTCATTCCCAATCCCCATTCTCGAATGAAGCAATTAAATGCGGGAAAATCTATGAAAATACGCAATGGGAATAATGAAGTAGTCACCCGTTGTTTTAACATTCGACCAAGGGAAATATTCAAGTAATCATCCAAATATTTTCCGCGTAGGTATATTGAAAAACTAGAAACGTAACGATAGTTTTGGTGGCAAAAAGTACCTCGACCAAAAAAGCCGTAATTATGCCCAGACGTCTCCGTCATCTGTCAATTCTGCATTCGCAGTTGATTCTCCTCGTTGAATCTTCTCTTTCACCCGATTCTTCCTCGAGTTCGATTAGTAGTTCGTTGACTCGGAAAATTAAGTTCTCCTCGCGTCACGTCAGCGCGGCTTTCGGTGCCGTTCGGGGAATTTCAAATGAAAACCGAGCGAAAAGAAGCGCCAACTTAATACCGCTCTTGGGCCCCAGTTGCTTCCGGTTGTGTCGTGGAAAAGGAATGAAGAGAGCGTTGTGATTTCATTCGTTTACCGGGATTTCATAAATTATGCAGAACAGAAGGCGCTATTGCTGTTGGAAAAGTGGTGACCTTTTGCTTGCATAAGACGGTAAAAAAAGAAGAGTAGTTGAAGTTGAGGACGACAAGTCCCTTTAGGGATTCCTAGAGTCAATCTGTCACGAACGGAAATATGGCGTTATTTTATTCTTCGCGTCGCTCCGGATTTTCTCTCTACTCTTATTTCTTATTCAATTTCAAGTGCGGGTTTTATTATTAAAAAATTACACATAGATCCGTCGGGCTCATCAAAGGATCGTTTGGCAGGTGAAGGATTTTTTAAAAGATTGTCTACGCGAAGGCCGATACCTGGCAATGATTTGTAAAGACTTCACCAACGGAAGAAGAATACTTAACAACTGTTCTAAATAATGCTGAGTTTCCTTATGCGAATCAAGCAAAATATTTGGGTATGACGCTTGACATCAAAAAGCTAATGGAAAGAACACTTCAAGAAGAAAACAAAGCTCGTAATCACACTAAGAAAAGCTACGGGTTAATTGGACGTCGGTCAAAAACTACCGTCCAGAACAAAATACTCCGGTACAATCAATTACCCAAGCTTGTGTCGTGTACCTCTCCAACCAACAAACTAATCGTACAACGGTTTCAAAACAAGTTTCCTCCATTGCATACCTCCACGGTACTTCAAAAATGACTGTCTCCATCGAGACCATCAAGTGGAGACCATTATTCATAAGCCACCTTGCCAGACTGGCAGACCACGTCAACGAGAAAGCCGTCAAACTCCTCAAACACCGAAGGTCTAACTCGCAGCCTCAAGCGACTAAAACGGTACGAATTTCCATGAGCAGTGTCTACGCCCATGAAAGAGACAATCAAACAAGTAATTGTCATTACTCAAGGCCTAAACATTGTTGTTACTTTGTTAATAAGGTTTAGGTGCAACAACATTTTTTTCAATAATTTCAGATTGTAGTTCAATAATTACAAAACTAATTAAGGAGTTCTCAAAATTCAAATGCTGGAGAGATAAAAATGCGTAGAAAATATAAACCACTACCAGCTCTTGGTTTCGAAAAAAATCGCTGGTACCTATTAGTTGAAAGAGATTAAACAAAAGAACTGAAGGCAAAGAAAGAATAAACGCAGCATCGCCTTAGGATAAAGTAATTACCTTTAATATATTTATTTTCCTAAATCATCGCCCCATCCTTTTTGCAATATTCATTATCGTCTTTGACTAACTTTCGATAATAATTTGTTTTCATAGCTGTTGAGTCCATAAACGAAGTATCTTCCATCATATTAATTGCGGAGCACGTTAACCCGACCGTTACATTAACGGAAGTGGAACGAAGGCCGTCCGGAGATTTATCACAGTCCAGCATCAATATGGAGGACCAGGTTAGGTAGGTGATCGACGGTTGTTAGCTAATAATTAATATACCTCGGTTCCGATGGTCGAGTCATTCATCAAACCGCGCCGAGCAATTGCCAGAGCGAAAGCCCTCGCTTTCCGCGAATACTACGAGCCCTTTTCGTTCAAAGGTTTCCTTTGTAACCGGCGAAAATTAATTATGGCTCGCCCGAGGCTTCTTGTGCGATTCCAACGACGGTTTTACCAGTTACTCATACTTTTGCTAGCACGGAGAGAAAAGCGAACTTCTCGATGGTTTCTATCATTGATGAAAGTCCTGCTTGTCAGTTTCATACAGTTTTCTAATGTGCATGAAGAGCTATAAAAATCGTTCTATACTCGTTGGAATGCTCGTCAAATACTCACTTCAGTGTATTGTTAGGCAATTAATTGAACTTTAAATTAAGTTAATGGGAAATAATATATAAAAACATTCTAAATGATGATATTCGCCGGGGAGAGTTTGCTCTAAGTTACCAATATGTTCTTGGGTAGCAATGTTCAAAAGAATTACGGTTAGTTCCTATGACAAGGTTTGGTATTTTCAAATCATGATTGAAGAAAAGAATAATAAACCGCTGTACAACCATTTGCAACGTTTTTATACCCCCAATAGATTGTCGAGCATTTGAATTTTGAGCTGGTGTTCAATATATCTGATCAATTTCGATAGTGTCCAGGTCGCAAACTGTACTGAATAATCAACGATTTATGAACCTGATCACTTCCTGGTTGATTGGAACACAGCCCCTAATAATATAATAGTATTCAATTCTCATTTCCCGAATGATTGAACAACATGACTGAATTCTGAGACCTACACAACATATACCAAGAAAAAAAAGAAAAAAACGCAAGTCAATCACAGTAACCTACTCTTTTTGAAGTCGGTTAAAAATATCTCCTAATAATTTGTTGTTTTACGTACAGTCCCAATAAAAAATGAAAGAATCTAGTCATTAACACTTTTTTTATCGAAACTATAAAAATCGTTCTATACTCGTTTGAATGCTCATAAAACACCCTTCTATAATTTATCGTTGGGGGAATAATTTAACTTTTTAGTGGGTAGTTAAGAAAAATATAGATAAAATGTTCGCTTGGTTGTCGTCGCATTTATTGTAGTAGAGGGGTTTGTGAGGGGGAGAAAAACCAGGCGACTTATTCTCCAGATTTTTAATGGCTGGCCGAGCACTTTCGCCCATTCGGGCATCTTCAGGGCGACCTATGTACATATCAGTGTTGTTAGCATGGAGGTACAGTATTACTATTATTTATAGAGCTCGTCATTTCTCATGTTTTCTCATCTCTCTGTCAAGTACTTTCCGAATACTATTCCAGGACACAGGGGGAGCCAGGCAGACGATGTAACCCTTAAGTATCATTAAACTGTGCCGACTTGGCTGTGGACCTCATGGTTCCACGTGAGTAATAAGTAAAAAAGAGCTCTATAAATAATAGTAATACTGTACCTCCATGCTAACAACACTGATATGTACATAGGTCGCCCTGAAGATGCCCGAATGGGCGAAAGTGCTCGGCCAGCCATTAAAAATCTGGAGAATAAGTCGCCTGGTTTTTCTCCCCCTCACAACCCCTCTACTATAAATAAAATGATATTACGATAGTTGGAAACATTGGAAACCTTTCACAAGAGAACTGGTAGAAACTTTCACAAGAGTTCTGGTTAGTGACTATACAAAGTGGATGGGCTTTTTCAAATCATGATCGAAGCATACACTGTTTTTTTTTTTGTTTTTTTTTTTTTCAGAAAATTTTGAGAGTTCTTTGTAATGCCCGAAGATCAGCCACAACTTGGAAACGCCTGGGGATAAACCCGATAAAAATTAGAGCAGGATCCTTGATTGCCGGAAAGGCCGCAGGCTATGAAGGAAATAGGAGAAAACAATTTGAAATACTACAAGACTTCCAGAACAAGTTGAACTCCGGATGTCTTGCGCTTTACAAACTTTACTGTTGGAACGAAACTAATACTTTTCGTCAGAGAAGAGGGAAGAATTTTGACGAGAGGACCGAATATGTTCTGATACACTGGCATAGTTCAGTTTTCAACATATAGCTTAGCACTACATGAGTGTTCAGTATCTACGAATTAATTTAAAAAGCTTTTATTTGAGCTACACATTTCTTTGTATAATATGTTACCCTTAATCGATTATCAATGTGATACAGCCAGTAGATGATTATTTTTACTTTCAGTATCATACCTTCCCCGAGGGTAGTTTAAATAAATAAACTGCTTCGCAATAAATCCACGCAATGAATTAATAAATAACATAACACAATCTATTAATTACCGAACAAACCAATTTATAATCAAAATGTATAATGATGATGATGATAATAATAATAGTAATAATAATAATAATCATGTTCACGATAATATACAATAATAATAACTTTATTATAAAAATAATTTTATTATATATGGGTAACTATTATACAAATATAACATAATTATAATAACAATATATAATTTCTCAACACAATCTTGCACACACGTTGCCCAGTACAAAATTAGAACTCTACTACAAAAAATCTATAGCTGAAATTTACGCATGAAAAATCCAATCTCGATTTGTTTCCTCCTCCGGGAGTCTTTACTCGAGTCTCCGGTTAATAAAAGTGATTTGTACTCCTCGGAGATAAGTTCTCCCCTACGAGGAATACCGCTATGTAAATATTCTAAGCTCTTGTACGGATAGGGTCGATTTTGTCTCAGCCGCCGCGACTACGCCGAATTAAACTTATACCAGTTGAAAAGCATTGGATATTTTCATATGAATATCGAACTAACTATTGTAAAACAGAGGCATAAATCACCATATATCCATGAAAAAGGAATAGAAATCAACTAAATTTTCGGACAAAATTGTTCCAGTGAATGAGCTAAATTAGCAATTTCCGGATTTTGGATAACAAACAGTTCTTCCGAAATATGACAGTTCAATTTTTTTCTATTTCGATTTTGACAGGCTGTAAAAGTAAACATTTTTTTTACGTTTGAGGTCTTGAAATGTGCGGTATGGCGAGCAGATGACCCTAGATATTTTATATATTGGCTTACACACCGTACTTCCGCGGTATGAATTTTTTCACTAATGCGTATTTTATATTATGATTTTACAGGCCGCGAAAAGAATTATTTGAACGCTAGAGGACCGAAATTTTTTCTTCATATCAGCTTAATGTCGGCTGATTTTTATTATTCGTGTCACACACAGTACTTCCTCTTAAATCGCATTTTCAGTAAATTTTAATGAGCCCTTTTGTATTTTCGGTTCTTTGCAATGAATTTCACAAAACTTGTCTCGTAACGTTTCGATCACAAGTCGTACTTCCGCCATAACCGGATTTTTTACAATATTCATTTTAACTGGCCGCAAAAATGAATATATTTGACGCTTGAGGTCACAAAATGTTTGTTAAGGCGAGTGAATGACGCCACATCTTCTTCTAAGGTCACACACTAAACCAAAATTGACGTTTTCAGACAAAAATAGTTTAGAGTTAAACGTCAATGTTATTCACCGGGATAAGGGTATTCTTCCCCCCATACTATAAATTTCTTTTATTCAAAACCCAAGTATTTTTTATTCAATGCAAATTAAATTTCTTTAGCACAGCATTCTTTGTTTAGCTGGAGCTTATACATTTCCAACAATAGAACTTTTTTTCAGCAGAAAACGATGTTTACCACTGTATATCGAATTCAATGGTTTCACAGATTCAAATTTCTGAGAGCGGAGATTTTAGAATAGTTCCTTTCTTTCAACTGAATGTAGATGAAGAAACACTGTAAAAACTTTCTCAAATACCATCTATTTTCTGTCTCTCCTGTGTGATTGGCCTTGACCAAATTTTCTCGACTCGCTTCGTCGAAAATATCCGAAAGAAAAAGTACACTAGCGAGGAAAAATATTTCGACTCGGAAAAACAGTTCACGGCCTTGACACGATTATGACAGAGGATAAACCCGAGCTTCACAATCGGTATTAGCTGAACCCTTTTGTAAGCCGTTTCTCAGAACTTGACAGTTTCCTGTCCAGGATTAAATGTTCTCCTGGCAGAAACATCTGGGCGCCCGTTCTTTACGTCAAGTGCGAGAGTTGATGTCAGCCGGAGGACGTTCCTCTCCATTTCTTAGAAGGGTTATCCCACTTTATCTCCAACTGCGGTTCGTACTTGCCTTGAATTCATTTCAAAAGATGGGAAGACAAAAGGAGCTAAATCGGAACCAGGGTTTTTTACGAAGAAATTTGGGTTTTCAATTTTATTACCGACGGTGTGGAGGCATGTCGCCACAGTTGGACCGGCGTGGAGTGACGTGCCCATTTTTCAAGTCACTGCAGGCTCAGGCCATGGTTTTTCACCAACGTTTTTCTCTTAAAATTTTTTTCTGTTTTCGCTGTCAACAACCAGTACCTATATTATTTTTACAGCCTGAAGAACACGATTCGGGAATATTTTCATTTGATGTATTATTCAATAATAAACCATTGTAATCGCCCAAGAAAAAAAATTGTCTAACCCCCTCAAAATTTGATCTTTTACGTTTCAAGGCACGTAGAATCCGAATATCCATTAACGAAAACTCTGTCCGTCCGCTGTCCACCCTTTTCTGACGAAAATATTTATAGTTTCGTTCTACTTTTACAATACGAAACATTTAAAGTCGTTCTATTCATCGTTTTCTTTTTATAGTTCCGCAGCTTTTTTAAAAGCTAAATTCTTCAAATTTTCACCAACAATCAATCTCAGCCAGACACGGGGTCAATTCTTTAACCAAATCGCTACCGGAATTTTAGGAGCACTTATAGGGTCGTTTGAGGGGGAGAAAATTCTTATTTTCTAAAAAATTTCAGATAAAGGTGTATTTGGTATTAATTTCTATAGATTTTGGACAGTAAATCGAATGAGTCTATCGCAGGGTCGATAGCTTAATTGGTTTTTCAGCTATCGCAGCTTCTGTGAAAAATTAGGAAAATTTTACAAATAACTCGAGTATTCTTGGAGCTACGGCGTTTTCCCTTATAGTTACCAATCTGTTGTTAGTTGGAAGCGTTCACAAAAGTTCGGACAAGTTGTTATCACAAATGAATGGTCTTCTTACATTATTATTGAAGCAGACGAATAATAAACCACTGTAAAATCATCGGCAGCGTTTTTTCCATGCATGTTCCATATTAGAGCGGAGTAAACGTTCCAGAAGCGAAATTTCTGTCTGTAAACTCGATCGATAACAAATCAAAGAGTTTCAATAAAACTCCATTTTTAAATATTTAAAAAAAAAATTACGTATGTATATAAAAAGATTTGTTATAGAAATACTCCACAGAGTAATATTTTCGAAAAACTTTCTCGACTTATACAAAGTCGAAAGCGAAGAGGAACACTTTCGGATTGAACTGCGGGTGATATAAGACAGATGGAATCGTGGACGCGGAAAATGCACAAGGGAGGGAGCATTTTCTTTAGCTGTTATTTGATGCGTATTTTGATTCTTGAAAGCTGAACTTGAAGTCTCATAACGCTTGTTAACTTCTGCAAAGTACACGGTATAAATAGTTGGTGAAGACGTTTGCAAGAATTCCCCTTCGATGTTTTCTTCCGCACGATGGAAGCGTGTGCGGGGTTCATTAAAGCGAAACTGGAGGATTTTCCTTTGGTTCCGAAGCGTGAAATTTTACTGACTTCGAGAAACTGGGAGCTCTTACGATCAAAGTTGGGTTTACACGGAATCGGAGGTAACGTGAGTGGGGGCCCTCTACTACGTGTTCAACAAATAGTTTCCAATTATAGTCACTTATAATCAACCTAATACCCTACCATATCCTACTATTATACTCATCCTGGTACTCGCGTGTCTATAGATAAAGACTCAAAAATGTGGTTGACTTAGTTTTTATAATTTTGCCCGATATTTTTCCTGTACCACCGATTTCCCCCAGATTAATTTTTCTGTTTTATTATTCGCGCAGTAGGTATTTCGTCACACTTTGTCTTCGCCTCGAGATACGTTGTCAACAACATTCTTAATACAAATTGACCTACGGGACCTCCTGAATTGTTTATCCCTCGTAAATATTAGTCGTAAGCAAATATTTTCAATCGAATAATTAAATTACTATACGCTCAACGATAGATCACTCTTGTAAAAATGCCCGAAGATCCTGAACTTACAACGTGGAATAATCAAGTTCGCGCTGCTGAGTGAAATACGATCGTAAGACGGGAGTATTCATGAAATTTTGACGGGTTGCTCAAGCGGAGAGAAATGTTCGGAGGATAATATTACCAGTAGTAAGTATTCTTCCTACGCCTACGGAATCCCCGCCTGAGAAGAATCCTTAATGTATTTCCCCAGAGCGAAATATATTCGCTATATGGAGCTTGCCGAGAGAGCGAATAAATAAAGGTATAATTAAAAGTAAACTCGCGATGATTCCTATTCGAAGAGACTTGCAAATAGGGACTGACAAAGTAAATTCATTATGTTCGGAAACCGCCCTTAAAAATACTTCCCCATTGAAACCGGTTGTGGCGAGGAAAAATGAATTATTCAGACGCTTAGCGTCTGAAATCTACGAGGAAATGAGAAAATTGTGCAAGGTATTTTATAGAAATGGTCAGCCATTTGGGGATTTTGAAGAGATCTCGGCAACCAAACGAATCCATCCTCTTGTAAAAAACGATACATTAGTCAAAACGGAATGTGACGCTTATAAACATACAATTAAAAAAAAAAAAAAATCGAATTCGATTCTGTGAAGCATGCAATTGATTTCGTAAAAAACTTAGTGGACGCTACCTCTTGTCTTTTGCGAAGAATAAGTAGTAGGTATCACAAATTAGTTTTGATAGTTGCGTTAGGTGTTTACAGAAAATAGTATAGTTGTATAGTAAAATAGAATAACTTTGAAAGGACATCGGCGATGTGAGCAATTTTCTCCACTGTTCACTTACCTTCCAGAAAGCGAAATACGTCTCTTTTCTTTCTCTATGACGTTTTCTATATTACAGAATAATGATGTATACGACTTCATTTAAAAGACGATTCATCACGCTATCTATTGATTGTCAACCGCAGGATGGCTGGAGGAAATATTTATTTTCGCCATTTTGATAAATACCAAACCCATTCCGTACTCTCTGCACGGACTGGTGAATCAGACATCCAAGTTGTTGACAGATATGAGATACGAATCTCCGTCAACTCCAGCAAACCGTGGAGGAAAAAAAAAGAAAGTTATGGAAGTCAACAAGGAGTGACGTCACCGGATGAGGAAACCGACTTCTGAGCGCTGTTGACGATCAAACCATCGCGGCTCGGCAGTCAAGCGAAAACCTAGGGTGGGATAGTTTATAGTAAGAGGGTTGGCAATACATTTTTGAAGGGTACAATTCAACATTGAGGCAAGATAACCGACATGCGGAACCAACGTTAGCATCGTGTTGGCATGTGAAATGGAAAGAATTGCTTTCGTCACTTAACGCGTCTACAACAGGTTTTTAAAGACAATTTAGCTGTAAAAAGTTAACAGAAACTACGATAAGTGCATATTTTTGTTATAAAATAATATTAACGCTGTCGCCTGTATACAATTACCAATTACGTCTAATTTAAAATAGAATGTATAAAAATGTGATAATGGAACGGGCAATTTTCTACGTTTGCTGCTGATGTCACACCCAAAATCGGACTTACTTGACCGTATTTAGCTACTGTAACAAGTCAATTGGTTACAGTTTTAATGGAAAATTACTTTCCAGCAAATCATACCCATTTATATTATGCAGTTCTGAACACATTCAAACGATGTTTAATGAGGTCGTAAATCATAGAAACTGTTGATAGACTGGTGATGAATTCGAGAAAACGGTTAAGAGATCGAACAATAAATTGTAATTTCGTTGCCGGAACTAAGATCTCCTGCTAAACCAGTTCGACTGCAATTGTACAGTTCTAGTGTTTTGAATAATGATCTAGCGCCCGCAGTATTTATTACAATGAGCGAGACGTATGGATAATACTGGCTCAAAAAAATTAATACGACCATACATGTGACTGGGATACATGTTTCATTTACACCTTGTAGGTATGTAGGTAAACAATGATCAAAAAAATACTGGACTTCATTGTCACGCGTTTTATTACCGATTCGAATTTACGCAACTATTTTACACAATTATTTATTTTCCGATCGTCGACTGATTGGAACAGATTTTTCCACTCATTTTAATTCGATTAAATCGAACCGCTGCTGATTGGGACGAGAAAATCGTCGCCCGTTTCGCCTTCTATCGAACGTCGAATGCCGATCACGAACTGAATCTAAATGAAGTCGTTTGACTGCTGCTAATGAATCAACGGCTGACAATTAACGTTGTTTCATCTTACTTTCCCTTTCAGACGAGTTTTTGCAACGAAATTTCACAATTGAAAGGCCCACTTTTCATTCTGCTTGACTACGGCAGACTGTTAATTATAGTAGTAACGGTTGATAAAGAGTATATACGAGGACATGAAATAAGAAATGTCTCGGTTATTAAAATATTAGCTCTAAAACCCTATTAAAAGCTGATGGATAAAAGAAATTGAACAATATTCATCAGTATTTGAAAATAATGGGAATCTATACGAGGCATAAATTAATATACGAATTATATTATTCATTCGTAACAAAGTAATGAATAAAATAGTTTGCCATACACGCACAACCTTTCCCTTTGGTAATCAAGCACGAGGAAACATGAGAGGAAACCACCAAGGGAAAAAACGGGGAGAAACAAATTTTAGGATGTTGATAATTATTGAAAGTTCGATTCTCAGACATTTTTATTGAAGAGAAATTGAAGTGAGAATCTTTTTCCTTCGGAAATCATGGCCAAAAAATGGTAAAATTGAGATAAAATGTATTGAATTTTCTTGGCCAGATGAGATGATTTTGCTAAAGATTGCGTGGTAAGGTATTATTTGAAAGAAAACTAGTGGTGTGCATAGATCAGACGGTACTTCCATGTTTGAGTCAGAGATTTATAGACCTCATATTCATTTTTTCGGCCAGTAAAAAATTTCAAAATACTAAGTATGCACTACTGAATTAGTAAAAAAAGCTCATTACGTGAAAGTACGGCGTGTGAACCAATAGATACAAATTCAAGGGTAGGGAGAGTATCTATTTAAAAATCATTGCGTTAGTGGACGATAGCATGAGCAATGAAAATCAGCGAATGGTTCGGGAGAGGATTTTCGGAAGACTGGTTCCAACCTGTGATTAGTGACCACGTGATTTATCACTAGCAAGAAAAGAGGAAGGGGCGGTTTGATTTATTTTAAGCCACTTACCTATAGCCGCAATTATGCACGACGTAGCTAAAAGCAATTCAGCTTACTGAAATCCTCTAGGTTTTCCCCTTGATCACCTTGAAATTTCGAGCATGATATGCGCCACACCAAGTGATAGCTTCATTGAACGTTTTCCCCCATAAGTAGTTACGCAAATAATGTAACTCTTAATTAGATGATAGTTTAAAAAAATTATAATTAATTACTATTACAGCGTAGGAGTTTTTCCTTAAAGTAACCAATCTGTTGTTACGTGGAAACGTTACCAAATTATCGGGAAAGTTATTATCAGAAGAGCATGGTCTTCTTAAATCATGATTGAAGCTGAAGAATAATAAACACCGTCCAATCAATTGCAGCGCTTTTTATTGCATATTCGGATTCGACATGCCTTGAAACGTAAAACAACAAATTTTGAGGAGGAGGTTAAAATTTTTTTTTTTTTTTTGTGAGCGATTAGAATGGTTTACAACGGAATAATAAACCAAAAATCGACTCTCGAATATTGATACTCGCCATGGATGGAAAAGTATCGAAAAACTAATCACATCCTTTACGAATGTCGTCTGAAAACCCTCGGTCCCTCGCGAGATGCTTTTCACGGCATTGCGCTTTCGGAATGAGATTTTCACCAAGAATAGACTTCGAACGCGGCAGTTCATCTCCTTCAGAAGAAATATTTAATAAGATATTTGAATGCACAAGCCTGAAAGGAAGGAATGGGGCTGTTGAAAGCGGAAAACGCGGCATGGAAAGGAAAGAAGGAAAAGAAGGCCTGCTTGCTATTCAAGAAGTGAGCCAGGGCATCCACCAGCTAAAACGCCCGTTCGGTTAGCTGCTCGTAAGGGAGCCATTCTTATCTCATCTGCTACAGTAGACTCGCTCGTTTGTTTTAGGCGAGTGTGCGAGGAAAATCGAGACCGGGCCATATATTTGTGCGTTGGAGGACCTTTCCTACTTCGAGAGAATTCACCATCATCTTCCACTCCGGATCGAAATGTTAGAAAAGAGAACTAGGACCCTAGCGATGACGAAATTTCGAATAATTTGACAACGACGGAGTCCCGACTTGAAGATCGTAAGTTGATGAAAATGAGTCACTATTTTCTTCCTTGAGATCTCAGTAGGCCACTTTGAACTTCCGTAATTCGTTCGTTGAATAACTCACTTTAGTTAATGAACACAAGGGACGAGGAAAGACTGAGCAGAGCTCAAGCCCGGTAAAGGATTCTCGATTTGCAATACAAAATAACGAAACAACAATAATGTGTAATTTTATATTCAATAGTGGAGAGAATATTCGATTAGTTATACTATATTAGATTAGATTAATATTCGATTTAGCTTTATAAAGAAAGAAACAGAAAAGAAGAAGATCTGTAAAATTACTGCGACTTGGAAAAAAAAATCGACAAGTTAAGAAAAGCTTCTGTTACCACCTGGTTTTCACAAAAATCAGAGCAATGGACAGACAACAGACAAATCAACGATCTTTTAGACAATTTTTGCGACAGCAGCGAACAAAAAATAATGCGAACAAAAAAAGCTAGTGTAATTTTCGAGGAGCTTGGGCTTTAGTCAATTTTGACTTATATGAGAA
This sequence comes from Tupiocoris notatus, assembly GCA_037159825.1. Classification (NCBI taxonomy): domain Eukaryota; kingdom Metazoa; phylum Arthropoda; class Insecta; order Hemiptera; family Miridae; genus Tupiocoris; species Tupiocoris notatus. The sequence goes on along the minus strand of JASJUZ010000218.1, from coordinate 351,181 downwards.
CAAGTGCATTAAATTTGTTAAAGCGGTTAATATCAGGAAGCTGCTTCGGCATGAATCCCTTGCGAATATAACATCGAGCTAATAACCGTTTATATCGCCAGATAGCGCTTAGTGGCCTTGTGTGCGGTCATGTGTACCCAAGGAAAGCTGTTGTAGGCGTATAGTGAAAATAATGACGGGAACAGCAGGTATATAACGATATGGGGAAGCTACCGCCTGTGGCCGTTGTGTAAAGTGTTTAGATTAAGATACAGTGGAGAAAGTAAGGGATGACGGAGGTGTGTAAAGGACGTGAAATAGTCCTAGGAGATGGCGATAAAGTCGAGCACGAAGCTTGAGTGCGCATTGTGTAGACGAGGGATAGGTAGTCGCTGCAGGGACTGCCACACGAACGACTTCGTATTTACACTCCACGACACGTGCACGTACTCAAGGGAGTAATAGTGCGTCTCGTACATTTATTGCTTCTGAAAAAAAGCTTAGCAGTGATGAACAATGTTCAAAGTCAAGGCTGCTAATAATAAGGAAAAGCTATTTTATAATTTAGCACTTTGACGATGTTTCACCACACACACAAAGGTAATGCAAAAAAGTCCACGTCAAGCAAGGGAATATTTTGATTAATAAACGAACAACGAAAGGCGAAAACTACATAAACAAAGGCAAGAATGCAGCAAAGAAATTGAAAAAAAAACGCATTGAAGATTCATGATTCACGTAAAACACGCACAAATTTTTGAAAAAAGGAAATTTAAACACAAAATACAAAATATTGTTACCTATATATTATGGGTTATTATAGGATTATTTAGGGAGATTAGATTCTGGCTACGTTATTATCCCTTGGCTTCAGTTATGATAAAAGAAAACTGTCCACTTCAATCATAAGTAACAATGGGTTGGTAACTGTAAGGGAAAACTCCTCAGCTAATACGTATTTGAATATTTTTTTGTTACCTAATTTGGATTTAAATTATTTACCTAACATCACAGCTCCACAGACTGTTTGGTGAGTATTCCAACGAGTATAGAACAATATGTACGTTTCAAAAAGATGGGAAAATACGATTTTTTCCCCTCAAACCCCTCATTGAAATAATATCCTTAAAATTAAGGTATTAATTTGGCTGAAAAGTTGTCATACCAAGAACGATTTGAGTGAAAATTTTGAGTATGTAGCAATTATAGTTCCCCATAAAAATTGTTGACGGCTTACGACGAACAGAAATTTTTTTACGGATATAATATGATTTTAAACTCCTTGAAACTTCATCAATCAAATTTAGAAGGAAAGGGGCATTTAATTTATTTTTTTTCATTGGGAAATTACAAGAGTTTCTGATTGAATAATACATCCAAATCGATTAAACGTTTTTCGTTCGTATGCTGTTGAAATCTTAGCTTTGTAATTCTTTGTCAACAGGTGTAGCTTTCTAATTTATATTGCGACTGAGAGAAAACGATTCAATTACAATTGGAAGGGCGAAAAATTGGTGAATGCGTTTTTTTTCTATGGCAATCGAAGCGTATTTTGGTGCACTACAAATTTTATAAAATCACCTCTTCATATTACTTCATAATGACGATTTATAAGAACTAGACAAAGTTGACTGGTTTTTGCCAATTGTCCTAAGCGTTGCACGACAGATTTAGTGCAGCTATCGCCAGTCTGAATAAAGCCATAAGGCGGACTTATATGAAGACCAGGGAATGAGTTATTTCGGCTATTAATACTGCCCCGAATCCTGAGGGTAGGGGAGCTAAAGGTTCTCCTAGAAAGCATCGGTTATTCACAGTATCTTCAGGTAATCGCTCGTACTCCGAGGACTAATATAAACCCCGATAGCGAACTTAATTTCAATCCATACGGAATTCAATAAGAAAGTAATCACATATTTACTAAAAATAAAAAGGTAAATTAAATATGTCAATTTTTACAACTACACTTGCTTTAGCGATACAGTAAAGGATATAGATAATACAAAGGAATTATTATATTCCAGAAATTGCTGCTCCATTTTATCGCCAAACAAAATTAGGATATTTTCCAACATCATTGGAAATTCTAATAAAGACGAAATGCTAACCTAATTTTCAACTAGAACGGCGAAAAGAAGACATCGTGAGAAATGGGAGCTAAGGGCGGCGGTTTACGAACAGGGTTTTGCCATGGAGGGGTGGTCACTTACATAGCGCTCATTAGGGTTGAGCCAGGGTATAAGGATGACCTCTGTGGAAGAGAAAGGGGCGGCATTGTGTCGTAGCCCTATCGATCTGCCGTCTCTATCAGCTCTTTCCTTCGGGATACGACCGAATTCAGGGATAATATAAATCTTTCAACATTTTCAAGATTATATATGCTCTTTCTATTTTGATTTTTACAGGACATACGAGTTAATATTTTTGAACAGTTAACTATGACAAGCAGATGATGACTTTTTTATCGTTTATAATAGTAGAAAAAAATACATGCGGTGCGCATTTTTGTTAAGTGAATTGAATTCAGCGGCTAATTTGCAGTACATCAGATGGATTTCAATGTCCAAAAATGTAATTATCATTCTGTTTTTGTTTCAAGCCAGATATTCCTATATCTTCAAAATAATTACTTAGTGAATATCAACACAATATCGTTCAACTCAAAAGCAAAGTACGTATACTAGAGCGTAGCCACAATTAAAACCGCCCCCCGTCGGCCATAGGGCAATTCGTAATTAAAGCTTTTCGCGCAATTAAATCCGGACCTTCCGGAACTCCCGGAATTCTAAAGGCTGCGGCCTTCGAGTCGATGATCCTTTAACGCCCTAGAAAGGTGGCTCTTGGGCCGAGGGAAGTGAGCGAGCATTTCAGGAATTCAGATAATAATTAGTGACCAACATCCTTTGGAACAGTTTGAACTTAGCGGTTATATCAAGCTTCCTTTCGCCGTTAACTTGAGCTTGAAATTCGGATTGCATCAACCGTAAGAAGTTCATATAGATAACCGCATTTGTCGGCCCCTGAAATATTCTCCATCATGAATTCTGAAATTAAAAAAAAATAAAAACGTGCAATGAGAACCACCAGCTAATACCAGAGAAAAGATTGAAGGGAACATTATTTATTAGCGAAAAAATAAATCCTCTCACGTCAATGTGTGGAATCTCATTTTACAATAATACGAGACAAAGAGATAGTCGCGGAGTTCACAAATCATATCTATCATTCAAATCAACGGTATTCGTGACTGTCTGTTCGACTCCTATTCTTGTGATTTCTGGGAACGACTGACGTCGGCTTGAAGTTGGGTTCGGGTTTTCAGAGACTGTTCTACTTTTCACCATTCAACTTGGCTAATCTTTTTCCAACGGCAGTATTTCGAACGGGAAACTGCGGAGACTCTGTGCGAAAAAGTAATATTTGTTTTTGAACAAAATTTTTTTTTGTTTATTTCAGCGCAGCAAAAAACTTAGACTAGGTACCTATTCAAATTTTTTCTTCAAGTCTTCTTCTCTTAGCAGTCCCACTTTTCAAATTTGAATCTCGGTCATTTAAAATAGTTTCACGTTGTATAGCGCACTCCAACATTTCACTAGACAACAAAAAATATCAAAATTGAAAAACTGGAGGGAAAATTTTTTCAATACCGACGAGCCCATTAATTTTCTGCATTTTCAACGTCCTCCTCTAGAATTCGACCCTTTTTCCATAATAATTCGGCTTCAAAAAATACGAACATATTGAAAAAATACGAACAAGTTGGAAAAATGCAAAATTAAGAGTGAAAAATTGCTAAGTATTGAAAAAAAAGCCCAAGGTAAAGGAATCAAATTAGAAGCTTACATATTAAGTTATTACATGTTTTCCTTGCAACTCTCTATTCTCATCGTTCCAGCAAAACAACAGATTGGTAACTAGGCAGGGAAAACTCCAAAGCAACGACGAACATTTCAATTATTTTCATTTTTCTTAATTTTCTAACTAAAAGTTAAATTATTCGCCGAACGAATCAACTTGAGAGAGTGATCAAGATTTAGCTGTTATAGTTCTGTCAGAAAAGTGTTCACGGCGTACGGCGGGCGGAGCTATAAAAATAGTTCTATAGGTACTTGTTGAAACGGTCGTCAAACATTCTTCTAATCTGAAGCAAAGGAATCATTTCCTCATCAATTGCAGCGTTATCATTGTACACACAAATTCCACAAAACACCACAAATCATTATTCATTATTCATTATTGAATAATGGACCGAAATTGAATAAATGTCTATAAAAAACAACTGGAATTGTGGAGCCATTAAATTGGTATATACTCGTTGAGAAAGCTTTTTTTTTCTTTAGGTTTAGAAAAGAGAGATTTTAGTTATTATTCCCGTTAAACCGGTTTAACGACGTTGTTTTTATTCTTCTTTCAATATCGCAAAATGCGAACGCTGCGGATAGAAGAAAAAACCTCTACATTTTCCGTATTTGCCCTCCAGAATCCTTTGCACGGTAGCAAGATAAATAATAGGAAAAGCATTGCTTTATGGACTGTGAGAAATGAGTTGATATTAGTTTAATGCTCGGCTCGCCTTTACCAGAGCAATAAAGGAGGGCGGCCACGACGGTTAAAGGAGTTAGCAGTCACATGATGCGGGGTCCTGCACCTAGCCACAATGTACAATATCATTTCATTAATTTCCCTCGACGATTTATAAATGTCAACCCAGAGTGGAGGAGACGTCAGAAAAGCCTAGGGTGAGTGAAATGTGACCTGGAGTGTCACGGCTGAAACGCGATACGAGGCTCCTAGAATACGATGAGAGGGCCAAATGAACAGTTAAGTAGCCCAAGCTGTGGACATTAGTGTGAAAGCCTTCATCAGGACAGGCCTAAAGGTTTTTGATAGAGCATTCCAACGCACGCTATTCCATTCGGAAGCTACCACCAAGCTCAGAGTTGAATCAAGAGCATATTCGATGGCACCGTCATCCTTTAAATTTCGAAAGATGATGATCATCCATGAAAACGCTGAAAATGATTTTACAATGGTTTATTATTCTATACCTTAAATTATGATTCAAGAAAACCATGCACTTGAGTTAATAATAATAACAATCCTTTTGTGACCATTTTTTCGAGCTGGCTCCAGGACTATAAGGGAAACTTCCTTAGCGACTATGGTAATTTTATTTTTTATTTTATTTTGCTAATAGTTATTTTATTTTTTACCATTGCCAAGTTAACCCTTTAGTGCATAATTAAATTTTTTTTCACGAAAAAAATGTTTTCCGAATGGTTTTTTTACGTAGAGTCCGGGAAAAATAAGGAAAAAATTCTCTGATGAATATTTACGAACATATGCAAGAAAACATGTATGTTGCGATTTCGCAACACCATGCATTAATGGACTTGTTCGAACCGTGATGGGAATAAATCCTCCAACTCTTTCAGGAACGTATAAAATCGGTTTATTTTGACTAAAATAGTATAATATAATGAAATTCCAATGACTGTTCGTTTTCCTTTGGTTTTAGGATCACAATAAGAATTTGGTAACAAATTTAATAGGAACCTGGCTTGTAAACAGTTACAATAAATTGAAAATCACAGTCGGTAGTAGGTTTGGCACTTTGTCTCATGCATCAGTCTCCAAACGTTTTCTAAACATGTCATTATGGTTCTTTTCTGTGCCAACAGCCAAATTTGTAGGAACTTGGCTTGAAAGTTGAAATTTAGGACGAAAATGATCAAAAATATGTCAAAAATCGGTCCAAATCCCCAGGGGTAAAGTAATAACCAAATTTGTAGGAACTTGGCTTGAAAGTTGAAATTTAGGACGAAAATGATCAAAAATATGTCAAAAATCGGTCCAAATCCCCAGGGGTAAAGTAGTAACCAAATTTGTAGGAACTTGGCTTGAAAGTTGAAATTTAGGACGAAAATGATCAAAAATATGTCAAAAATTGTTCAAAATCCCCAGGGGTAAAGTAATAACCAAATTTGTAGGAACTTGGCTTGAAAGTTGAAATTTTGGACGAAAATGATCAAAAATCTGTCAAAATCCCCAGGGATAAAGTAATAACTAAATTTGTAGGAACTTGGTTCGAAAGTTGAAATTTAGGACGAAAATGATCAAAAATATGTCAAAAATCGGTCAAAATCCCCAGGGGTAAAGTAATAACTAAATTTGTAGGAACTTGGCTTGAAAGTTGAAATTTAGGACGAAATTATCAAAAATATGTCAAAAATCGGTCAAAATCCCCAGGGATAAAGTCATAAAAAGTACAACCCCTAATGCATGTTGTTGCGAAAAAGCAACAGACGTAATTTGCGGGTTTGATGAACTCAAAACCGACTAACGGCACTTCCAATGCATTATTATACTAATAAACTATATAATCTACCTGCTTCATATTTTTTTAAATCTCAGAATACTGCAAAATAGTAATAATTATGCTTACAAACCTGAGCACAACATGGACTTTTAGCGGTTAGGATGTAGTCACACAAAATCACTGATATCATCTTTTTTTTTCCTTTTTTCCGTGTTTTATTCTTCTTCCAACACTACTACTGGGTGTCACATTAACTAAAAATGAAGTCGTAGTTGATCTGCGTCTCAATAGAAAGCACTGAGAGCCATACCTACATTGTGTTGCGAAAACGCAACACCATGCACTAAAGGGTTAAAAGTTAAATTGTTGCCTAACGATAAAACTAAAGAGTGTTTGGACAGCATTCCAACGAGTTTAGCTATAGCTCCATAAATAGTCACCTTCTCAAATAACAGTAATAACACCTTCTCAAATTTCGAGTTTGCCTCACAAAAGCTGCGATTACTTACTTGAAAAAATTAAATTTATCGACACTCCATTAGAGTCTCATTCGACTCACAGTTCAAAAAATCTATGTAAAAGATACCAAACACACTTTTCTCCAAAGAACCTTCGAAAATACGAATCCCGCTATAGAAGCCCCGCAAAAATACCATTAAAATTGAGATAGCAGTTTGGCTTGCTAATTGAGCCGTTGTCAGGCTGAGATTGATTTTGGTGGCAATTTCAATTATGTAGCTCTCGTAGTTTCGCCAGAAAAGTGTTGACGGTGGACGGACAGAAATTGTTTATTCGAAATTCGGATTCTACGTACCTTGAAACGTGAAACATCAGATTCTGGTGAGTTAGAAAATCTTCTTTTTGTGAGTGATTACAGTAGTGAGCAAGGGAATCGAAAGTGTTAGAAATAGTGAGGAAAATTAGCAGTTCCATCGCCCATTTCAAGAGCATAAAACAGTCTTTATAAGGATTTTCGTGCCTGAATATATCAGCATTTAAATTCCTGCAAAATATCGAGCATGATGATACCCAAGGAGCACTAGCCTCCAAGAGGTAGCTTTTTCAAGAAATTGGAGAAAGTCTTGTTACATCCCCACTCCAAATTTCAAATTTTCTACCGATAGTTACCCCATTATTGATTTGATTTACTATGTTGGAAAAACTGAGCTAGTTTAAGCATGAATGTAGATTTTCACCAATAATTGCGAGAGAAGACGTTGAAATAAACTTGCGATGCCATGATATCGAGAAAAATTTTCAAAAAAATGCCTTACTTACAATCACCTAACGGAAAATTCTTCGCTTGGTTGTCGTCGCATCTATTGTCGTAGAGGGGTTGTGAGGGGGAGAAATGAGGATGCCCGAATGGGCGAAAGTGCTCGGCCAGCCATTAAAAACCTGGAGAATAAGTCGCCTAGTTTTTCTCCCCCTCACAACCCCTCTAACGGAAAATTGTTGACAAGGGGCCTGTTTTTATAAAGTACTCTTCACTTGGCAGTTCAAGTTTTTTGAAGCCGAGCTAAGGAAAATAATTATTTTAATGAGCTAATTGTCAATTCTCGATGAGAAAAACCTACGAGAAAAATTTGATTCAACCGATGCAACAGTTTGCGTCGTAATTAATTTCCTCAGCTCTACGTAAACTTTGAGTATAAGTGATAGAATGACGGAATTTTAAGAGTAAGGTAAAAATGTCTTCTAAAAATGAGGCCAAATCCAGCACCGAGCTTTCTTAAATTTCCTCAACCTAATTAATCAAAGTTCGATTGACACTGTCCTTCAATACCTCGATTAAGTGTTAAAGAAGGTCTAAGAAAACATAGACTCTATTTTTGGTAAAACTCTATTGGTAAAAATAATTATTAATTTTCAAACCGATTCGGTCGTTCCTAATGTTACAAGCTAGATGCGTTTTAAATCAACATATGAATAAAAGTAAGCCTCAAAAATCTAAAACTTTAGAACCCTGATAATGTGGCAGGTCATGGCAGGCATTAAAAAAAAAATTTAAGGCCAACATTTTTTCAAGGCCTCTGCAATATTGTGAAAAATATGGAAATAAAGCAGAGCATTATCTTGCAGATTGAAGGGTAATAAGAATATTACTCAGACGTACAAGGAGAGACATAAGAGCACGAAAGTTGCCGTCTCTGCTCCGACCATATTTTGATTTTAATTTATTCATAAAGAATCTCTCCTCTCTTCCTAATCTCAGATCCCTTCCTTGTCGACGAGCTCGTATTGTATAATTCGACGATTTCATCAGCAAGCAACGTGGATGCTTCGAGAGATAAAAATGTGTAGGCGAACGCGGTTCGAGAGTCGGGAAGCTGAAGAAATTCGTTAGACTTACAAATTAGTTAGGGCCATGATGATAAGTGATTTACCCCCTCTCGGAACCGATTCATCTTGAGTCATGCCAGTCGGTTTGCCTTGGTCGAGAAACGCTTTTCGTAATTTTCCCAAAACGCCCGTTACCTCAGTTTTCCATTTGTACTGCTTTTCACCTCTCTTTCAGACTCCGGCCGCGTCGTCGGGCGAATTATTCATATTTTTCGCTCAACAACCTCTCAGAAAACTTTAGGAAAACATCTTGCACGCGCAGTATGCTCAACCCCAAACATCAAACTCTAACGAGGGCAATCTAGATGAAACAATTGTAAATGTTCGCTTCGTTGAATTTTAATCGTAAAAGACGATCGAACAAAAAGATGGTTTGAATAACGCTTGCAAGAAATGATGATTTCTTCAGACAGAATGACAGATTACACTTCCTAAATAACCTATCATTATCGAAAAGAAAACCTTGATGGTCAATCAATAGGTCTTGAGGGATCAATCAATAGAAAATCAATAGAAAAGTATCATTTGAAGAAAGTAATGACACCAATTAATAGGTACCTAGCAATAGTTGTGCACCGTCTTGTACTACAGTGAGACACTCCTAACCCCAAGGGTTCGAATTCAAAGGTTCCCTAGAAATGTTGACAATATTTTTCTGCTTTCATAAAAACTACGTAGGTACAGCATCTCAATTTTTTCAGCATTCATACCAGCATCCATTTTAAATGATTGAAATAGGTTTTTCTTTGGATTTTACAATATTAGATATTCAGGGACATCTCTCAACAAATTGCAGTTATTTATCAGGACAAATAATAACTTTTAGGAAAACCCCACTTTCATAATTATTGATATTATTTTTCGCAATTGATGATCACCGTTTTTCTTGGCCTCCTCAATTCCTTCTTCGCTTTATGTCTCGCTTCTTTCGCTTCAATTCTCTTCATTATCGACTTCGCCGGCTGCGGTTGCCTCGGATTTTCAATGAATGTCGCCAACGGCACTTCAAGGAGGTCGGTTTTGACATTCAAATCGTCGAGTATATCGTTGTAATTAACATTGGGATCGTTGAAATCTTTCACATGATCGTGCATCTCTGGTGTGAAAGGGAGCACGTTTACGTCGAATATTTTGTGATCGTTGAGTCGTTTCAGTTCCCTCAACGCATTAACGACTTCCGCATCACCGACGCCCGATGGGGAAAGGGTTTTTTCCATATCGTCAACAATAAATTTTTGTATGCAATTTGATTTTACACGATTCGTAGATCTAGCTCGGCCGATATTTTCTATAGTGTCGAGAGATTGTTTGAAGACTCTGCAAAACAAGAACTATACAGTAAGTTACTGGTTTGCCATAATTCGTAGACATAATTTTTCAGCCTCGCTCAGTATTCGACTCTGATCTTGAATTTGTAAATAAATAGGAACATTTATTAAAAATTTGATGATTTAGAGCTTCAAAGACAATTTAGATTAGCTTTACGTTTTCATTCCAAAATTGAAGTTTTTTTTAATTAGTTTTTAAGTTAGATTGTTATTTCAACTTGTAAACCTATTAATTAGATTTAAAATTTAATTTTACCTATATTTAGAACCTTTCAATTAAAACTAGATTTGATTTCGATTTTTTGAAAATTATAATTTAGCGGTTTTAAAAATGAAATGATTTTTGTTGACGAATAGGTAAAGTGTGCTACAAAACTCTGTACAAAACTCATGTGCGATAAATGCGGAAAAAATCTCATTATCGCCCTTAATTTTACTTAATTTCGGACTACCAAAAAACCCTGTTTTTGTTCTAATATGAAACTGAATCTAACGACGGCGATTTTCGTACTCATGATAATTCTGCAACGCTCTTTGTAATTCGGGGTTCGTTCCCTTCATTTGAAGCACTCGCGCTGCTTCCAAAATTCTATTTTCCATACTTTTCATATTGTTATCCATAGCGCGGCTGTCGCCATCCAAATCAACTCCGCTTCCGTCCGTTATAGCGAGCGGTCCTTTCTTCCTTTAAAAATACCACAATATTCTATCAAGTTGAAATAATTTATGTTATTTCGAAACTGCTGAAATCATTGACGATTTTTGTGTCGGTAATTTTTCTACTCGCCTTTTCAAAGGCCCCGTCTGCTTCCCTTGCGTGCTGAACAACTTTTCGACAATTTTCTTCCTCTCTTTTATCTGGGATTTATAGTCACCAACGTCGTTCAACGCTTGGCCCACTCCAGGGTCTTCAGTAAAACGGTAGATGTCCTCTAGTTTTTTCATTCGAGATACTTCAACGTCGAGGTTCAACCGGCCGTATTCGTTTGCTATCTGTTTCAACTCTTGTAGGACGACCTCGCTGACAATTTTTCGCAATAAATAGAGTAAAAAAAATCAGAGCGTAAAATTTTGAAGTTACAGAGGTTTTTTTGTATTTTTGTCTAGTACGTTTTTCGATTCAACATATAGACTAGTACAATGTGTGAACAAGGCTCTGCTGTACTATTATGTACCTATCGAAAAAATTACTATTTTAACCTAGGATCTATTATACGATAATAAATCAATTGTTTCTCTAATAGTCAAGTGATTCTAGTTAAAAGCAACATACTCGCTTGTATTCGGTCCAATATCCCTCTCGGGCAATTCGTCGACATAACGAATTTCGTCCACGCTATCTTCAGGTTTCCACATTGCGACTTAATCACAGCTGCTCAAAACAATGCAATAGGAACTCGATGAAATTCCGCTATCCCCGAAAAGTTCCGAACTATGTTTTACAATGCGAGTATTGTTGTTGGTAGCAGTTATTTCTATAGAAATTACAATAATCCACCAAACTTCAAGTGGGCAGAATTTTTTGAACGATAGTCCTCTTTCTATTGAAAATTTAGAAATAACTCCATTTGTTTTTGTTTTCTTTTCGAACCAACGCGAATTATTACTTCTATGTTTACCTAGTGAATGAAAGTATTGTGATCGCTCTTATAACTCGAAACCGGAACGAAGGTGAATTCGAAAGAAACATTAATGAAGGCAATGTGTCCGTCTGTCCGTGGTCGAAAAGTGGCAACAGTTGCCATATCTCCGTGAAAAATGAATGAACCTCATTACAATTTTCAGAAAATATTTTCCTACTTAATGTGTCGAATTATCCATTCCAGATTTCGACTAACACGCAGTACGCGATCGAAGTGTTTCTATTTCCATTTTTACAGACCATAAGAGTCAATATTTGAAACAGTTGAGGTCTTAAAAAGTTCGTTGTGGCCAGCAGATGACCCTTGATTTTTTATCAGTTGGCTCACACACCGTGCTTCCATGGTAAGAGCTTTTTTGTTATTTCACTAGTGCATATTCTGTATTTTGATTTTTATAGGCCGCAAATACCAAAACGCGGAAGGTGTAGACATTTTTATTACGGCGAGTGAATGACGCTTTGTTTTTTATCGTTAGTGTTACACTTTGTACTCCCACGTGATTAACATTTTTCGTTATTTTATTCGTCTTTATTTTTTTTATTTTTGCACTCCTTGCTGTAAAAATGAATCATTTCATAGAACTGTTCGGTTCACACAACTTAACTCCGCGTTATTATCCTAATTCGTGCATTTTTCGGTTTATTGGGTACCCTGGCTAGTTTTTCAGTAACAATATAGTATTGAACTAAGGTTGGTTGGTCTATAATTGAGTATCTCGATTTAATATTTGGTTACATCTCTCTGTCGACTCAAACATGGATGTACTGCGTGATCTATGCACACTACTGGTTTTTCAGAGTATTTTTATAGCGTATTTCGATTATATTACGTTATTATGAATCAAATGTGGGAGCCACGAAATAAGGCGGATATTTAAAAGAATCGCTCTCAAATTGCCGTAGTTCTCTTCGCTGAAAGTCTATTTAGCTTCATACCCCACTCAAGTTCAACCACAATCCACAGTAGTTGAAAAAACTTTCTTTCGCAGTTGAAAGAGGTGTCGACATTGGAATTTCTTTCGATTGCTTTGTGCTTAAAGGAAAATGACAGCGAAAATAGTCGATTACTTTGAATTATCATTTAAACTTCCTTGCAGCGATCATTATGAAACCTTCTTACGAAATACGAAGCGGGGATCGTTGAAGGGCACGCGGAAAGGTTTCGCGGTGAATACTTGAAGCTCTGCCGACCATACTCGTATTTGTTGTCATTGATCAATTTACTCGTATTTTTGTTTTCTCGTTTATCGCTAGATTCCTCACGTAAATCAAGGGCGTTATTTTTCGTGAAAATAAATATAACTAATAGTTACTGCAGTAACCAAACCGGTAAAACAACTTGGTAAGCGAAAACTCCAATATTCGTACAGAACCCCCTAACGGGCGTATACTACGTTCAATTGCAACCTTGGAATCGCCCACTTCAAAGCGAGTCGCATAAAGTTAGATTAAATGAAAATTACCGGAGGCGGAGCGATTTGACCCAAATTATCCGAGGCCCCTTGTTCGCTGTTCAAACACGTGAATACATTTACCTCGCTGGAGGAAAATAACTTCAGCAACAAAGTCGTGCTCGTTTCTCTTGAGACTTGGAGAAGCAATCCCTTGTGTCAACACGCTCGTTCCACCTCCGGCGCATTTTAGAACGAATTGTTGTACATGCTAATTCCTAATTAGCATACTTAATAGATATTGCAACTCACTCTAGAAGTTGCTACGTTTCTCAATTTAGATTAAAGAGTCCTATAAAGAGCGCTGACATACCTAAATCGCTGAATTTCCGACCATCAATTTTTTCGATGATTTCGGTTTAACAGATGGAAGTTGTATCGTAGTCGGCCTAGAAACCTAGAAAAATGAGTTCAGCCTTCCTCAATCCCCACTACTCTGGACTACGTGCTATTTCGATTCTTTGGACAGACTACTGCTTCTGTTTTATTGATACTTTTCTGGAAGATTATGGTGTTGCTGAAATTTTGGCACAACATGATCCACTTCATTTACTCGATATGAGTTTGGCGTTAATTTTCATCGAGAAAAGAATTTCGTTCAAACGTTTTTATTAGCTTTTTTTTTAGCGAATTTTTGCAGGAAATAGCGCTGTTTGGCCCGTTCTGAAAAATCGATTTTCGACCTAATAACATATACAAAATCCGTTGCATGCATCACAAAATAATTCGATTTTTTTTCGAAAAATTTTTTTTGTATAAATTACTGCCATAGTTTTTGAGATAAGAATCCTTGTGTTTACAGAAAAATCCTGCTCGTCAAAAATGATAACGAATTCGTCGGCTAACTGGATCCGAGCAGAGTGCAGTGTTCGAAGACCCTGCACTTGCACAAAAATAGAAAAACCATCATTGGTCGATCTAAAGAGTTAGTGAAAATATTGCATTTTTTTCAGGCTGAATCGAATGAGACCACATCCGTATCGGTTTCTTCAACTGTTCTCGAAATATTCCAATTTTAATAGAAAATTTTGAGTATTGGCAAAAGCGTAACGATGATACTATCTATAAACCAAAATAAAAATCTTACTATATTCGTTGTAATATTCTTCAACCAGTCCCCGCTAAAATACGCTTCGAAAATTGACTCCAAAAGCCTGGTTGCATGGCAGGAACTTTTTTATTCACGAACGTTTCTTCTAAGAATTTCGAAAGTGGGATGCAGTGTCCCGAATTTACTCAACGACTACGAGGTGATCGTATATCTATCGATACATGTCGTGTTTTATCTTCTAGAGAGGGTAGCGTTAATCCTCCGCAGTAACCGATCGCGTGTTTTCCATGTTCTGTCGAGCCTCCTCGTCGAAGTTAATCCATTTAATCGAGAGTGCACCATCTGAGCCCTCGCTAGATCCTTACATCTAAGGGGACTACCCCAATACTAAAATATATATAACAAGCGTATAAATCTTGTAAAACTATTGTGAAAGCGATCTCCTCGGAGCAAATCCTGATTTGTGATGCTTTATCAATCCCCTTTCATCAGTTTCGGCAGAGAAACGTTCACAGGCTCGCTCGATCGATACTTGCGCTCCTCACTATAAAGTAAATTGATCGGAGCGTATCGCTCTAGTACGATTCGAGACACAACTAGCACTACCTATTGGTGAGTCCACGAGTTATTTTCTCATTCCACAGCATTCATTAAATGATAATCTCGTAGAGCTACATTAACATACTGCCAGCTGTCCTCCTTCGAACAATAATCGCTGAAGCCTAAAACTTCATTCAAATTATTATTTTTTTAATGTATGCTCTGAAGTGGAAAGCACTCAATTCGACTTGAAAATCTGAAACCGACTGAATAACCCTACCAGTACCAAAATAAGAAAAATATTTCTTCCCTTTGAACTCTAACTGTTGGCATTCTATAGCTAGCCATACACGCAAGTTCTCTCCGTCTGAAAATCGCGACAAGGGATCATTTCCTAATTTAAAAAAATTTTCTTAGTGGATGTTAACAACTCACGTCTTGAAAATTGGCGTGTCATTCGGGACAGGATTTGCGGACAACTGCTACCCAACAGTGATTTTAGATTTAGACCTAGTTATATACTATTTCACACGCAAGGCAACAAAGGATCAGCCGGGGATGGTTTGGTTTATTTGTTACTAATGCTCAGTCGCAACTAATAAGAGCTTCCTCGGCATCTTGAAGCATAAGATCGGACATTTCAAGTTCGAATATATTCTTGCGGTTCGTGAACATCCAAATACACACTAGTGAGATAGCGAAAAACAGCTCATGCCGTGAAAGGATGGTGTGTGAACGGTAAACACACACATGGTGTATGTCGTGAAAACTCGTGTTTTCCCCATAGCAGCATCCCCATAAACTGTGGTGAGCATCCTGGGCCTTTCTCCCCTTTCCTTTTTTGGCCAAAAAACTCCCAGACAGGAAAAACAATTTCAGTGCCGCGCGTTGCTCCCGGTTGTCGGCCATCACACGTTTTCGCAGAAACGAAAAAACGACCCTATGGCTACACGTCGTCCTGAGGATGCCCGAACGGGCGAAAGTGATCGGCCAGCGAATAAAGAATCGGAGTATGAGTCGCCCGGTAATTCTCCTCCTCACACACCCTCGACATCAAAAAGTGCGACGACAAGGAAAAGAAGAAAAAAATTGTCATTCCAACTGATCTAAAAAAATTGTTCGCTCTCTTAGCGAAATTGGTACATAATCAACAAGATTAATATTGAACTAGGATAAAAACATTTAAGTACATACCCTTAAGTGATCAAGTTTCTTCTTCATCTGCTCTGCGCGGGCATTCTGATCCGGAGCATTGACTGGGAAGGTGCCAAGATACTGAAACAAAAATACCTCCATATTTACTATTCAGCACGCGACGAAAACAAAGCGACAATTAATTTTGATAAGTACTGATCATTTTACTGTCCAAATGCAATAAGCGAGTGTTGAATAAAAAAGCGGAGAGTAAAGAGGACTCGACCATTTCTTGAGCAAGTTGGTCTCCGATTGTGTTCTAGTGAGCCAGAAAATTGGGAATTCCCGTTCCGGAGTTTTAATCGATCGAGGGAACAAGAAGCTAACAGGAAGAAGAAATACGGTTATAAGAGGCCCTTCCTGGGCTCCAATACACCTAACTCAGTCCCATCACTGTTCCTCAAGCCCCAGTTACGGTTGTGATTAATATCGTTTCCGCGGAAGCCTGCCGTAGACATGGTAAGATACATTTTTTATTTATTTCGATAAGTCGATCAGACGAGGGGAAATAACACTTTAAAGGAAAAGGATGTAGCATTTTTTGTCGAAACATCCATTTCTTTCTGCAGGTTGAGGGGGAGAATAACGAGACGACCTCTTCTCCATTTTTTCTTTTTATTTCGCCGAGTACTTTCGCCCGTTCGGGCTTTTTCAGGGCATTATAGGACCAAGGAGGCCATAGGAATTGAATGGGACTATAACGGAAGTGATAGTATTTGTCGATCGTCTCGAGTCATCGCAGTATTCCAGTGGCCAATTCGAGATTTGGAGGAATTTGGCAAGATGGAATGGGTCGAGTATTTATTAAGCTATAACAAACGTTCTATATTCGTGGAAGTGCTTTTCAAACACTCTCAAGTTGTATCGCTAGGCAAAAATTTGACTTTTAATTAGATAATTACGAAAAATAATAATTAAAATTACAATAGTTTATATGGGTGGTTGCTAATAGTTACCAATAGTTATTAACACAAGTGCATGGTCTTGTTAAATGATAATTGAACAGATAAATAATAAATCCCTCATACACAATCATTTTCAGCGTTTTCTCTCGGCTGTTTCCATCACGTTTCCACACCGTCATTTTCCAAGTGAAAAACCAGCGTATATGGCCGCTATTGAGCCCCATGGTCGAGGGAATTTAACAAAAAAGTATTTATATGGTCAAACCAATATGCGAAACGGCCATTGGATCATTTCACGTAATAATTGAATCGCCAAAGACTGCAAAACAGATTCACGATATAATAGGCTCTCAAGGAAGTCAAATTTTGCCATGCAGTTCAGTCATGAATGTCTCGGAAACTGCCTAGCGTCCTTCCAGTTTCCACAAAGCGAGACAGGTCCTTACAACCAAGAACAGCGAGCCCACAGCTCGATTAAAACTGAGGCCGCAACCTCCCCAATAACACGTTGTCTGTCACTTTCAGCAACTTCCTTCGCTGCTAATAGGCTCGCTAATTGTTTCCCCACTCATTTTCAAGACCCGTCATCTGCAAACGTAAAGGTACAATTTTCACGCTCCTTCGGGCAGACAATTGAGGTTATGGGACGCTGAATCCTGTTTAATCAGGAACACGCGCTCATGAGCGATGAGCGATTTTTTTAGGATGTCAATGCTCTTATGAATGAAACTGTCAACAAGTATAATAGTACAATCTCTAGTCTAGTAATAAAACTGACCAACCATAATCAAAAGAGCGTTCACGATTGATTGGGGAAACAAACGAACGTATGGATAATGGTGGCAAAAACTGCATCGACACTTTGAATATGATCGAATTGATATTGGTATTTGAAGGCGCGTTTTCTTGGTAATTTTGGCAGGTAAAATATTGAACCGGAAGGTTTGTTAACTCACAATTGCTGGTTCATACAAACTGATCCTAAACTTTGCGTGGAAATGAAATGATTGGGCAAGGGATGGATCAAAATTCAAGATGGTAGAGGGAAACTCCAGGTGATTCTCTGCCAATTGTAGTGTCCTTCATAGTTGCGGCTATATAGTTACAACAAATTAATCAAATCATTCCCTGGCAAACCTATTTCTCTCTCCTCGCGTGTGATAAATCATTTGGTTTTAAATCACAGTTCGTAAACGGTCTTTCGCGAATTCTTAACCGTTTCATAAGCCGATTTTCATGGCATATGCTAACGTCCACTAACACGAATGATTGTTGAAAGAAAATGATGGTGCGATTTTCATGGGGAAATAACGAGCGTGTGTGGCCTACTAACACGTCTGAATCCAAATAAAATACCCACAAAATATTTAAACCTAGAACTATTTTTTTTTTTAATAAAAAAGGAAGAAAAGGGGGGATAATGGAAGCAATGAAAGAATAATCCGCCATTAGATAGGCAAGCCCGTAAAAAATAACTGAAAGGCTTCGTTCGGTCTAAAACCAGGAGACATTCTCTCACTGCGAAACTATCGAAGAAAGAAATTATCTTCAAAAACAGCAGTAAGTGCAAGATATATCAACTAGGTAGATGAACGCCTCGCAAAGGTCTCTTTTGAAGGTCGGCGAATGCGCGCTGGGAGGTTCAGTTAGTTCGGATCACTGAAAGGTGTGAAAGAGCTACCAAAACACACATTTTGATTCAATTAATGAATTCAACATTTTTTTCTCCATTCGGGCCACGAGTGAGTTGCAACCCCAGTAATACCCACTTGCAATAACAGTGGGCTATTAATTAAGCAAAATAGACCGAGTTCCATCCGCAGCAAAAGAGGCGCTCAACAGAGCTTAGCGCACAAGCGATACACGCTTAAAACGCTTGTAAGCACTTAAGTTGGCAAGATGGTCCCTTCATCGCAGCTAAATCACTCCGCAGCTCTGTCGGGCGAATTCGGAGGTAAAAGCTTCTTCTCGGTTTATGGAGTTGTAAATACCTTGAGTTACACGGAATGGGACGGTCCTGGAGGCGAGTTAAAGGGTAGTAAGAGATGGACTGGGCCACCAGAGGCCAACAAGGGAACTTCTGCCATGGATCAACCGTCCCCGCATCCGAGATGTTCAACTAATGGCCGCCCACTAAGTGCAAAGCCCTTCCCTACACGTCGGAAGACTCCAACGTAATGAATGGCCTTGATAGTCGTCCAGAAAACACCCTTCAGGCCTCTGTATAGTCAGACCAGGAAAATGGAAATCGTCGGTTGGAAAAATGGCAAATATTATTAATTCTAATCTCTAGAGCCCGGTTTCGCCAGAAAAAGTCCTGACGAGTTAAAATTGGGAGTTAAACTGTGTAAATCGGTTTAAGCTTGCAATTTGCACTATTGAAACAATGTACGGATTGCTTTGGCCGCTGGTTAGCGTAATGAAGTAACCTTAGAATAAATATTTGGCTATGAGTTCACTTCTGTCAAGGTTGCAAAAGAACCAAGACCTAATTTCGAATTTGGCTACACCAGAACCTTTTTTTATTGAAATCCCCTGGCAGGGTTCTTAAAGAAAAACGATGAAAATTGCCATAATATCTTAATAAAGAAAGTTGACTTGGAAAAATCCTCTGGTTGATATTTTAGTTGGTAATTATCAATGGAATTAATCAATTCCAGTGAGCCAGTGAGTGTACGGAAACTGAGTCTACAGTAATAAGTCTACTCAATTTAGAACCAATGGTGTGCATAGACGACAAACGACTTCCATGTTTGAGTCGGCAGACAGGTATAAAGGTTATAAAGTGAAGAAAACAGAGGCCGCAGTGCTAGCTTGGAAAACTAGGCAGGGGATACAAAAGTTAAAAAACGCACTAATTAGATAGGTAAATAATGCGAAAGTGGAGTATGTGAGCCTAACGATACCCGCCAAGTTTAGTAGAATGGTATCATTTTTATATTAAAAAAAAAAAAACCCCAAAGATGTTTAACCTGCCCGGAAAGGGAATAAGGCGACTGTCTTAATGACTGCAGAGTCTAATTCATATCAAAGACATCCTGAAGATGGTATGGAAGAATTTTGTCGAAGTTGAAAAATCTATGGAATTATCTTTTTCCACACTGTCTCATTTAATGGCATTCGGTTTATGCGATAAGCGAAATCGCATTATTTATCACCCGATGTATGCAAAGCTAACATATTAAATTAATCCTACTCTCACCCTGGGAATAAAGCTGATTCAGATTAGTCATCCCTCTCTAGGAACTAGGACTTGCTAGCAAAGCGTTCGGTTAATTCAACTCTTGCTGCAAATTGAGCGCTCTGCGAAACAACGCTTAATCACCGGGCTTGACGATGGGCTTCCCTTCCTCCCGACTATCTGCTAATGACGGCGATTGTAAGAGATGGAACGATCGTTATTCAATTCAAATTGCTATTCGGTTATCTTACCTATAAATAGGCTCAGTATTCGATGAACCAAAGCGCTTCAGTTTAGAATAATCGTCAGACCTAGTCCTTTAGACCTACTCTTTGTATAACATTTTTTGCCAGACCAAGATTGATTTTTAATGAAAATTTCAAGAATTTAGCTTACATAGTTTCGTCAGAAAAGTGTTGACGGTATACGGCGGACGGCCAGAATTTTTTTATTGGATATTAGGATTCTACACACCATGAAACGTAAAACGATTTCAATGATTTATCATCGAATAATAAAACAAAAAATCAAATTTCATCTGCTCGGCAAAACGAAAATGTTAAAAGCCCAAACTTTTCAACATATTATTGTCTATAAAAATCAAAATAAAAGAAACGCTTATTATCTCAGAAGTACTGAGTACATCCCAAAATACGGAAACGGTTACTTGTGCGCATTCACTTGGAGTGCATCATCTAAATTTTTATTGAGTTTCAGTCATTTTTCATAGAGATAGCAATTTTAGTCAGTCTTTGACCACGGAGGGACGGACAAACCGACATTTGCTCAGAACTCGTTTCTGGATTTAGAACTATGATAATTTGTTCCGAATTCGATTTTTCGTACAATCAAAATATATAGGTACTTCCATTTATTTCGTAAACATGGAAGTTACAAGTCGTTTCAAGTGCTCTTCCCTTGCTAGCACTGCTCGAGTATTTCGTGTAAAAATCAATTGACTGGTACAGAAGAGGACAGTCTCCAGCTAACTGCCAAGAACATTCGCCAGCACGTAAATGATTATTTACATGAAATAAATATATATATTTTTACATTTTACACAAAAATGTATAATTATAGTGTTTTAGATGGCGAATAAACTGTAATGTACTTATGTATATACTTTTTTATAGTTATAAAGATAGATATTCATGGATAGATTTGGATAGAAAATGGGTTCAACTTCCATGAGACAAGAAACCAATCAAATATTAAAAAACTGGGTTACAAAATTTAAATATCCATTTCGCTCGGAATACGCGAGAATTTTTTACCGTTGGACGGAATTTGGTATTTTCAAGCCTTTACAGTGAGCACTACATTATTGTTGAGCGTAAGGGTCGAAGAAACCGTCCCACTCATTCTAGCGGGGACAGAAGGTAGCTCGAGTTTATTCGAGAGCGCTAGCATCCAGCCTCCGCTCCTGACTTCCTGCATACCACTTCACCTCGCAAGGCCGTTCCTCAGCTGATCACCTGTTGAACTAGACCACAAGCAACAGCGATTTGTGCTCCTCCAACGCATGGAAAATTCTATTTCTCTTTGCATGCTTCTTCACAGTAATGTTTTTCGTTTGAAAAAATCAATCATAATTCGATGTTTAACGTTAAAGGCAAGTCGAATCCGAATATCTAATTTAAAAAAAAAAAAAAAAAAACTGTCCGTCCGCCGTCAATACTTTAATGAGAAAACAAAGAAGCTGATTTATAGAAAAATACCCACAAAATCAATCTTTGTCTGACAATGGCTTAATTCGCTAAGCAGATCGCTACATCAATTTCGCATTTTACTACATTTTTTCGGAAATAGGTGTTTTTGGTATTAATTTCATAGATTTTTGGACTGAGTCGCACGAGACCATAGTGGGGTCGATAGCTTTAATAATTCCCAAGTTAATGCAGCTTTTGTGTAGAATTATCGAGATTTTCAGAAATAACTCGAGAATTTTTGGAGTTAAAAATATCTTCACTCCTATACACTCCTCAGCGTAGGAGGAATAATTTAACTAATAAAAATATAATTGAGAAAAATGAAATTAATTAAAATGACCATACCTAGTACTAGATTACCAATTTTCCATTATACTTAGTTACCAATACGAAACATTGAATTGGATTTTAATAAACCACTCAACAGTCGTTCGCACGAGTTTTATCTATTGACATCACGGGATGAGATTTTTTCGCTATTTCACTAGTTCGTATTTTGTATTTTTATTCTATGTACCCTCGTTTCAATCACAGTATTCGTAGAGCTTTCACCTTGTAAAGAGATACGACCATCATGTAACGTTGAATATTGATGGCTGTAAGAAGTGCTTGGATAAGTCCCGTTTTATGATCGTCGATAAATGTAATGGTGCTGACAACTTTCTATACCTAATCGGAACGTTTCGAGGCCCTTTATCACGCCCCATTTACGGCGCGATATCGGTAAAGGAAAGCGACGAGTGATCAATACGGTTCTGAAGTAAAGAACTTGCTGTAGAGAAATATTTTGATATCATATGGAATTTTTGACAATAGAATTTGTTTAGGAATATGTTTTCATTGTAATTGATTGTGGACGCGAATGTTAACGGAAAATATGGGAAAATACGGTTATACTGGATGATAAATACTTAATAATTCGAACAATATTGTGATAACATTTTGTAGAAATTCATCGTAGCAGGTTCTCATCTTACATGTCATCTACGTAGAGGCGGCAACTTCATCGCTGATCTAGTAAAAAATTGCGTATATTTCGATTCTTCATCCTGTACGTGAAAAATAACAAACAAATAGCAACAGTGAATTACCTAAGCTTTCGTTCAGAGGTTCTCAGCCCTAATACAACATCAGAAGAAACAGCCTTCCAACCAGTAATTTTAGGCAAAATTATTTATTACACATTACATTTATTACACGGAAAGAGGAAGAGAATCATCAGGGAATAATTTGATTTATTTGTAACTAAAACTCAACCACAACTAATATGAGCAATTCCCAGACTGAGAACCTCTAGGATTTTCCCTTGTTCATCTTAAAATTTCGAACACGATAACGTTTTCCAGGTCGTATACCACACTTTTCCTTTCTGTTCTTTCCGTAGGCGGTTTTCCGTAACGTTTTCATGCGCAGCAATTTTTCAATGGCGAGAATTGACGAGGGAAAGAACGTCGTGATTTTTCGAGGGGTAAGAGCGCGCGAATATGGCCAGCTATTAATTGCACAATAATACGTTTACATTAGACATCAGCGGAGCCTGACACAATTTTATTATCCAAGTAGATCGATCTCGACGATCAACCGATTTTGAAAATATACGAATAATTTCGGAATCGTCCCAACTTTTACACGCAACGATGTAAATGGACTTCAATAAAAGACGAAACTGGTTGAATTGGTTCGGTGGCGATGGAAGTTCTGACGAACAAAGTACAGCAATTATAACTTCGAAGCGAAATGACACTGGTGCTACCCGGAGGGCGATCGGTTGATAGACTTGGAACAGCAATTATTGAAAAGGAAGTGTTCCTGGCAGGATCCTATCTGTTTCCAGCTTTAATCACGGTTCAATACATGCTTTACCGGTTTTTACTTCCATGTTTACGTTGTTGAAGTATTGTGATCGTCCGAAAAATGGAATTCGGGACGGAGGTGAATTTTGAAGAAATTTTCAAAGAACTACCTATATACTACTCGGAAACACATTCTGAGCAACTGTCCGTCTGCCCATGTCTCTGTGGTCGAAATGAGACAAAACCCGTCATATCTCCGTGAAAAATTATGCTAAATTTTCATAAAATGATCTAAGTTCAGTGAATGTCCAAAATAAGCCGTTGCAGTGAAGTAAGTACAGTAAGTGCAGTGAATAAAATGTAAATGCTCAGTTGATATACACTGATAAAAAAAAGTTTACTACCTATTATGATAAAGAGGCTGCAAAAATCTATATTTGAATTCTTGAGATGTTTTAAAGTTGATAACGACGAGTAATAGACGCCTTATTTTTTATACATAATATTTTTTTAATAGTGATACTTTTGAAGTCGATTTAAATGTTTTCTTTAGACTTTATTTTCAATCCCCAGCTGCTCAACATTAATAAGGAAAAACAACGGACCTTCACATTCAACGGACCCTCCTGTTGATCTTTTAAACAGCAGTTACGGTATTACGTTTCTAGCAGCGTGTAATGACCCTCGGAACAGTCCCCGGACGCAATTGCGAACCGATAATCTGATGACCGCTTTCCGGGTGATTGGATTGCGTCTCCATCTGAAGCGCACCGTTCACTGTAATCGCAAGGCTTCGAATGCAATGTCTAGAATGCGGGCAAGGGTATGGAACGTCTAGGATTGAGGTAATAAAAACGGTTAACGAAACTCAATAAAATGAAGATGCCAAATGATATTGGCACACCAGCAGAGCAAAAGCGTTCAACCGTTCGTAAAGCGAGGAATCCTTTTAAAAGCCGAAGAAATGGTTTTTACTTTATTCCACAATATTTAACTCATTATTCAGAATACTTTATAGTCCACTACTTATTCCGCCATACTCAATCAAGAATGGTCTTGAAGTAGGCGCGGAAAGGAAACAATATGAGATTGATGTTAGATTTGAGAATTCATAATGACTCATCTAACTGAAAACTCGAATTTTCGCAGACGAAGAGTTCTAAGAGCAACACACACCACGACCCATTTTTCGAAGCTTGATTTTCAAGGAAAATACGTTTTTCTGAGCGGAACGTCATTTTTCACCTGACGTAATTTTGTTCATAATAATCAATCTGTCTATGAGGGCCTAGCTCCACATATTGTTCGGATTCTGATATGACTAAATTTTAAAACTGCGTGTTCAGTGAGGAACTTTAGATTTACGATTTATATTTGGTTTATTATTCAATAATATACCATCGTAATCGCTAAAACGATGGAAAGAAAAAAAATTATGATCTCCCCAAAATTTGGAATGTTCCCCCTACATACGTGAAATAATGTTCAGATAAAATCAATGCTTGAATTCCCAAGCCAAACCGCTACCTTACTTTTGAGGCCATTATTGAGACTTTAAGAGGGTAAAATTGGTATTTTTCCACGTTTTTCAATAAACTTCGCTAGTGGTACCAATTTCTATAGATTTTTGGACGCTGAATCGAAAAAGACCATAACGTGGTTGACGGCTGTCATGGTTCCTGAGTTGCCGCAGCTTTTGTGTGGAACTAGTTAATGGAACCTAGCAGTTTTCTCTTGAGTGAGTTGATGGAAAACTACCTAGTAACGCTCTCTTTAGTTTATCTCAGATTCATCTACGATTGAATTGAAAAAATTTACAATTACGATTTTTACGTAAGAGTTTGCTCTTAGTTACCAAGGTGTTACGTGGAAACGTAGAAAAAAGTGTGGGTATATTCGAATAATAATTGAAGTAATGAAATAATAAACTGCTGCACAATTATTGGCAACTTTTATTGAGGTAAAAGTGAGATAATATAGGGACATGTCCGCCTAAATTAGTAAACTGACGTTCAGAAAAGTTGAAATCGATCGATGAAGTTGTAGTCTGAGTTCGAAGCTGAAGTTGAAGGTTGAAATAAAAAGCAGGAACGCGAGTTTCGGAGATTCAAAAATTAATTATGATCCATCAAAAAATTCTATAAAGTGAGCATCATTCTTGACCCGATATCGGACATTGCGGCTTATGTTATCACAGCTTCTAGACTGGGCTACTTCCTTCATCATTAATACCTTGTCATATGAATGAATTTCAGTAGTCGTTCGATTAATTTTTAACCGACTTCAAACAAGGAGGAGGTTACTATGGTCGTCTAGCGGGATTTTTTTTTTTTTTTTTTTTTTTTTTTTTTTTTTTTTTTTTCGGTATGTGTTGTCCACCGGCGTTCAGCTCCTGTACGTCCGATCGGGTTACTTTTTTTTTTGTTTGAAAGGGTTACTATCCAGGTAGGTCCCATAATTTTTTCAATTGAGTCCATCCAGTGGTTACGTCTCCAGACGCGGAGAAACGCCGGAAAACGTGATTTTCGCGAAAAAAGGAAGTTTTGACTTTGCAAGCTTATAACTTCTAGAATACTTGCTCGATTGTTTCGTTTCTGGTGTCATTTTGTTCATAATTTATCTGCCTACAAGGGCCTAGCTCCAATTTTTCGTTCGACATTCTAATATAGCGTGTAGAGAAGAAAGTGTAACAAAAAACGTGATGCCGATTTTCACTTTTTTGAGGTTTTTCGAGCACCGTTCCCAACCACGTCGAGAAAAAAAATATGAACACTATTGCACTTGAAAGCACTTAGCTAGAGCTTTCTAACGATGGTAAAAAATCAAGTTTAGGTGGCATAATAAGGGAGCAATCAATGTTTTAATGGACCTGTGTTTGAGACCTCATAACTTCCGATCCTGAACTGTTTTTCCATCGGTTTTAAACTTAAATTGTTCACATTTGAGTCTAGTTTACGTGATTCAAATTTGGTATTGATTGGACTAAAAGTAGATACTTTTTAGGCCGTATTTCTAAAAAATTTGTTTCAAAATCACGTTTTTTGGACTATTTATGCTTGTAGAAAAAAAACTACGTTAGTCATAGCATTCTCGTTAAGAGATTTGAATTCAGCGTTAAATTTTCAATAAATAACATGGTTTTAGAGGCCAAATAACTTCATTTTGATGCACAAACGATTGGCGAATTTCTGAAATTTGGTTCGGATTCTCTCATTCAGTGTGAATGCGGATACGCTTCAGGAAATCATCACTCTATTATCGATAGAGAAATAAAGAACGAGTGAATTGGTGCAATTCAGTGACCAGCAATGGTGTAGACAATTATTTGAGTTTTGTAAGGTGTATCAATGGGATCAAAGTATCCGGTATGTTGACCAAGAGACTCAAATCAGTGGATGGATTATTCCAAACGTTCAAACTCACTCTCAATCAACATAATAACATTGAAAATAGTTAGGTAATCATTATAGTTTAGAACTTCAACGTTCAACGGACTTATGAATTGAGTTTGGACGGTTAGTAGTAAGTGACAAGAACACAATAATGAAAGCTTGGGAAAATTCTGTAAAGAGAGCTGTCCATAATTGTAAATCACTAAAAAGAGAAAAATAAAAAAAAAACTTTTTAAAAAAAAAATAAAACCGACTTCAAAAACTTTGTCTATAAAATACACTCTGAAAAGGAAAAAATAACAAAAATGTCCCAACTTCGCAGCAACTCATTCGCCAACTACACATTTTAAGGACTACTTTACTACTCGTATTGACCTGACCACTTCCTGATTGATTGGATCACCTTCCCTAATAATATAAAAATTACTATTTCTCATTTCCCAAATGATTAAAAGATTTTCCTTTCACCTCTGAATTGCCTTCAGATTTATCATCTTTTGGAGTCGGCGCCTCTCTGGCAAAATAACCGATGGTTACAAATAAATATGAATTTACGATAAATTAGTAGGTGCCAGGTAATAAGTCTGGGTCTGGACGTAAAGATTCTTAGAGAAATCTGAAATGGTTTTTAGGAAAAGGCGTGAATAGTCACCTTCAAATCGATATTGTTAATAATCAGTTCTCATAAATGCTGATTTGCTCTGTTCAAGAATCGTGAAAACTCATGATATTTATATTCATACTACTGGTAATTCGGAATCTATAGGCTTCTCCAATACAATATAAGAGAGGCGCCGACTCCAAGAGATGATAAATCTGAAGGCAATTCAGAGGTGAAAGGAAAATCTTTTAATCATTTGGGAAATGAGAAATAGTAATTTTTATATTATTAGGGAAGGTGATCCAATCAATCAGGAAGTGGTCAGGTCAATACGAGTAGTAAAGTAGTCCTTAAAATGTGTAGTTGGCGAATGAGTTGCTGCGAAGTTGGGACATTTTTGTTATTTTTTCCTTTTCAGAGTGTATTTTATAGACAAAGTTTTTGAAGTCGGTTTTATTTTTTTTTTAAAAAGTTTTTTATTTTCGATATTCTTCGCAATGTTACCGTAATATTTTGTTAACTTTACGAATTCAACTCAGGACGAGGTTTAACGTCATTATTCGCATAAATTTATCCCCGCTTTCCATATTTTCCTGGCGCTACCGGGGAGAAGCACTGATCCTAGTAAGCCGTTTTCCCAGCAAGGATTTCCGTGCCCTTCAATAAGTCATTCGATTTTTCGCACACTTGATCTAACGAACGTGGCTTGGTCGTTCCACACAGCACAAACGGAGTTGACGTAGTACGTGTTGACTCAAGGATTGTCCAGCTAGTGTTTCACATTGCGGATCAGGGACAGGTTGCGCTCTTTATTTATGAGCCCGTCATGCACCTTAAAACCAGGTCAACACGGTTTGTTCGGCGCTGGAAATTTATGGCTTTTAAGCCTCAAACGTCGTCAACGCCTAACTTTCATGCAATCAAGCTCAACCTCATTCAATGAACTGAAGGTTCAAACTCATTTGCACTGTTTGTTTTCATTTCCATTCTGCACAATCGTGAAATGTTTACGTGGAAATTGAAGTTTTCCAAAAGTCAAGTTTGGAACGAAGTTGAATTAGAAAGAAATTGAAATTATATGTTTTTTATAGTCCCATGCTTTTTGAAAAAAAAATTTGTCATATCCATCATTCGAAATTTGATTTTTTACGTTTCAAGGTAGGTACGTAGAATACGAATACCTAATCAACGAATTCTGTCCGTCTGCGACTCTCTTCAGCTCAGAAAAATTATTAAAATGGCCGTACCTGTCACGGAGTTTTCCCTTGCAGTTACCAATCTGTTGTTGAGTGGAAAAGTTCACCAATTTTCTGACTATAGCTACTATCACAAATGCGTTGTCTTCTTTAGTCATTATGAAAGCAAAGAAATAATACACTACTGCACAATTATTTGCAGCGTTTTTTTATTGTTGTTTTGTTGAATATTTTAATTTCCCAAAATAAGTACATCATTTGAAGTCATATTAATAGCCTAACGATACAACAGAAAATAATATACAACAATTTTTACACCCCATAAATTCTCTAGTTATGCTTCATGCCAAATAGTTAGAAATCTTAAAATCATTCACACAAATGCAGCTATAATTCGAGAACCGTCCAAGCTATCGACCAAAGGTTCTAACGACGTACGGGGAACGAACGATATTCGGATTCTAGATGGCTAGAAACGAATAACATCACATTTCGACGGGGATTAGTAGGTTTTTTTTTTTAATTAGAAAGGTTTATTATTGAATAATAAACCAAAATGTTACTACGTGCCACTTTTGACAGGGATCGGCCACTACTATTGTTACACCCTGTAGAAAACTGTTTACAAATGAGTTGATTTTCTCGTTAAATGTTACCCGCACAGCGATAACTGCACGAGTTCTAACGCGATCGTGCGGTCGAGCGTTTAAATGGTAGTCGCGGAACTTCGCGCTCATAATTATCTCCCGCAGTGACAACAGGAAGACAAGTGAGGCCGAAGCTAGCCAAGTGTGAATTGTACTATGCCAACCACATACAGCATCACAGTGCATGAAGTGTCGCGACTCAGAAACAGTTGGATGACAGAAACCTCGAGTGTTCATTAGATGAAGACTAACGGCGCACTC
The DNA here is from genome assembly GCA_037159825.1 of Tupiocoris notatus. Lineage (NCBI taxonomy): Eukaryota > Metazoa > Arthropoda > Insecta > Hemiptera > Miridae > Tupiocoris > Tupiocoris notatus. The sequence continues at coordinate 321,649 of JASJUZ010000218.1, read as the reverse complement.
GAGCCGCGGCTAGAGTGTGGAACAATTTAATCAGAACAACTTTTGACGTCGAGGGGGCGAGAACGAGGTGTATACGTAGAAGGGACAAGGATACGAGGAGTACAAAAAATAGGAAAAAATAGAAAATATCGGACTGAGAAGTGACTTTTTTGGGAAAATCAGTTGGTAGGTAGCTGAAAAAATTATAAAAAATGAGCGTCGTGAAAACGTTCCGCAATGGCCGTAGGTATTTCCTGCCAGTTTTTAAAAGCCTATTTTCTTTCATTAAGATGTCATACGCGAAGGTGAACGACGTGTGCCATATCTCTTCCGCAGTACTGTTTATCCCAAGCATTAGGCCCACCCGCCTTATTTCGTGTGCACCACTTCAAAGCAGAACAGCACGAACTGACTCAATAAAACTTCTAACCAGAAAAGCAAAAAATCTTCTAGAAGCGGAGAAATTCCAATTCACAATTAATTACGGGATGAGGAATAGTTTGATTCACCAGTAAGTTCCATCTGGATCAAATAATTTTTAATCCGATCGCTCGAAGTATTCCTCAGAGAGCCACAAGCATAAATGCAAGCGAATGTAATTTATCGCGGTTGAGCTCGAACTTCTAGCCGATCGGAGTTAGAGTTTGAAGCCTAGTTTCCAGTTACCATTTGTACAATAGCAAGGTTATCAACAGGTTGGGGTTGGCGGAAAATGCTTGGCTTTATTTTGATTCTTCGCTCTCAGCAATTATACATTCATACTATGGATAGTTAGCAGCTTATCTAAAAAAAAGTTTCAATGTTACGCCACACTTCGGAATGAGAGCATTTCAATTAAATTAACGTTTTATTTCATCGTTAAATTATTAATCTATTTTCTATTACTTATCTGAATTTCCTACCCCGTTCTTTTAACTTCGCTTTAGAAATAAAGCCACTTATGTGATAAACGGCCTTGCGTGCAATTATCGGTGGCAATGCATTTTAAATTAGACGCGGAGGCTTGTCAAGAGAGCAAGGTCGTGCACTTTCGAATACCGCTACCCGGTTTGACGTTGAGAATTCCAGAATAGCCGTTTCACACGGGTGTCGGTACCCATGGGAAATTCGAACAAGGGCGATTATAACGGACTAATGACTCGCTGGTTAAAGAAAAATAATAATAATCAAAATCACTTGAAAAACTACAAGGTAGCATTACTATTAATTTTTTTTCGAAACAATAAATAGGTAAAATCGAATTTGATAGTAAAATAAATAGGTATCTATGGTATCTACAGATGATCACACACAATAATTTCCCCTTATTCTATAAAATCATTTTTACTAACACATTCAAGTGGTAAATGGAGGTACTCGTATGTTGACTGGTACTACCTATACTCAGAAACACTTTCCAAACAACTGCCAGTGTGTCCGTCTGTCCGTGGTCAAAAAGCTACTTGTATTGTATTAATGTTTGGTACCGTGAATTATTTTCCTGATATTAAAATTTGTAATACCAGTTAGCTGACTCAACATCGTAGTGTGATCTACACACTTCTGGTTTACTGGAGAAACAATTGAATCTCAGCAATTATTTCCAGAAACACGAAACCAATCAACAGCACGTTATTGGAAAATACATGCCCGAAACCTCAACTTTCTTCTAATATATAATTCGATTGTTTCTGCTACGGCATTTGACGGTGATCTGAGCGCGACGATTAAACCAGTGGTGTGCATAGATCACACAGTACTTCCACGTTTGAGTTGGTAACAGGTATTAATAACCAATCATAAAATCAAGAAAGGCCGCAACGATAGTTTACAACAATTACTATTGACAAACTAGCCAGGAGACCCAAAAATAGAAACATTTCAAGGCTTTGACCTATCAGAAATATTCGCTTGTATCACTAATTTAATGGTATGTTGTGTGTATTAAAAAAAAAATCTGCTTTTTAAACGTTGTTGAATTAGACGAATAATGACCGACAGACTAAATAATTTCCCATGTTCTATGGACGGTGGAATAATGAAAAATAAATCAAGCTACTTTGTCCGCCAAGCTTTGTGTATTATTTCGGATCAGTACAATTTGAGATGGGAACCCATCATAACGATAATATATTTCATTTATGTATATCAATTTATCATTTACATGATAAGATTCCTCGCCGCTAAACCAACGTTCCTGGGGAATTTTTGGGGATAAAATTTGTATTTTCCAATGTTCGTGCTATATAGGTTTGTTTGAAATCAACTTTTTACATTTTTTTATGGGCTGAATCGAATGAGGCCATAACGGAGGCGGTAACTTTAAACGGTTCTACAGGTATCGCTGCTTTCATGTGAAATATCCGAGATTTTTAAAATATGTGCCATAATGGTAATTCGAGAATATACAGAGCTATAATGATCGTTTTATACCTGATAGAATGTTCATAAAACACTCGCTAAAGTTGTTTTATTACGCAAATAAGTTAACTTTTTTAGTACCTAACAATCGACCCTGAGCATATACACGCTAAACAATAGTACAGTGTTTTTATTTACTCTTCTATTCTATTGTAATTTAATTCTACGGCAATCTGATAAAAAAACAGGACGAACTTCCATCAGCTAACTGAATCAGCATTACAAACGGTTTATCGCTTATAAATACCATCCGGAACTGATCAATGGGGGAAATCTCGTGCCGGACCGGACCGCGATAAATTCCCTGTCCTTTACTCCTTTTCCATTCCAGAAGGGCGCACGAAGGCGGAAAATCCGCCAATCGTTTTAAATCTCCCTCGGTCCTTTTCGATTTATTGCCGCCCGTGGTTCAACTTGAATACAGTGCATACCCCGTACAAAAGACCCTTTTTCATCTTACGAATATTGCAGAAGTACATTCTCGTGAACAGTCCTTGAATCCTCCAACAATGAGAAAAAACTGTGCTGTTACTTGCGATTGCTCAAACTGTTTTTCCGTCGAATATTCAAAGAGTTGATGCTAGTAAAATGGCTTGTTGGCGTTGCCTACACAGCTAACTCTAAGGCTGACTCCAACATGAATCAATATCAGTAAAAATTTTAATAACCTAATAGGTAAATGTTGATTTTGGTTTATTATTCAATAATAAACCATTGTAATCGCCCAAGAAAAAAAATTTTATAACCCCCCCTCAAAATTTGATGTTTTACGTTTCAAGGCATGTAGAATCCGAATATCCAATAAAAAAAATTCTGTCTGTCCGCCGTACGCCGTACGCCGTACGCCGTACGCCGTACGCCGTACGCCGTACGCCGTACGCCGTACGCCGTACGCCGTACGCCGTACGCCGTACGCCGTACGCCGTACGCCGTACGCCGTACGCCGTTAGCAGTTTTCCGGCCAAACTATAATAGCGAAATTCTTGAAATTTTCACCAAAAATCAATCTCGGTCCTACGACGGCACAGTTCTTGAACCAACTTGCTAGCTCAATTTTAAGGGTATTTTTGGGGGGTTTTGAGGGGGAGAAAATTCATATTTTCCAAGGTTTTTCAGAAAAATGTGTACGTGGTATCAAATCATATAGATTTTTGGACGCTGAATCGAATGAGACCATCGCCGAGTCGATAGCTTTATTGGTTCTCGAGTTATCGCAGCTTTTGTGCCGAATTCGGGAGATTTTCTGAAATTTGACATGAGGGTATAACTCGAGTGTTTTTCAAGCTATAAAAATCGTTCTATACTCATTGGAATGGTCGTCAAACACCTTCTCCAGCTGTAGGGTAAGACATAAAATTTAACTTTTAATTAGGAAATTAAGAAAAATAAAATTGATTAAAATTACATTAGTTGATACGGAGTTTTCCCTTATAGTTACCATCTGTTTTTCGGCGAGATTGTTCAGAAATGTTTAATAATTAACTATCACAAATGGATAGTCTTCCGAAATCATTATTGAAGCGAAGGAATAATAAACCACTGTACAATCATTTGCAGCGTTTTTAACTTAAAAAAGACTTACAATGTCCGACTAAAATCATAAAATTTAACTGAAATCACATTTCTTGAGCAGAAGTTTTTAGCTAGCATTTTAACGGGTAATTTTTTAATGGTGGCACACAAACGTCGTAGTTCATTATATTTTCACTTTGAATCCCATTGTTGACAGAGCTGAACATAATAAATAAAGGCCAAAGTGTTGGGGTAAATTCGTGAAAGAAATTAATTACCAGCTCGAATTCAGTTCGAACAAGTGGGTTATAAATTAGACTCAACGCTTCATGAATACGAAATCACTCCTTGAGTAAGCGGTTTCGTTGATCTCCGGGGAACAACGCTTTGTACGCAATTCACCACTCCGGTTTAAAGTCTGAGAGGAATCCTTGACTCTGAGACAGTTCCAAGGTCTGATAAAGCGGTATTAATGTAAAAACTTGCGGGCGTCAGGGAATGCGGATCGAATGGGGAGGAAATGGGGCAAATTTGGGCGAAACGAACGCTAATCCATCGACGATTTCTCCTTCCCATAGCGACAACTCACCGAACGGCTGCTATTACTAACGTCTCGCCCGCTCACTTCCACGGTCTCGCGTTATTGCATCCCGCGGTGTCTCACCGATGTTTACCTGAAGTGACACACGTCGGATTCATTTTGATGGCGTTCAACTCAATGAACACCACCCAAAATGAATTTAATTAATTTTATTATTATGTAGGTATCTAATATTTGGTAATTATCTATTTATTATTTTTATATACCTACTTAAATTTCAATAATTCATTTTAAATTAATTAACAAAGTTAAATGAATTTTACTGCAAAAAAATTAGAAAATATTTTACCCTTTTGTTTTTTATTATAAATCTAAAAATAAACTACTAGTAACGACCAAAAATGAATTCAACTTGGTATCGGAGTGATATCAGAAAATCATGTTTGAAATTAAAAAACACAACCTCATAAACAAATAGATAATACGTCAATATTCGTAATTGGAGTGTTTTAGCGCATTTCGTGTTTTTTGAAAATTTAAACGTAGAAGTTCTGGGTACTTCGTTAAAGTAACCAGGCTTTGGCTAATTTTGCACAATCACTTGGAAAACATATTCTGAAAATTGCATTAATTTTTCTCAGGGGTACGGCAACCTTAGTGGCTTTTTGACGTAAGTGTTTCTGAGTTTAGTGCTAAGAAAACCTCTTCCTAATTCACCTCCGTTCCGTCTTCGATTTTTCGGGTGATTACAATACTTACTACGTAAACATGAAAATTAAAAAAAAATGTAAGTTATAATCCTATACTAACCTGTAAGTTATAATGTAAGTTATAATGTAAGTTATAAATGTAAGTTATAATCCTATACTAACCGTACAGTACGGGCGGCCGAATTAGCTGTCACAGTTTAGGGGCATCCGCTAGACGTCGCTTCGTTAATGTACATCACGAATATGGTATTATTTCTGTCACAAGAAGATGATCTCCCTAGAATTGTGGATATTATGACCCACTGATCAACCATCAGCATTTTAAATAACGACGTATGAGGAAAATTGGTTGATGAAAGAGTCGGACGGGAGATTAAAAGAAACGATCTGGGTCGCGATTTGAAATTCGCAACAGTCTAATTAAACCATGAAAATAGTCCGCTTCTGTGCCCCAACTTTTGCTCAACTCGTGACCAGTTAAAGTTACTATCAAAACAAACCTGAAAACCCTATCAGTGGAATTTCAACTGTGAGCAAACTTATTTGAACAGTGATAACTGATTTTGACCCGGAAAGGTGGTTTGCAGGGATCTTGAATCATCTTTAAAACTTTCCAAATCCCCCGTCATCCGAGAGCTATCGAAGTTGTTAGGAAGTTTCTACCATTCGTCCGAAGAAACACATAAGTACCGAAGTTCTCTTAACTCGGTTAGGACTTCGAGGTCACATTCGTCGGTAATATTGTTCTTTCATCTGTTTGGTGGTAATTTAGCAGAAACATAATTGAGCCACTGGGAAATTATTCGTTCGAGTGGAAAAATATTGAAAGTATAGCGTAAAAAAAATTGACGCTTTTGAATTTACAGAAAAATGGTTTTATAGAATTTTTCAGAAAATGATGCTAGTTGGCTCGTTCCAAAACATCGTCCACCGAATTTCGTCTCATGCATCTGACGATCGACATTGTACCAATTTTATATGAATATGCGTTTAACACATCGAAAAACGATCAATACCTGATCTAAAGGGGCATTTAGAGGATTGAAATTCATGTTTTTTTTACGCTGAATCGAATGAGACCATAGCCATTTCTGTACAATCATTTGCAGCGTTTTAATCTCGAAAACCACCGGAGTGATTGAATATACAGATAATTTTTCTCCCTAGAATTAGATTAATGCATGGAATGAATTTTGTATTAAGTATTTCCGTTCGAAAATGGTTGATTTTTCGGGACGAGCTAAACAGAATCATTTCTGCGAAAATTGCTGGAAAAAAATGATACGAAGAGGAAACACTCTCTAGGTACTTCAGGATTAGACGTCATCATCCTTTTATATCGTTCACTTGACCGCGTTAAACCTCAATTTCCCAAAATTAGCTCATTGCAACGTCGTCGGAAAGAATGAAAATGAGTAATCCCGCCTCGTCTCTTATCGAACACCCTCGTACGACAAACTGATAGGAAGGATGTGTACGGTGGGTGGACGATCACAATCTTGTTGAGAAATTGGAAGGGTGATGCTCGGGAGAAAATTGTTTTTCGAACACTAGCATCGCATCGTAACCGTAATATTATTATGCCACCCCATACCCCTCCTTTCTCATCTTTTTCCGTCTATTTATGGCTTTCATTTCCAAGGCTGATAAATGTACGGCGGTGTAAAAGAATCTGAAGGTACCACCGTTTTATCTACGTCAAACATTGGCGACCAAAATACATCAGCATAATTGTACCGAAAGACTCGTTATCTTCGGGATTTGTTTTCACGAGAAAAAAGAAAACTATATTACATTCTATAGAACTCGTTTTGCATTAGGCGGGCATTATAACCCACTCAAAATTTGATGTTTTACGTTTCAAGGCATGTAGAATCCGAATATCCAATAAAAAAAATTCTGTCCGTCCGCCGTACGCCGTACGCCGTACGCCGTTAGCAGTTTTCCGGCCAAACTGTGAGAGCTGAAAATTTGAAATTTTCACCAAAAATCAATCTCGGTCCTACGACGGCCCAATTCTTGAACCAACTTGCTACCTCAATTTTAATGGTATTTTTGGGGGGTTTTGAGGGGGAGAAAATTCATATTTTCCAAGGTTTTTCAGATGAATGTGTACGTGGTATCAAACTATATAGATTTTTAGACGCTGAATCGAATGAGACCATTGCCAGGTCGATAGCTATATTGGTTCGCGAGTTATCGCAGCTTTTGTGCCGAATTCGGGAGATTTTCAGAAATTTGACATGAGGGTATAACTCGAGAGTTCTTGGAGCTATAAAAATCGTTCTATACTCATTGGAAAGGTCGTCAAACACTCTCTCCAGCTGTATCGTTAGGCAGTAAGTTTAGCTTTTAATTAGGAAATTAAGAAAAATAAAAATGATAAAAATTACAATAGTTGCTACGGAGTTTTCCCCTATAGTTACCATCTGTTTTTCGGTGGGAACGTTCAAAAATGTTCGGAATATTTAAAATGACAAATGGATAGTCTTCTTAAAACAATATTGAGGCGAAAGAATAATAAACCACTGTACAATCATTTGCAGCGTTTTTTTATTTGCGTATAATTTTTGTCATCTCAGATTAGATGATATTCATTTGTTCACTGTTCATTGCCGTGGAAATGCATTACTGTTAGTTTTCGATGAAATGTGAAACAGCTCGCGGAAAATGTATCCCGTGAACAAAGTCGGGATTATAAATTCGGGTGAAATTACCTAGGCGAAAGTATACTTCTAGCTAACTACATTCTGTTTCCGATCGCTAAGCTCGTCATAGGCGATTCGATTTCAAAAAATAATTACCGATTGATCTCGCTTTATGAAAGAAAAAAGAATCTTTTCGCCTTGGCTGAAGTAAGGATCGAATGCAATGAAAAGAGCAAACGGATTCCGGTATTTGAGAGGGAGTTTTCGCCAAAATCTTATGGGTGGGAAAATCCTCTTAATTGTGAGATCTTTATCCGAACGGGGGAGCAGCCTAATGCGACCGAACCCGCTGGTTCTCGTTTTTATTTGGTATTTAACCTTAGCAAGGGAAGTTTATTGACCAAGACGAGCTTCGGTTAAGGAACTAATGCTACCGGAAGTAGCCTATAGTGATTACGTTTTAATCTTTATCGGTTGGCACTGGGCCCGCAGTGAAATGATAATGATGCTTATCCTCCAATGATCCATTTACAGTTCGAATTCGAGTTCTCAACATTATCATAACCTAAAATTAACACTATTCACCAGTGATCGTGATAATCCAAAATAAAAAGTAGGAATGCCTCAAATCGAGTCTGAATCGCATAAATCCGCATTCAATAAAATGTTTGCGTGGGTAAATGAACCTAGAACGAGACTAATAATATTGCTAAATGTTCACTCGCACTATTCAAGTGTAAATGAAACCATCAATCTACTCGAGCGAACGCTCGATGAAACGAAACAAAGAATTCGCAATCGGAGGCAGAACCGTCTGATAACGAGAACGATGGGATTCAAAGTAAATACAATTAAGTTCGGCTATGCTCGTCGTAAAAGCTTCTCCTTCCAGTTTCTGAGAGTATTCAACGGAGCCTCGCAATAATGGAGATACAGAGAAATTCGGCTCGGCTATGGACGAAAATTATGGAATTAAATTTGAAAAGATTTTATTACGCGCCAGCTTCGCCATCATTATTTTTCTCGTTCAAGATGATACAATAACTTCCCTGCGTGCCAGAATTTCTTGGAAACTTTTTTGTAACATCATCACATCGGCTCAAGTTTTTCTAATTTCTCGCCGTCTTACGCCAAGTTTTTTCCAAGTTGGTGTAATCGGAGCGGAGTTTTCTTTATCAACGAAGAAGAGCGAGATGGTAAAAACGGGAATATTTTGAGAGCGTTAACCGCGAATCCACGATGTAAAATAATATTTGCATCGAGAAAAGAATTATGAAATCGAATAATGAAAGTTTATATTCTAGATAGATTTCGCCTTGAGCTCTTAGAGTTTTAACGGCAACCTTCGACTTCAAGATAAATTTCAATCTCCAACTTTTATGACAGCGTAACCAATTGTTAGCTTGCAGCTTATTTGGCGTGTTCTACTCCAATTATAGTGAACATTTTATCGACCTTGAAAAAAAGAAGCATTTTCATGTGACTCTGTTTCATTTTGTTTATACCTAACAAAAGCAGTGTTAATGAACTCTAAGCCTAGTCCATGAGGTTACCTGGCCGAAAACTGATATATTAGAACGACAGTAACATCTGTGAAATTTATACGAATGCCTTCGACCTTAACCTTCAGTGTGGTTAGAAAAGTTGTGTTTCCTTTGAGAAAACCATGGCTCGCCGTACGGCTGGGGATGAAATGTGAAGGGAAAAGTTGGTAGAACATTCTTGTATGGCAAAATGAGATGAATTTGCAAGCGATGGTGCGGTGGGTAATCATTGACGCAATGGTGAATTCGTTTTCAACATCTTCGTGTGGCGTCTCAGTAATTTTTGACGCCAAATCGACTCCTATTTCACCGAAGGGTCTTTTAAGGAAAACTAATAAATAATATCCGGGGGTTGTGAGGTGGAGAAAAACCAGGCGACTCATTCTCCAATTCTTTATTAGCTGGCCGAGCACTTTCGCCCTGAGGATGCCCGAACGGGCGAAAGTGCTCGGCCAGCTAATAAAGAATTGGAGAATGAGTCGCCTGGTTTTTCTCCACCTCACAACCCCCGGACATCAAGAAATGCGCCGAGAAGGAAAAGAATAATAAATAATAGAAAACCGTTAAACGTCAACCGTTTGCTTTCATATCAACTTTTGCTATTCAGTCGCAATTTTGCACCGAAGAATATTGAATAGCAGAAATGCTCTTGTGGCCATGAAAAACTCTACTCAATGGACTTCAGAAGCGAAGCTACCAAATTTGATCTTCCGTATAGGACTTATTTCCCATGCATCTAAATTGGAAGAGCTTTGCTCGAGTATAATATGATAACTTTATTCGCAAGAAGTTGATGATGGGACGTAAAATCGGACGATATAGTTTCGCCTTGGAATCCTGCGTGGGACTGTCAGGGAACAAGGACTCTCAACTGAAATTGAATTTTTCTGCAACTCCGCGCGAATAGTCCATGTGCAGTTGGTAACCGCGTTATGCCAAGTCTAGATAGAGGTTCTCTACCGCGTTCCGCTCATTCCTATTCAAATCGTTATAGAAACACCTTCACAGGTCTCGAGACTTGCCCTTGCTCAAGGATTTACCTCCTGCCCGAGAGCGCATCGTCTATAGTGGCATATATACAATTCAGGAAGCGTATTGTGGTTTCACATTTTTGCCCGAGCAGCGAGAAAACCTCTGCTTGGCATCTTATTTTCCTCCAGAGCGTCCCACTTTTCAACGTGGCAGCAAGCGTTTTCATGAAAATCTTCGAACTGACACATCGCGTCGTATCTCACGAGTTTCTTTCCCCACGGTTTTATTTTCTCCAGTTCGGAGACAAAAGCGGGATTGTGTATATACGTTATTTATATCCGGTTGCCAACTTCGTCGGTCGTTTCTACGTATCGTAAAGAGGTGCGAAGAAAATACTCAACGAGAAAAAATATTGTTAGTGTTGCGAGCAAAAAATGTATAAAGCAGCTCGGATCTTGACCAAATTAGCCATTATTGCTTGTATTTTCTTGAGTAAATAATGCGACTTGAGTCAAGCAACTACAGGAAGGATAGTGTTTGATCTATCTTTTCTTCGAATAAGCTTTGTTTTTAACCGACTTCATTGAAACTATATAACCGTATAACCAGTAATACTGTCGTTAATAACCTGTATTTTTTCATCCAAATCCTCAATTTGCAGGATGTATGCTTCATTTTGCTTTCAACCTCCAGGATTTACTCCCTAGTAGTTAATTATTCTCGCTAGTTATTTCTTAGTTGAAGTTGATGTTCAAGTTGAAGATTGACAATTAAGGTCGAAGGTCACGGACGAAAGTCAAGGTTGAAGGGCAGCTCGCAGGTCGAGATCTCAGGGCAAAGTGAAATCATATAGTTTCCAGAGCGCTCTCTTAATAGGTTGCATCCCATGGTATTCACCCTTTCCATTTCAACAAAAGCAAACGTATGAATTTTGAGGGGATACTGTCATTCAAAAACGCAATTTTTTGGCCTGGCAATAGCATGGCCTATATTTTGAGCAAACGAACACGGTTTTCCGTTGGGAACAAACCAAATGGAATAGAGCCAACTGAAAAGAAATTCTATTCCAATTCCATACAGCTTTTATTGGAGTAGAGCATGTGAAAAAATTAGTATTATCAAACTAATGGCTTTGCAATTCAAAAATTAATAATAAAACAACCCAAGTTCAATTAGAAAATTATTCTTCAGGTAGGTATTAAAAAAAAGGCCTTAAAATCACTCGTAATTGAATAAATGATCAAAGCGAGGGCTCACTATTTAAATAAGCTATGTTTATACAGTCGCATAATGGGTACGTCTGTAAAAATTAATCAGCTTCGGCTTCGTTGAAAAACTCGGTACTCGAAGGGTTCCAGAGTAATTGGGCCAATTGCACCAACTTTCACCCGTTGAAGACAAAACTGCTAAAAGCGCTTCTTTGCATCACAATTCACTCTAGGTAAGACCGTTATAACTATCTTGAATACTAAGTTGAGCACTCATTCATTTTTACAGCTACTGTCGGAGAGGAAAAATCCTTCGAAATGGCTCGACTGCAATTTTTAAAACGCGATTTCATTCCGACGGCAAACCGATGTCAGCACATTGTCACTTTTGAAAGCATTTTTCTGCGAAACTATGCAGCTTCAGCCGGTTGGCATGCAACTACAGTAAAGGGAGATACGTTTTCACCGTGTTAAGTCAGGAGTAAAGAGCAAGCGATTAAAAGAAAACTGGACCCGTGCCATCTAGCCAGAGCCATTGTTACGTTGGCTCAAAGGGAAACTTATAGCCAGTAGGAACCTACTCGATTATAAGCCTTTCCAGTATCGTTCCTTTTATTGGTTAGTGATTGAAGAGAAACCAATCGCTACTTTTGTAACCCAATTTGTAAATTATATGTTCACATTCTTTGTGGAGCTATTATTAATATTATTATTGTACCTCATTAATTAGTATCCATCACACATTTGTACATCCCATTTTCATTATTTCTCAATTTTATTATAATAATAATAGTTATTATTATTACTATATCCTTATTTATACATTACAGTTTTGCGGAATTTTTAGCTGATGTTTCGCTCAAACTTAGTCGACAAACTAACCTCAACAATGTTGAGCCTAGTAATAAAGAGTAAATCACTCGTTATTTCGTCCACTTCACAGCAAAGTATAGAGAAGAATCTTTACGAATCACTCCAAATCTTCATTTTTCTCGAACGAAGAGCTACAAAGTGCAGAGTGAAAAATCGATTTGAATGGGCCCCTGGTGACACGTGGGAATTAAAAAGCCTGCAAGATGCCCAAAGAGGCGAATCTAGTTCAACGACTCCCGCGCCTATCACTTGTCATTCTCTTGCAACCAAATTAATGAGAGCTCCAGCTCCGGATTTGAACTTCAAGAATGGAAAGATGAGGGGGCAAATCGATAATTTCTCCTCGAGTTTATTTCAAACAGCTCAGAAGTTTTCCGGATTGTATTGGACAGTTGTCTTCGAACCTCGCCTATTCAACTTTGTCAGGTCAATTACTCTCTGATTACGTCAGTAAAAGTTGTCAAAGCTCCTCTAGATCGGCGGCGCTTCCGAACTAATTTATTTCTGAATCTGAAATGCTCTTAGTGGAAATTTAAAAAGCGCTTTCAGAATCGCATCGACGCAAATGGAATACCAAGGGATACCTATAAGCTGAATCAGTATGAGCCAAATGAGCTGAGGAAAGTTGGAAAACTTAGGAATAGAACGTGGAGAAAAATTGAATTTCAGGCTGCAATAGTTTCTATTTCGACAGAACTTAGAAATCCGCAGTCGGACTGTGAAGTCCTGGATTAGCCCATTTTCTAAGGAATATCGAATACTTCAGTTTCCCCTGAGAGGACACACTTCTGAAACGGGCAATTTCGATAATAGAAGCAATTGCGAGAAAAATGTCTGAAATAAAGCAGTATAAAGCAGTATAAAGCAATTTTTGTCTTATTTTTGACTCGCCATACCTCAAATTCGAATTCAGTCCCACGTCACCCATTTTAAGTTCGAAAAGTAGAAGTTTTTGTTTCCCGAAAACCTAATTTGAATATTCAAGGAGTTCTTGAAAATGCGATTTCACATAGTAGAAGAATTTTTCCTTGATTTACAAATTTTATACATATAGATGTAGCGTACCTTCAACTTGCTAAAGGAACTGTACCTAATAACTTATGCTAACCAAGGCAAGCTCATTATGTTGCCTAAACCAAGTGGCAACCCTGTGTGGAATATAATGTTAACACCTTAACTGATTTGTATTGAAAAAGGAAGATCGACCCTCAGCATAAAAATAAAGTTGACAATCATCGGGATGGAGGTCATACACAGCCAGCTTACTCCTTCGCCGAGCTTTCGGAAAAATTTATTTGCTTCATCAGGAAGGAGAAATCTGGCTTTGTATGACCTCCATCCCGATAATTGACAACTTTACCTGATTTGTGGTTTATTATGATGTTATCCATCGCATCGTGCTCCTATTTGATTGACCCGAATATCTATATTATAGTATTGTAATGTAGCAATACATTACGGAAAAATTACAAAAAATATTCTTTACAAAAAAAAATTCTTTTAAAAATTTGATCGGTACAGCTCGCACTATAATTCTCCATAAAGAAAAACCCACCCGAGTGGTGCTTCTGACCAATCAGCAACCTTTCCGCGTTCCGTTTCTATATTACAGCAACCGTAACAATAATACAACTTAGTTGAGTCGTCGCATCTCTCATTGTACTGGGTTGGTGAGGGGGAGAATAACCAGGCGACATGTTCTCCGATTCCGAAAGTACTCGGCCAGTAAATAAAAAATCGGAGAACATGTCGCCTGGTTCTTCTCCCCCTCACCAACCCAGTACAGTAACAATAATAGCTCAACAACAGACATTTAAAAGTCTAAACTGTAAATGGAAATTTCTAGAATTTTTTCCATCCATTGAATACGAAGCGACGAATAATTCAAAGTAATTCATATTGAATACAATGTACAAAATACTATTTAAAAACACTTGGGGTTTGTCGATTTGAGTCGACTGACAATTGTAAATGAGCAATACCGCTCATCCTCAATAAATGAGAAAGCAACGACAGGAGCGACGAAAAACCGTGGCGAAACCCGTCCAAGTCCGAAATCTCCCACTTAACCATGTTACTCGGATCAAAGTAGTACATTGTATTAATTCTCGATGTTATTGTCGCGATGAGGTGGAGAGAAAAGGTGTCACATTCACATTTTCAAAGAGACCGACGAAGAAAATTTTTCAACCATCAGAATTTTATTCTAGAATGTTACTTGAAGAGTAAGAATATTAAAATCTATATTATTCTGTTGTATAGATTCTCAGCAAGACCTACGATTGAAAATCAGGCTTACAACGAGGCGATGGTTATGAACAAGGCCGAACGCAGGTATAAACATGATTTCGGCATTTATCAAGCTTCAAATTCAGCGAGATGGTTCATTCCGGAACCAAAAGGTGCCTCCTGACTTGATTGATCAATATCGCTACTACGACATCCTTGACACGAGAAGAATGGGATGGTCTCGTTTTGGACTACGGTCTCGAGGAGCTCGATTGAGGTCACGAGAAGACAACGGTACGTTTTATTCGCGTTGAACCGCCAAAATTGAAAGTAAAACTCTCTGAGCTAGCCAATACGATGCCACGATAACACGGAATTCAATATTGAATTATCGAATATAATATTTTTTTAAAAATACAATCATAATCACGCACATTCTTTCCCTTGGAAAATCACGGCTTGTAGAATCGTGAGTGGAAATCGCCAAGAGGGAAATTGGCAAGCGAAGAGTGGTGAGCCAGCGGTTTGCAGAGATCTTACAGTATTTCCATGGTACAGTGGCTAATTGGTACAACCAATTATAAAATCGAGAAACTCATCCAAAGGCCGCAATTTAGAACACTACAAAATCTTGCAACTGAAAACTGTAATATTGTTACTGAAAAACGCTGCAAACTATTGTACAATGGTCTTTTATTCCTTCGCATTAATGATGATTTCAGAAAACCATTCATTTGTGGTAATGAGAAGTTTCCACCAAACAATAGATTGGTAACTGTAAGGGAAAAACTCCTTAGGAACTACGATAATTTTAATCATTTCTATTTTTTCTTAATTTTCAAATTAAAAGCTAAATTATTCGCCCAACGTTACAGCTGGAGATATTGTTTGACTCCATTCCAACGAGTATAGAACGATTTTTATAGCTCTGCAAATTCTGTAATAATTATCCAAAATCTTGAAAATCTCAGAAGTTGTGCACAACAGCTGCGATAACTCTAGAACCATTGAGCCTATCATTCAACTCACCTAGTGTTCAATCATTTGGGAGATGGCAGAAATAATAATTTTATATTCAAGGGGAGGTGGTCCAATCAATCAGGAAGTGGTCAGGTCATAGGACTGGTGAAGTAGTCGTTAAAATGTGTAGTTGGTGATTGAGCCGCTGTGAAGTTATGATATTATTTTTATTTTTCCCTTTTCAGAATTTCTTTTTTAGACAATTAATTTTCAAATCGGTTTTATTTTGTATATGTTTTATTAAATTCTAAAATGACCAGCTGGTCACTAATGGGTTAATTACCTATATACTGTTAATTATACTTTTGATCATAATTAGATGATTAAGAAAAAATGAAAATAACTAAAATGAAGATATTTCCTAAGGAGTTTTTTCTAGCCTATCTGTTTTTAGGTGGAAAAATTCGCAAATATTTGTTGCAAATTATTGCAAATATGTTCGGGATAAGTATGTACCATGTCATGGATGGTGTTAATTGAAGCCAACGAATAATAAACCAGTTTTAAATCATCTTATTTTTTCTTTTATCTGAACGTTTCGCTGATAGTGAGAGGTATCAGACTTTGCTGTCTTCTCCGCTAATAAAGAGTGCGGGGAAAATAGTGCGTCGAACATAAGGTATCTAGACAACGTAGGTAATACATTCAAGTTGCGCTTGGCAAGACCGCAATGTAATTCGTTTTGATATAACCCCTTTCACATATGTTCACATAAAGTACAGCCAGGATGCTCCCTAGCCTAAGAAGCCCTGACCTTTTTTCCTCTCGGTTCGTCATTTCCCAGTTGCACGCATACCTCGTATCGAAAGCTGACATCCCACGAGGGTTTGGAAGGGAAAAAACAATACCGCGCTCTACTGCGGGATTTCGAGACAAAACCCGCTCTTTACAGCTGAACCCGATTGATGTCTCGAATACGGGCGGCAAATCGCCTCAGCTATTCAACACTTTTATTTTAACCGTGGCGTTGCCCAGTATTAGATTTTGTGTGAAATTAGGTTTCATCACAGGGAACTCGATTTTCAACGGATCTCGTCAAAAACCACCGACATCGTATTTTTTAACTCAACGTTCATTTTCCATTGTTCCAGTTTTCATTGCGACGACAACCATGACGATAACATCGAAAAAATTCCCCAAGTGCCAATTTTCCGACATCTTTGGGGCCGTTCTTTGGGAGTACTGTTCTCCATTCCATCCTGTACATTTCGAGTTAGTTTGCGTTGTTTGAAGCCGTGGAGTGAAGAGTGATAAGTGGCAGAGTTGAAAAGTTATAGGTTTTTGAAACCATTTTTACTTTTTTAATTTGACTCATGGATAACACACTGTGCATTTTTGAGATATATCAGCGTTCAAAGTTTATTTCTGTTTAAAATTTTACCGGATATAAAAGTAGATATTAGTTTAAATTTCAGGTATTTGATTTGCTTTATTTATTGTATCATAAATATATACCGTACCTCCACGTTATGCGCTTTATTCACGATTTCACTAGTGCATTTTTTGTATTTTGATTTTCGCAGGCCGGTAAACTCAATGTAATTGGAGTAGAGGGGTTGTGAGGGGGAGAAAAACCAGGCGACTTATTCTCCAGATTTTTAATGGCTGGCCGAGCACTTTTGCCCATTCGGGCATCTTCAGGGTGACGTGGAACCACGAGGTCCACAACCAAACGAAGAACTCAATGTATTCGAACATTCAAGTCCTAAAATGTTCAGGACGGTGATGGAAAGATGCTTGATTTTTATCAAGTGGGCCACATACAGTACTTTCGCGTTATACGCATATTGACGATATTTCGATTTTACAGACTGCAAAAATGAATACATTCGAACGCTGAAGGACTTTAGATTGTTTATACGAAAGCTGAATATCGCTTGATTTAAATCGCCATCTCTGTTTTCATAGAGATTTATTTAGATTTCGTGTGGCTGTACAAGTATCACGTAAAAAACATTTCTAAATAAAATTCGACCGCTGGACCTTGGCCATTTTCTCCTTTTAGTTAAATATCTTTAGTTTCAAAAAGTAATCAATAGGTTGGAAAGGAGTCAGAGGGGAAAAATACAACTTATCAAGTCATTATCGGACGAGTAACGCCCAGCTACGGCGCGGCGGGTTCAGCTCTTCGAGTCAAAACGTTCGGTGATGGATGATGAATCAACGCCTTCATCAATCACTAGAGCTGTTGGGCCCTTTTGCTTTTTACCTGCCAGCAAAGCCAGTACAATCTGTGACAACTCAGTTTTTACTCGGAACGCTCGTCTTGAAAGTTCGTAATTACAATGTTCTTCTTTCTCGTTAACGGACTGTCAGTGGACAACTTGGTAATTACGAATGACACAGGACCAACTTCAGAATAGATGAGAGCGTTTCGCACATTCGAACACACGAAGAATTTTTGTTCCGAGAGCAGTTCATTTATTATTGGAACTGCCAATAATATTTTTTTTTTTTTTAGTCCCTGATTTGAAACGGTTGAAGGTCGATTTTTGTAAAATTACGATGCTAAGGGCTTGGAAAGGAATCCTTCGTTTTCGGTAGGCTTTATAATAGAGGCAGTCAAGGTCCGGCAATTTGACAATGTACCTAATCGGATCCCACATCGTATGCAATCGACAACGCGATGGCCATACTATAAATACCACGAGACAGTATTAATACCTGGAGATAAAACAACCACATAAAAACGTAATCATCTTCCTAGAAACTATTTCTTGCTACTACAGCGAGAATTTTTTTTTTTTAGTAGGTTATTCTACAATGGCTTCGAAGACGACCAGTTTGAAACGTCGATTTTAATTATCACAACATTCTCAGCCAACAAAACCCAACTCATCGGACGATGATAATACTATGGCTCAAGAGAAGACTCAATTTCAACAAACGTGGATTCACACTGTTCGTTACACCGAACGAATGCGCGACAGAGTCTTTTGCCTAGTTACCTCGTTCTATGGTAAATTCGAAAAAGTTCATTGAAGGAGGAATCATCAACAGAAGAGGAGCTCGATCGAAAAAGAGCAGGAAACAAAGGATAACTACGACATCCCACCCATTGTACCAGCCAAACCGCTAAGCTGCCCTATTGCCAGGACTAGAGAACAAGTGACGTCGCCTAAGAGTTAGCTCCCTTCAGTTCGAGTCATTTTTCAAACTGGACAACTTCACTAGAGACTGTAGTTTTTACAAAACTATTTCAAGCCTTTAGGTCATCATTTCATTAGCCCCGTGGCATTTTGATGTAAATCCCCCACTAAAATCGACAGCCTTACAGAAAGTTGAACAACAGATCAGAACTCGCTCTTCCAACAACTCACCGAGTTCTCGAATTTGAACCAAAAATCTCGTATTTCAACTCCCCGAAATTCTAAATGTCCCTATCTGACGAAATAATGCAGAGGTTACGATTTGAAAGAGAATCACCTATTTGACCAGCTAGTTGTGGAGAGACAGTTGTAATTCGGGTCGAACAGCGGACGGAGGCGGCGACGAAATGAATTTTCTCCGTGACAAACGAGGCGGTTCCATTGCGCTCAAGTTCATTCCGTCGTGGGTGTCTTGCGTTAAAAGCCGTATTTCAAAGCGCGTTTTTCCTTCTTGCGGTGGTAAATTATTTTCACACATCGCCAACTCGACCAGTGCTACATGATTAGTTCAATTCGAACGAATGGTTTCCGATCCCGGATTAAATGGAGAGTTTTAGTGCATTTTGCATTTTTTGAAAACTTAAACGTAGGAGTATTGGTTACTTCATTAAATCATGCGTTTCTTATGGTTACCGCCTTGTGGATGGCGGATTGTTGTGACCATTAGAGACATATGATTTAACAAAGTAACCAAATCTCCCACGTTTAAGTTTTCAAAAAACACGAAAGTCACAAAAACTCTCCATTTACTAGTTCACCGCGTCGATCAAACGGGGAAATGTTTATGGAACAAGACTTCTCATCCTCTGGAGAGACTGATGAAGAATGCAGTTGAAGGGTTAACATTTAAATCAAACTTCTGTTCAGTAAACCCTTTTTACTTCCAAGTTTACATTGTTTATGGAAGTATTGTGATCGTCTGAAAAGTCGAATCAAGAACGGAGGTTCTATCCGAAGAAATTCTCACAGTACTATATACTCAGAAACCCTTCTGTACAAGTGTCTGTGTGTCGTCTGTCTGTGGACATTGAGTGACATAAATTGCCATATCTACCTGAAAAATGAATGAAACTCAGTAAAATTTCTAGGGAATCTTTTCCTAGTGAATGAGCTGAATTCGATTTTCCTGTTTCGATTTTTACAGGCCGTAAGGGACAATATAAAAAGGGGGTAAAGTTATATTTTTTTCAGATTTGAGCGATACTTGGACTCGTTTACTTTTACCCTTGACATTTCCCCGGTCTGCGCTTCTTCGAAGAGCGATCGCGGAGCTATACCGGATAGAAAGCTGTTAACAGAAGTAACGACTTGCCAGTAAACTTGCGAAGAGGAGATATGGCGAAAGACGAAAGCCTTGAGTGGAAAAATAGAAGGTAGGCTTAAGGGAGTGTCCTGGAAAAGACGAGGAACAAGGCATAAATTGCACGAAGGAAGATAAATATCTGCAGCTTCCATGGTAAGAAATGACGCATGTGAAACCGTCAAAGCGACACCCACTCGTCTTTCCAGATCTGGTCGGGCAGTTCATCGGGACCGTTGCCCTCCAATGATCACTCTGGCGTTTATTGAGCTACGTTTTGAAGTCGAATAAAACTTTATCATTACCGTCAACGGTCGAATCCTGCACACCACTCAGTTTCCTTCAACCTCACATCAGCGCTGAGGTTATAGACTATTCGAGTCTCAATGGAAGAACACGCCCTGAGTCAATTAGGTAGATAAATAGATATTGATTACTTTTCTGCAATGAATCACAATACAGAAAAATAACACAACAAAACTTCACAGAGGAAAGCATTTTACATGCATTGAAAGCATTAAAAGATCCTACGACGTACTGCCATTAAAGGTTGTAACATTTCGGTCAAAAAACCCTAATCTCCGCCCCTATACTGCAAAGGCATTCGAAAGACCACTTACATTGACAGAAATGAACCTGAAACGGACGCCGTTTCATTTGCCATGTTTTACTCCTAGCTTACCAAGGTTCCAAGTTCGGAGATTAGCTGCTTCGCGTCATAAAACAGACATATCCGTGGCATATTTTCAACTTCATAGACCTCTTGCTTGATAATCGATTACCATTATTTAAAGACGGACCATTCAAACTCAGCTTAAGGGGAGGAGATGAGATAGGTCACGAGCTTCTTACTTACCCGTTCTTGTCTGTTTCGCAAGGCTATTATTGCTTCAGGTCGTGAAGAGAACTTACAAGCGGCGCTCGTCTGCGGATAGCTGATTAGAAAATTCACCAATACCTAACAGACAGACGGGAATCTTTGACCGGACTATGCAATGCCTCAATGATCAATAAACCCTGTTACGCACTTTTTAGCTCACTCAAACCGCCGCAAAAAAAGATGTTAATGTAATGATTTGTGGTAATAAACAAGAATCCAACGAAATCCGACGCCGGTATCTATTCTAAAACCAGTAGTGTGCATAGATCACACAGTACTTCCATCTTTGAGTAGGTAACAGGTATAACAACACAACTGCAAAACAAGCAACTGCATGAAAACAAGCTCAAAACTGAGCAAAACGGAGGTGCTGTGTGTGACACAATAGACGAAAGATTCAAGGTCAGCTGCTCGCCATAATGAACATTTTTAGACCTCAAACGTAGGAAAATATTCACTCTTATGGCCTGTTAAAATCAAAATAGAAAAAACTTATCCAAAATCCGGAAACGGATCATTTTTTACACCCTCTGGGAGAACATTTCCTGAAAATTTCATTAAATTTAATTCTTCACGGATATACAACTTTTTTTTGTCTTTTTTTTAACCACAGACACCATTGTTCAGTGTTTCAGTGTATAATAGTACTCTGGAAATTTGTTCCGAATTCTCCTCCGTTCCGATTTCGACTTTAAGGACGATCACAATACTTCCATTATTTAGGTACTATGTAAATATGGAAGTGAAAATGGTTTAGCTATCACGTGATTTGTCTTGAATCAATGATATATTCCAGCGAACAACCAGCCAATTTTGATTTGGGTTGATTTTAGAATGAGCGAGAAATTTAAGAGTGAGTTCCTGCGGTGAGTTGAGTTCAACGTGAGAGCCTCTTTTACTATGAGCCCCCCCCCCTTGTTTTGTAGGCTATTCGATTTATAAATGAAATAATATTAATATATGTAGTCGTTAAACGAAGAGAATAATTATTTGACGTATTATTGTATATTGGATATATATAATATTAATATAGTATGTAGTCGTTAAACGAAGAGAATAATTATTTGACGTATTATTGTATATTGGATGTCCCGGTAAGTCCCAATTTTAAGTCTCAAGTGTCCCGGTTTTACTTGAACAGAGGTGGCAACCAATGAATACTATTCTATTCGAGCTGCTGATTCGTAGACTCGACCTAGGAATTTGATGTTCTCATTTCCCCTCTCCGACTCTGAATGAAATTTAATTCATCTTGAATTCTTCTTTTAATTCTCTTGAATTAAATATAATTCAAAAACTACAGTTCGCCTGCAACGTATGAGTCATCTATTTCTGCTCTACAAGTATTCCACACATCCTCATACTCGCGGAAAATCAAATTCACCTCGCGTTCGATAACTCGAACTTTCTTTGGGAACTTTTGGGAAACTTGGAGCTCATAGCTCGCATTCCGGTGCGTGACGGACCTCGTTAATTCGAAAGGGCCTCTTAACGTTTCGAGGCGATGAAGGCTCAATTATGACGCGCCTAGTTGACAATCTTCATTCTTCTTTGAGCCCATTCTACTCCTTGGGTGAGAGAAGGCTCGGTTTTTAATTTTCATCCCTGTACTACAGCCCTGTCCAACCTGGTGAATGTCAATGATTATGATGAGACGCTCTAAGAATTAATATCTGGTGATGAGCGATTCGTATGCACGAAATGGATTTGCTGTACGAAAAATTGCGAAGCAGCGAACGAAGACTCATTATCATTTTTTGACGAGAAGTCGGTCCGTGTTTTTCCGAGGAAAAAATTGAAAGAACCTCTCTGACCGTTCACACTTATCCACCACCATTTATTTCTCAACAGGAAAGCTGCTTCAGGTTCAGAGTAATGTCGGTCGCAACGATTTCCGTAGTTATTGAAATTGGAAACTCTTGACTGAACTGTCACCGTTGGCAATTCTGAGTTAAGATGAGAGTTGAGATTTGTCGCTTTTTGAGAACACACAAAATTTATTTCCTATTCCTCTCGCCAGCTTATTCGCCTCGTGACCCAGCAGTCATTTTACAAGATCTATTGACGAACATGACAGGGTTCATCCTCTTAAATTCAAGGCACGCTTCCTCTTGAGTCCAGAGCCTTTTAGTAATCAAAGCCTGCGGACATAAAAAGCGGTTAGAAACGGCCCGAGGGCTGGAAACGGTTCGCCAATTCTCCTATCGTTTGTTGATGGCCGTTGGTTACGGCCGGTGTCAAATTGAACGACGCCTTTCCGCCAAAATAGGGTTGCCGAGGTGGTTTGAAGAGTGCGTTGGCAAAAGGTCGAATCGTTGACCAGCATAGAATCTTAGCGTCAGCGGAGTTTTACAGCTGATTCCATTCGAGCTCGGAATAGTCCGTGAAACTAGGCACCATCCGTAAAGTACCGACCTGTTATTTTCTCGTTTACTTCCATGTTTACGTAGTGAAGTACTACCTATGCAAAATACTATTGTGATTTCCGGTTTGTGAGTTTTCCCAGGGAATGTGTAAATTCAGACGTTTGAAGATTTTGGATAGCACACAGTATTTCCAAGTATAAGCGTTCGAAAAGTAATTTAACGTTTGAGGTCTTTGAAGTTTGGCGAGCAGATGACCTTATTCCCTCTATTGGGTCACACACCGTGTCTCTACGTTATTAGCTTTTTTCTAGTGCGTATGTTCTAATTTGATTATTAAAGCCCGTAAAAACCAATATATCCGAGCGCTTAAGGCCTTGAAATGTTTGTTTCGGCAAACGATTGACGCTTGGTTTTTATCGCCTGGGTCACACACCGTACTTCTAAGTGGTTTGAAATTTTCGGTATTTTATTCCTGGTTTGTTTTCTTTTTAGGTTCCATTGATGTAAAATTGATCCATTTCAGAGAACCTTTATTGTATCGAGACTCGCACATACTTCAACTCCGGTTATAAACCAAATTTGTGCGGTTTTTTTCGGTTTTTGGGTCTTCTGGCTAGTTTTTCAGGAACAATATTGTATTGTACTAACGTTACGACCTGTGAATGTGTTTCTCTATTCTCTAATTAGTTATACCTGTCTGCCGACTCAAACATGGAAATACTGTATCTACGCATACCAATGGTTTTTTCTGTCGTTTGTTTTGCGAAGAAATCCAAGGGATTTGGCACGTTCGCTTTTGCGAGCGTCGTTTGTCCCGGTCGTCAATTTCAAAAAGAAAGAAATCCGATAGTCTATCGAGAAGCAAGCAGCGAACTGACGATAGCTCGGAAATGGGGACGAAACGGACTCGAAGGTCGAAGTAGAGGACGGCCATAGAAAAGAGGGATGTTTGGGATGCCTCGTTCATAATAATTCCCCTCCCAGGAGCCCGTCACTCTGAAACTGTTGAACCTCTCAACCTTTCGAGGCTTGATGGTAAAATGCTTTTCATCCCAGCAGCGAAAATACTGAGTGACGTTAATGATTCATGACCGCATGACCGCGAATGCGGCTTTTATGATAACATCTCTCTCCCTCCTCGACTCGTAAAATTGCTGTTTGCCTTGTCTATAACTTACGCCTCAACGGCTGCCGCAGCTTTACAGTTTGTAGCTCCGTTAATGAACGTTGATATAAAACGCGGATTTTCCGATTAAAGAGGCCACGTTTGGTTTGGAAACCGAACGGAACATTAACCCTCTGGATGTCTTCTTGATATTCGACGATTTTCGCAGACTCAAACATGGAAATACGGTATGATTAAGACGCACAGATTTTCCTTCAAATGATGAGTCGCGAATTCATCGCACTTCGCCATTCTCACAAATTCGATTGAATTTAATGGTGAAATTCCGATTTTCTCTCCCGTACGGCACCTCAAAATTTGCCTGAAGGAAAATTTAAAAATGTCATCATCCTTCCCCTCCCCGTTTTTTCCTTAGCAGTTTTCTCTTTACTTTTCCACGAGCCGTGTTCTTCCAAGGAAAAGAACCTGCTAATCTCAGTTACACTCGAATCTTCAATAAATGTTGAAAAGTGGGAAATTTCTGCACATGAAATAAAGCCACTAATCTATTTATTCTATCGGCCAAATTAATAAAAAATTCTAATGGTACCTGTCTTCTATGGATATATTGCTCTTGCTGCAAATTGCAAATGCCAATATTCCACGTCTGAAAAACTCGGTTAACGCACCGGTAGCAAAATATGGCTGCGACACTTTGAGATGGCCGTTGAAAAAACGACGCACAAGATCCGCCATGTTCTGAATAGGCACTTATCAGCAGGTATTGGAGAACAGTGATTTATAGCGTTTTGTACTCATCGACACGCTCTCGCCCGAGTCCATTATTTCTTTTTCACCTAGGGCGCTGCCAAACCATCACAAAGGGGATCTGGGCCAATATCGGTACGCTAAATGCCGCCAAAACATTATTGAGAGGTTTTGACGCGCTATTTCGCGCCGTCCATTCGTTTTCTTCGCCTTCGGCAGCCAATTTTGTATAATGGGTTTTCCCTTGGAGTTCTTATCACTTTTCTCTTGCTCGGGGACCGGAAGGACGACGAATAGGAAAGGTCCATCGGTTTGTGTAGGGCACGTTCTTCGAGAATCTAGAACCTTTCGCAGGTCTTTTGAATGGATCCACGGCTTTTTTCACCATTACCTCACGTGGGAGTGCCATAGTATAAAGATTGACAGAGTTTTTCCCTCATCACGGAGAAGACGTGACCACTGTAACGGCCTTGCGTCTAGATAGGCGTCTAAAGCTGCAATATCAACGGTAAGCGAGGTTCCTATCGATATAAGTGAACAATCGAATGTTTCTTTTAAACATTTCTTGATCTCTCTTTAAGATGAAAATCAGTTTTTGTTTTTATGGTTGGCACCTACTGGGACAAATATGCCAGATTTTAGGAGATCTAGATTTGTATGGCTAAGATTTTCTTGGAAACCGAATCTTGAGAACGGAGAAGATTTATTTGTGAGAACTAACTGACCACAGACCGAGATTTCAATAGCTTGACCTTGAACTTGATTTATAAAACCTGGAATCTTGAGACATAGAACTTGCCCTCAGCATTTAACTCAGTCCCAGTTCCCAGGATAGAGTACTCAGACGGAACAGAATCGGTGAACTTGAAGCAAGACCTAGTTTCGAGATGAGTCCTAGATTTTGTACTTAACACATCTTAAGATAGAAAGAACCTATTTTTTATCGGCGCCTAATATCCAATCAAACCGTAGTTTGAAGGTAAAAAAAAATAACGGCTTCAAAAATAAGTTTCAAGTTTTTTAGGGCGAGAGGTACAAATTCGAAGGAATCCAACAAAATTTCCTAGAGCGTTACGAGATAATCGTCAAAAACGTTGAATTCTTGGCACTTGTGCGATAATAACTCCTAAATAACGGCTCATACGGAAAACTGCATTCCTAGTTTAAAAAGTACCTATTGAATTCAGCTTCGAACAACGGAAAGGAAAAATATTGATGGATTCCGTCGGATAGGTGTTTCTCGCTCCAAACACGTAAACTATGTTTTTAAAATCGATTACATTGTTTTTGTTGACGTATGAGTGGCCTTAGCAACGGTTTGACTAGACTGTTCACTCGAAAACAAAAACATTTTTTTGGCTTCTTTTTTGGTACTCTAAAGAAAAATACTGAAGAATCAAATTCAATGCAAAAAATCGAATTATGAATGTAAAAGTATAATTATGATTCATAATTCCGTATTTCCCATCCTACTTACCTACGAGGCCCATTCATATTATGAATGGGCATTCAAGTAGCCCACGTGATTGAAAGCTTACGCGGTATTGAAGCCATGGCGCGCTCGCTCTCTCATTTATCGCTAGGACCCCATATATATAGGAACCAAGAACTATCTCCTTAGTTAACAGCTTAATATGTTCCTAATGATGATGCAGTCACCAGAACAACAGTTCCTGCAACTGAAGAACCAGTGTCTTCGAGAGTGGGACTCGAGGGAAATTTCGGTCAGAGGATAAAACGAAACTGGAAAGAAAGGCGATGACCTCCAACCGTTCAATTATTCACTTTTAGGAGTATTACGTGCCTTTGCAAGAAATACTAGCTTTTACGCGACATCAGAGGCCTTTAAATTACAACTGGCATTGCCCTTTTCAAAGTCCATAACATCAAACGTTCTCTTAAAATTCGAGGCATTGACGCGATTTTATTGACCGATGACATTTTTTTTAATAAGAAATCTGAAGCAGTTGTTATTTTCGATGTTTGGTGATAGCACTAATTGGATTGAAAGAAGAATTATCCTCGAGAATAAAGGAATATTAGTCTGCTAGTCTGCTTTACAATTTCATACCATATCAGTCATTTTATGGGGAAATCTATCATTTAAAACGGGTTTATTCAATTTGATAACGACAGGTTCTTGAATGATGAGACAAACGTTTTTCAAAAATGCCTTAGCAATTTTTTGATCTTCCTTTCGATTCTCCGGTTGACTTTTTGCAGTCTTTGTAATTACTCCGAAATCGGCAACATCTGAAAGATGCAAGTTGGAAAGCTTTTCTGAATCATTTTCAGATATCTGTATAAAACGTGAGCACGACTCAAGTTTGAGACAAATAGCCAACTTACGATTTGTCCTTTTGCCATTAAACAAATGGAGCCACTCTCATTCCCATCCGTTACTGTGAACGTGACTCTCCTCCAGATAGCGGCATCGAAACGTGTACCTCCGAGCTCCATAGCTTTCAAGGGACGAGATTAATTTGTTAAAAATAAAATAATTTTAATACTTTTCAAAGTTTTACGTGCAATCAAAATGGAAAAAATTCTGGAGTACTATTGCTAAAATAAATAAAAACGTAAAAACAAAATAAAATAAAAAATCTAGTACCGTCTGTAGATTACCACACTGTTACATACGCATACTAATACCAAATAGTTCTTTTGTAATAGAATCATCTTAGGGAAAACAAAAGCAAAACAACGAAAAATGTGAATTATGTGGGAGCTACGGTGTGCGGGCATAACGATACAGTAATGGATTTATGGAATGGATCATTTTACAGCAAGGTCGAAAAAAAACCGAATAAAAAATTGGAAAATGTGAATCACATGGAATAAGGGTGTGTGACTACAACTATAAAAAATTAACCTCCGTAAAAAATTCTAACGAATTCACTTCCGTTCCAAATGAGATATTCCGGACGAACGCAAACTTCCATTTTACTCTGTAATCGTGGAAGTAAAAACCTAGTACCTAAGTAGAGTCATGAAGGTGCGAACTTGAAATTTTATTAATTTTATTGAAGCGGAGAAAACCGTAGTGGGAAAGTAGTGTCGTGAAAAAACTGAAAAAAATTGTATTAAAAAAAAAAAAAAAAAAACGATAGTATTGCGGCAGCTTTTGTAGGGAGAATCCTTGAGTATTTCTTTCGTCGTTGGTAAAGACAGCGGCTATTCTAATGAGGATCTCATACCTAGTTTTCATGTGACTCTCAGGTCAGGAAAATATTCCATGTCTTTTCACCGTACTGAGCAAGAAGTAAAATTATCGGCTGAATTGACTTCATCGGCTGGAAGGTAAACGATTTGTTTGTCAGCCTAATATCGACACAACAGTCAAATTCGGAACGGAAATGAACTTCGGAATAGGCTGATGATTAGGATTAGGAATGGCTATTTTGATTTTCAGAAATGGTAGGATACAAATAGAATTGTTCACTAGGTACCTCCATGACTCGGTGCTTCAGAAAAGTACGTATCGTTTACAAACGTTCGATGTTCTTCAATATGTTTCAATTTATAAATATTGAGACTGTTCGCATGCATCAGATGATATTTCTAGCCCAGCATAGCTTTCCTTTGCACTACCTTAGGAAAATTTCCTCATGTTTATAGCGCAATTTCTCCTATGACTAATGTAAATTGTAAACGTTTTACCTTCGTATGAAATCGAGTAGTGGCGAAGATGAATAGGTTTTCGCTCGCTCTGTTAATGGTACTACCAACGATACAAAACCGCTCGTGCGAACTTTCTAAACGGCAAACCTGCATAATCATTTGGGCTAACGGTAGAGCATCAGTATAAATCATGTACTGATCCATGTACTGAGCCATTTTTGAGGAATGAATTCTTCAAATTTGAAATAATTCAACCTATAAAAAAATCAGCATTTTACAAAACTTATAAAATCATTTGCGTAAAGATAATGAGCTCAAACGATTTTTAACCAGTTAAATTAGATAAATTGTTGAAATATCGTCAAAGTTAGAGTTTTTTTTTCTCTATTTCAAAAAACAGGGATTTTGCAATATTTTAAACAGCTATGCCTCAGAAATAATAATAGTTAGACGCACGTTTTGTCACCAATTGTCGACAACTTAAAGAAATCGATACATCCTTGTTTTTTAAAAATTGTTATTATTGTCATTGTTAATGCTAGTTATAGCGAACTATTATTTGGATGCAGGTCCAATATCCATCGACATTATGATTGTGGATTATTTTAACATTTCATGTTGCAAACGGGAGAATGTCCGAAAAAATGCGACAGGCAGAATTTCTGAAAATGTTCTTCCCTCTAATTCAATCAATTTAATTTTTATTAATTTTTCATTTTTTTATTTTTTATTACTCACAATAAGGCTGAAATTCAAGTCGGTAGAAAATTGCATGTTGAAACCGTGTAGTCAGTTATTATTCGTACTCACGACTCAAAAAGCGGTTTTTCCACACGATCACTGCGAGTTCTCAAGTTAATTGGTACTAACTTGTAAACAGCAATGTGCACGTGTTAAGCTCAAATCGTAAATCAAATTGTTGACTGAAAAGTCACGAACGCCCTTGTAGTTCTTCTTGGGCCAAATGCTGTACCTAGAAGAAACCTTCGTCTTCGCGCGAGAACAAGGGGCTCAGATGCAAATAGGAAACGACGCGTAGTACAAGAGCGCAATACCTATTTTACAAGCAAAGTTGACGAATATAACGGTTTGCCGAGATAATAAAGAAAATACGGAGAAATTTGAAGAAAAAATATTCCTCCTTTTTTGTGCCATAAAATTATACACAAATTCATCACTATAATTCATTCACCAAAATCCTATAAGATCGGTCCTTAAGTTTCTTAAATAAATAAATCGATCAATGAGAGCAACTTCTAATTAAGTGCGTTCCCTTTCTAAAAAAAAAAACTTTTAAAAAAATAATAAAACCGACTTAAAAAAGTTTGTCTATAAAATACACTCTGAAAAGGAAAAAATAACAAAAATGTCCCAACTTCGCAGCAACTCATTCGCCAACTACACATTATAAGGACTACTTTACTACTCGTATTGACCTGACCACTTCCTGATTGATTGGATCACCTTCCCTAATAATATAAAAATTACTATTTCTCATTTCCCAAATGATTAAAAGATTTTCCTTTCACCTCTGAATTGCCTCCAGATTGATCATCCTTTGGAGTCGGCGCCTCTCTTATATTGTATT
The DNA here is from genome assembly GCA_037159825.1 of Tupiocoris notatus. Taxonomy (NCBI): domain Eukaryota; kingdom Metazoa; phylum Arthropoda; class Insecta; order Hemiptera; family Miridae; genus Tupiocoris; species Tupiocoris notatus. The sequence continues at coordinate 291,236 of JASJUZ010000218.1, read as the reverse complement.
GGAGAAGCCTATAGATTCCGAATTACCAGTAGTATGAATATAAATATCATGAGTTTTCACGATTATTGAACAGAGCAAAGCAGCATTTATGAGAACTGATTATTAACAATATCGATTTGAAGGTGACTATTCACGCCTTTTCCTAAAAACCATTTCAGATTTCTCTAAGAATCTTTACGTCCAGACCCAGACTTATTACCTGGCACCTATTAATTTATCGTAAATTCATATTTATTTGTAACCATCGGTTATTTTGCCAGAGAGGCGCCGACTCCAAATATTTTTGAAGTCGGTTTATTTTTTTTTTTTAAGTTTTTTTTTTTTGTCACGTTCGATTCAGCGTCCAAAAAACTATAGAAATTGATACTAAACACACCTTTGTCCAAAAACCCTTCGAAAATACGAATTTTCCCTCTCTTGAAATACCCTTAAAATTGTGGTAACGATTTGGCTAAAGAATCGAGCCATTTCAATAATGTAGCTTTCATAGTTTCGTCAGATAAGTGTTGACGACGTACAGCGGACGGACGGAAATTTTTTATTCGTTTTTCGGATTTTACATACCTTGAAACGCGAAACATCACATTTGGGGGGGGGGGGGGTGGATTTTTTTACGAGCGATTAGAATGGTTTATTATTGAATAATAAAGCAAAATAGTGAAAATTAGCCTGAGAACAGATTGATGATCACGTCCGTATAATGATTACTGCTCACAATTAGAAAAATAAACATGCTCTTTTAGGTGCGGCTATCTACATAATTTCCAAATTTTGTATTTATTTTTCTAAAATTAATAAGAACAATAATAATATTCAAAAGAGAAATAAATACAAAACATAAAATGTTTCTAATATTTTTGCGTCAAGGGGAGAAAGTGGGGACTGTTTCCTCATTACTTTCCTATTATTAGAGAGAAAATTAGAAATAGAAGAATAATAATTATTGAAGAACGGTGACGTGGGCATTATGATACAGTCAGTTGCGCTAAGATTGTTGAATCCCATTTCACAAGAATAGGAGACGAAGAGATGGTCACGAACCCCACTAACTTTAAATGAGTTATATATTGTTATATCGATTTAGGCGTTTAGGCAATTATCAGTAACAATCTTACAACTGTGTAGGTATCTCTTATCTCTCTCTTGTGATAGAGTTTCAAAAACACTCAGAATAACAGGATCAAGTTCTAGAACATACAGCTCTATGATTATTATTTATTATTTTATTTGTATTATTGTTGCTTTTTTGTATTGTAGTGAACAGAAATAGTTTTACGCTTCAATAATGGCCGTTTTTCTGGACTGGCTACGGAATATAATTCGATGAATGTGAGCTGACCATTAGTTGCTTTCATGAGTGACAATCGTGTTCAACTTGATGCCCATTATTCAACACCATTGGGTAATTATTGTTGCATTTGATGAGCGTTATTTATTGTTATTTTTGCATTGGATGAGCGTTCGAAGATTTCCAAGTCCGTTGCCCTCGCGGTTCATTGAACGGTTATTACACCATTATGTGATGAGGAGTAATAAATGTCACGGCTCAAACGTGCCTCAACTTATCGTGTTACTGCTTGTACCGTTATTCGCTTTTCGTGTATGAGTGCGTTTTTCCCTCAGCTCGTCTTCCATCATCGATCGTAGAGTTCGCGAATTCCATTGTTTAACGAATGGACGGAAGGAATTTTTATTATCTTTTCCCTCCGAAGATTATCAAGATAGGAAAGCTAACTGACGAGACGGCATAATTCTTTTTCATTATTCATAGAGTCACTATATGTACCAATAGCTCAACCAATATTTTCATAAAATAATGACACTGAGGGTTTTGAAACGAGTGCAAGCAACGACCAGAACGGCGATTATGTAAGAAGATACTTAAAATCTTGAGCCTTTAAGGTGAAGGGCTTTGTTTATTTTATTTTATGTTTTGCTTGGGGGTTTTATAGGGGATTAGGCTCCTCCTGCGTCACGGCGACCTCCAAATGGATCAATTTTGACTATAATAATGACTTATTATTGCAAATATTTTTTAATTAATTCATTTTATATTTTAAAAGGAGATTTCTTTTCTTTTTCCCAGTACATTAGATCTTACAATTGACAAACCTAAAAAACTTCGTTTTGTGCGTGGCAAAATGAGAATTTTTAAATAGAACAACGATATGTACAAATGACTATTTTTATCATAAGCGATACTGATTTATTTTTAGTAAGTATCCTCTGAAGTTCCTGAGGCGGATTTGGACAATCACATAAATATTAACTGTTTGTTATTTTTTTAACTTATAAACGGGTTAACATTAGTTATGGTTTGACATTTTTCGTCGGCCCTTCGAACCGAATTATTGTTAACTCTAATACAACCATTGGAAAAATAATCACCCGAGCGCTGATGACCGGTTCTGTAGTCGGCGTCATCACCGGCGTTGTCCTGAATAACTGCACAATTAACTTCACTACACGTCACCGCGAGTCGCAAGAGCCGCGAGACCGATCCATGAAACGGTTTGTTTACTTAGGCGAGCACATTGGAACTAACCGCATGTAAGGAACTTGCATCTCAGGCCAATGTTGGTACTGGAGATGGGGACAGCCGTGTTTAGGGAAGGGATTGCAGAGACCAGTCTGCGTACAGCCACCCGGCAGTGGTAGCCATACAGATTGCTCTTTCGGTCGCAAACTCGGCCAATTATCCTAGCCGTTAATTTTTTTTTTTTTTTTTTTGCCAACCCTAGGCAAATTTTACAGGAGACTGCCACTGCTGTAAGGGCGAGGCGATAAATACTGAATGGCGTTAAAATGAAAATACCTGCTGATGATCACACAGTTTATGGGGAACGAGAGACGGAGAAAATTTTCCAGCCAACAAGCTTACAAAGTTTGATTGTAACAACAGTAATTAATTGTGATTTATCCTTCAATAGGTATTCTGTGATCGCCCAAGAAAAAAAAAATGTATAAACTCACTCGAAATTTGACGTTTCGTTTCAGGTTTCGAGGCATGCAGATTATCCAATTAGAAAAAAATTCTGTCCGTCCTCCGTCAGTACTTTACCAAAGAAACTACCTATAACAACTAAATTCACTATATTTTCACAAAAAAATCAATCTTGGCCGGACAATGGCTCAATCCGTTAGCACCCTAAATTTTAAGGGTAATCTTCGGTGGCTTCAAGGGGGAGAAAATGAAAAAAATACCAAGGTGTACAACTTCGTATCAAAATTGATTTTGGGATGCTGAATAGAACGCGACTGTAGCAGAGTAATCGCAGCGTTTGAGTCGCATATATTCGAGATTTTGAGAATTTGGCATGATCATTAATGGAGCTATACCAATGTTCTATATTCGTTAGAATGCTGGTCAGTAATGAACCACTTCAGAATAATTTGCAGCGTTTTTATAAAACATCATCTGGATTCTTCATGCCTTGAACGTAAACCATCAAAATTTGAGGGGGTTAGGAATGATTTTGGTTACTATTCAACGCTGAATCGAATGAGACCATAATGGGGTCGATAGCTTTAATGGTTCTCAAGTTATCGCAGCTTTATTGTCGAACTATCAAGGTTTTCAGAAATTTGGCATGAGGGTATTTATAGCTCAATAATTCTTGGAGCTATAAAAACCGCTCTATACTCGTTGGAATGCACGTCACTCTCTTCAGCATTAGGCGAAAAATTTAGCTTTCAATTAGAAAGTTAAGAAAAATAAAATTGATTAAAATAACGATAGTCGCTACGGAGTTTTCCCTTATAGTTACCAATCTGTTGTTTAGTGGGAACATCTAAACATGTTTGGAATAATTATTATCAAAAACGGATGTTGTTCTCATATCATTATTGAAGCAAAAGAATAATAAACCACTGTACAATAATTTACAGTGTTTTTTTACTTCCATGTTTACGTAGTAAATGGAAGTATTGAGATCGTCTGAAAAGTCGAATTCGGAACCGAGGTCCTGATGGAAGAAATTTTCATAGTAGTATACTCAGAAACACTTTCTGAACAAGTGTCTGTGTGTCTGTGTGTCTGTGTGTCTGTGTGTCTGTGTGTCTGTGTGTCTGTGTGTCTGTGTGTCCGTCTGTCCGTCCGTCTGTGGTCACAAACTGACATAAATCGCCATATCTCCCTGAAAAATGGATGAAACCCTATGAAATTTTAAGGGAATGTTTTCCCAGTGATTGTGCAAAATTAGGTTTTTCCGGATTTTGAATTACACACAGTACTTCCGAGATATAAGCGTTCAAAGTTTTTTCTGTTTCGATTTTTACAGGCTATGAGAGTCAATCTTTTTCTACGTTTGAGGGCTTGAAATGTCGGTTATGACAAGCAGAAAACACTAGATTTTTTGTATAGTGGGTCACATACAATGCCTCCACGTTATGAGCGTTTTTCACGATTTCACAAGTGCATGTTTTGTATTTTGATTTTTACAGGCCGCAAAACTCAATGTATTTGAATGTTTGAGGTCTTAAAATGTTGGGGTTGGCGATTGAATGATGCCTGATTTTTATCAAATGGGTCACATGCAGTACATCCGCGTTATTTGCACATTTGCTACATTTTGATTTTTATAGACCACAAAAATGAGTATATTTGAACGCTGGAGGACTTAAAATTTTTCTATATGACAGTTGAATATCGCTTGATTTTTATTATTGGGGTCACATGCAGTACCTCCTCGTAAAACGCATTTTCAGTTGTTTAATTTGTATTTTTTGGGTTTCTTTGCTTTAAATATCACCAACTTTGACCTCGTTCACAAAACTTGTTTTGCATAGTTTGGATAACACACAGTACTTCCGCATTATGCCTTTTTTTAACTTTTGAGATTTTAATAGACCGCAAGAGTGAATATACATTGACTTTGAATTTTCTATATGACAGCCTAATATTGCTTGATTTTTATTATTGGGGTCACCTGCAGTACTTCCTCGTAAAACCATTTTCAGTTATTTTATTAAGCGTTATTGTACTTTTAGGGTCTCTTTGCTATAAATATGACCAACTTTGACCTCGTTCACAAAACTTGTTTTGCATAGTTTGGATAACACACAGTACTTCCGCATTATGCCTTTTTTTAACTTTTGAGATTTTAATAGACCGCAAGAGTGAATATACATTAGACTTTGAATTTTCTATATGACAGCCTAATATTGCTTGATTTTTATTTTTGGGGTCACCTGCAGTACTTCCTCGCAAAACGCATTTTCAGTTACTGTACTTTTTGGGGCTCTTTGCTATATATTTGACCAACTCTGACCACGTTCACAGAACTTGTTTTGTATAGTTTGGATAACACACAGTACTTCCGCCGTATGCCGTTTTTTGCATTAGAGATTTTTATAGACCACAAGAGTGAATATACTTTAGACTTTGAATTTTTCTTTACGACAGTTGAATTTTGCTTGATTTTTATTACCGGGGTCACGTGCAGTACTTCCTCGTTAAACGCGATTCAGTTATTTCATTCTAGCGCTCTTGTAACTTTCGGGTCTCTGCTTTAAATGTGACCAACAACGATCATGTTTTGTTTTGTTTTGATCACATACCTTACTTCCGCCCTACGCCGTTTATCGCTGTTGAGCTTTTTACAGGGTGCAAAAATCAATACGTTCGACGCTAGAGGTATTAATATTTGTAATGGCGAGTGAATGACGCCTGATCTTTACCGCTAGGGTCATAGTACGTTTCGGCCTTCGTACGATTTTCTCGATTTTTAATTGGTTATACCAGTTACCGACTCAAACATGGAAGTACTGTGTGATCTATGCACACCACTGGTTTTGTTGGACAATAGTAGTCCCCCCGCACAACCCATGAAAGTTTCAAGCAGGACGTTTCCACCCAACAACTGATTGTCATCTACAACAGCAAAGCCTTAGAAGAAAACCTTGATTTTAATCATTTGTATTCATCTTTATCACCTTATTTAATGTTGAATTATTCCCGTAAGGATTCAGCATTTTTTGCAGCGTTTTAAATTTGCAAAGGTTTTCTGTGAGTACTAGAATCTATTAGATGTCCATACACGCTCGATCTTTCCCCTTTGAAAATCGCGGATGGGATCATTTCCTTAAAAAATTCATTTGCATAAGTGGACGTTAGCACCACGTTATCGGAGAATGATTCCTAAAACGATTTGCGGAAGACTGCTTCCAACCTGTGATTTTAGACCGAACGATTTATCACACTCAATGGGAGAAAGAGATCGCCAGGAGGAGGTGCTCGTTTGCTGCACACACAACTATGCAGACGTAATTAACAAATCTGGCTGAGAATCGTCCGGATTTTCTTCGATCATTTTGACATTTCGAGCGTTAGACCGATCGATAATAAATGGCAATGTCACATAACGTTCCTCAACATTTATACTTCATACGCAAATCATTCTTGGCCCGACAATGACTGAAATCGTTTGCCAGATTGATATTTCGTTTTTAAGGAGGGTGAAATTCGAAGTTTCCAAGGTTTTTCTGACAGAAGCGTGTTTGGTATCAATTTCTATAAATTTTTGATCGCTGAATAGAATGAACTCGAAGGCAAAGGAGACATGCTCGAAGGCAAAGGCAGAACGAACTTCACTCATCGCGGATCATGTTATAAACCATCATCAATCAATGAACAGTTAGACCATGAAAGGGGAATTTTCCTCAAGTTATTTAAATATTTCTCTATCAATACATCCACGTTTGAAATTCGTGCAGGCGAAAACCTTGGCCTTCTTGTTAAAAACAAGATAGCTCATGAACTAGGATTTTGAGAACAAACCTATTGCCTGCTAAACCGTCCTAGCAATACACTGCCCAAGACTATGCTGCAGAACCAACTTCAGGTCTAATTTACTGCCCTTCTCACTCGACCTACTTAATGGAAACTGAAGAAATCCAACGGTCAAACATTAATTAAACGCCTTTACTAATTTCAAAGCTCGAGTAAATCACTTTTATCCGCATCGCAAACGCGAATACTTCTACTTTGGTTCTCCAAGTATCTGCTCGATTCTTATCTTGCCGGTGAACTCCTTTGCCAAAGCTTGACTGACGGTCCGAACCTATAAACGGTAAGATCGCCGGAGGAGGTCGAAGGCTGCTCATGAGGACCAACCAGATCGGAGCCTTGTACTAGCCGTGCGGAGGAGGACCGGAAAGGTGTCACAGGAGAACCGGTTGTCGCGGAAAGAGGCTGCAACAAGGGGGACGGGTGGGGTATAATGCACTGTGACGTCACACCGAGCCCTTTACTAATCGGTCGGAGGAGCTCAGCCAACGAGTTTATTGAACCGGCTTCGAAGCCAATATTTTCGTATTCTTGCGAGGAGAAAGAATGCACAGAATTTTTTTTATTTCAACTAGGCGAACACGTTTGTCAACCCGTTGGCTGAATAGATTGATCGTGGTGCTAGCAGTAATAACCTGCTCGAGGAACCCGGAGAATTTCTAGTACCATTACCATGGGCGATTTAAATTGCAACGAAACTAAAGTTAACCAGTGGTTCTACGAACGGCAATTATAATCCCGCCCGAAATGACGCTTGATTATTATCATTGGGGTCAGACGCTGTATATCCAAAATTAATGTATTTCTTGAAGTTCTCTTTTTTTTAGTGTCTCCTGGATCGAAAACATTATTCAATTCGTGAATAAGTCGAATACTCTTCGGTCGCACTATAAATAAAATTGTCTAACCATCGCCATTTGATGTTTTACATTTGACGACTTCTCAGAGAAGAATGGATTGAGATAGAAAGGCTAGAAGATTGTCACAAATTCCACTGATCTTAAATTAGTTACATTATTATCGATTTCGGCGTTTAGGTCATCATCAGTAACAATCTTACAAATCGTCACGCAGAAATTCAACGCATGGAAAAACTGGGGATCACAGTACGAGTAAAAACCTCATAAATATTGCGTTTTCTAGCAAGATTTATTATTGTTAGCAATGTTTGTGAAATGAAATCACAACAAACTTTAGAACGGGGAGGAAATGTAACTATCATGGTCCTTCTACGGATTATTCAATTTTCATCCATTTAACTGGCAGTCTTCGTTAGCAACGGTTGCTATGGACGAAGAAAATCCCAGGACAGTTTTTTTTTGTGGTTCTGGTCCCAACCAGCACAGCGGAATGAAGTTTCTATTCTGATTTTAACGAGTCCAAAACGATTTTGGGGCCATAAGCTGTGCGTGCTTACCGGCAAAAACAACGATTAGGGCATGGAACTCAGAAAACAGCAATATATAATAGTGTTGTCCATAAGGAATGTGAGGGCAACCTTTCTCCTGTTTGGCACAAGTACAAAGCTGATACATAGGAATTAGCGCCAATCCGTTTGTAACGGGTCGATTGGTTACTATGGAGAAAATTATTTCTGAGTAAATAATATACATGCATTCATTGTACGCAAATTTTACTTCCTTCAAACTATGTTTCATGAGGTCTGTACTATCACACAAAGAAACTGGTAATGGACTGTCGGTGAATTCGAGAATACAGTTTCAATCCAGATCGATCAATAGGAATTCCGTTCCGAAACGAAGGTGTCTTGCTACACCCGTTTGGCTGCGATTTTACGATGCAAATGTTATTGCTATATAGCATATAATATATAGTACAGCTATTACATAGTACAGTATATATACTGACTTCAGTACAACTTATTTAGTGGAACGTAATCCACTGTTTTACGAGATAAAAACAAGGAAAACACAATACTCCACGTCGGCTAACTTTTTCGGCACGCAGTGGCTCTTGGCAGAAAAATATAATCCCAGTTTCTAACGTCGTTCCGGTGATATATTTTATTTTATTCAGTGAAGAATCGTTGTTCCCTGTATCGCCATCGTGGCACGTCTTGGAAAAGAAGACGTTATCAGCAATAGAAGAGAGTTTTAGTGGCCAAATGGGAAAAACGTATCGACTGGAACGTATTGCACTTTTCGAAGTGCAATACGCCGTCACCGTTACGACGTGGTATCGGAAGTTTCGCCGTCGTAAGTTAGGAATCACGTCAAAATTCCCGTTATCCGTCGCATTTCCAATATTTCCATTCCAGTCGCCATCTTTCTCTCACCTCAAATTTCTCGATCATTTTTCATCTCTTAAATTTTTCGATAATCACCTCCTTAGTTATTTAATTATTTATTTCGATCAGCAGTAGCGGATCGAATCGATTAAATGGAACGATTACCGATTATTACGAATACGCGGAAGGTAGCGGTAGCAGTTGACCAAACGAAAACAAACCGGACTCTGATGTTCAGCTATTTTATTTGTGCGTGTTTGGTCCGATAATTTATCGGATTCCATAGATTCAATTCAGATAATAACGATTCGGCGAGGGATATGAGCTGTGTTTAACAACCTATTCGAAATGGAAGAGAAATGTACCAGGTAGGTGCAATATTTTGTTCCTGTAAAACTAGATGGTAACCTATAAATAATCCTCTTTGATAGTTTCTACCTGATAGTTTCGTAGAGTGGGATTTTGATTTTTAGACGCGATGATCGCGACTCCGAAGCCTTTTGACTGCCTCTCCTTCCATTCTATGAGAGAGGATGGACACTCAATTTTCTGCCGGAATGAAGACAAGCCGAAAAGCTCGCGCTTGGTACACCAGAAAGGAGGTGAGTTTGTTTCTTATCCACGTACCTAGTCGTACTGGTTTATTTTTATGGGTTAAGGAGGAGAAAACTTGTATCCCAGTAGGTAATTCACGAATGATAGCGCATCATAGTTATTCACAACATGCCCGAATGCGCCGAAAGGAACTTGGCATATTAATGAAAAAATAAATGAAAAATGACAATGTCCTTGAAAAGGTCGCCTAATCTTTCTCCCTCTCGAACCATAAAAATACAGGTGAGTTAGAAAGCATGTTGGGTAATTTTTTGTTTATTTATTTATTATTATTATTTTTTTTTTTTGTGAAAGGAAATTATATTTGCAGTAGAAAAATAGTGAGCGTACCAGCTGAGGGCTCCATTTATAGCTGGCAGCTTGTTCTAGATGTCCATGTTCATCTAAATTTTCAATTAGATAGTGTTTTATTTATATTAGATGAACAACTCCATTTTTTCAGTTAGGTCGAAGAATGATACAACTCTTGTAGTATAAACCTTGTCTTTCATCCGCTGTCCACTTGCTATTTTTCAGAGCTGGGATTTTGAAAAGCCTTCCCGTGCATAAAAGAAGCTGTACCTGTGCTGCCTGAAGAGATGAAGAAATAACGAAAACGACCAATGGGGGATGATAGTGGAGAAGAATGAGAAATATTCTGTTTAATCGACCAGTTATCAGTTGATGGTGCCCATTCAGAGCCGACATATTTACCAAAATAATATTCACCCCCTCTCAATCGACTTATCACCTTCTTAAAAATTAATGTCCTGAAAAAGAGTATTTTCTTATGTATTGCCAAAAATAAATGAGTAATGCATATTTTCCATTGTCTCACTTTTTCCTCGCCCACAACAATGAATCCAGTAATTAACTCCCAGCAGCAGAGTGCAGTGGACTGAAAGTGAAAGGTCTTGTTAACTTTTGGGGCCACTCTAGGTTGCATGAAGGTTGAAAAGGGATAAGACAGCATGTTTCATTTTTTGAGGATTTTTATTGCCCAATGTACAGAGTTTCCTATATTTTTTTACATCTTGGTTAGTGTAAATTACAGCGTAAAAATTATATTGTTCGATGAGAATGAAATGAACACGTCTATGTTCTGCCGAGACCGCACTCTACAGGTAATGTGAACAACTGATGGTAGTAGGCTCGAATCGCTCCTGAAACCAATACACAATGTTGAAGAGTTGACCAGTTGTTAGATCATTTTATATAATAATAATCACTCAAGTAATTTCATGGAAGTGAGGAATGTCTTGTAAAGACAATTAATGAATACGCCACATACTTGTAATTTATTCACCTTCAGATTGACTGTGAGACCCTGTGACTCAATCTTGTCGTCCGTTTTCCATAACCGAAAAAGTATCTTCTTCCTCAACAAAGCCTGAAAAGGACATAAACCGTTGAAAATTATTTTAACTGGTTTCTTAAATCAATAGGGTCGAGGGGGGAATGACTTAGTGCCTTTTTCCACTATTGGTTCACTAATTCGGCAAAGATTTTTCACCCCTTCGGACTGGTTAGGGCAGCATATTAGGTCGATTGGGTGCCAATAGTTTTATACATAGAAAATGTGGTAAATAATCTACGCCTTTAGTCAGCCTCAACTCAAGAACGATCTGACAACGGCCTGCGGTCGAAAGAGTTCCGCTCGTTCATACCTACGTTCGTGTATAGATATGCAAAACCTTATAAATGATTAGACTTAACCGATACAAAAAATATAAGTAAACTGTTCAACTTACTTCAACTGGACAACTGGCATCGTCATCGAAGTTTCAACCGAATCCTTAACTTCCACTTCAAAATTTGCCGATACACTTGAGATGAAACTTGGTTCGCGGAAAAAATAATCAAGCGCCTAAACAAAGTGAAAAAAAACGTGAAGAAAAGTCGATAAAATAACCGATGATAGCTAGATGAAGAAACTAATCACCGGCGGTTTGTTTACCTAGCGTATTCTCGAGATTTCATACTCGAGGTTTCAAAAAATCAAGGTTATGAAACCTTTACGCTCCGCCTCGAATCGAAATAAGTGCGACGTATAGAAAGGTTTTCTTGCGTCGCGCTTCTCGATACGACGCCTCATCACGACGTGGCGATGGCGTGCAATACGTTCACGTCGTTCGATACGTCGTCGGATTTGGCCACTAAAACTCTCTAGAGCTTTCAGAACACGTCTTTGCTAGGCTATCGGATGGTAGGTGTAATACGTCACCTTCAGCTGCTCCTCTCGCATTTATTTCTACCGCTATTGCACGGGAACGATTTAAAATGGAAGTACACTGGTCTGGTCACTTATGGATTGATGAACAACACAATAGCGAATAGCTTCGCATTCTTGCACGTTTGACACAAAATTCGTGAACTTATTTTATTTTATATATATTTTTTTTAAGAAAGAAAGGTCTGCTTTTTGCGGGAGAATTTCGCGATAGAGATGTACTTAAGAGAAAATCTCTCGTGATTAGGACGAGTTAGCCTTATGTATAGCGTGATTAGGACGCATTTATCAATTTTTCTTAATTGTTTATTGCATCAAGTTGGTAATGGATTAATCGTCGACTCAGATGATTGATGATGATGATTCTTGAATGCGATAGTGGGATTCGACCAAAATACATCACTCACTAAGTCATACATAATTTAGTTCGTGGGCCGTGTATAACTTGTAATGGTGCTACGAACCCCTCATGATGCCCGAAGAGGCGAAAGTTCTTGGCAAGCTAATAAAAAACAGGAGAAGAAGTCGCCATGTTTTTCTCCCCCTCAATTTCAACAGCGTATCATTTAGTTTATTCAATATACACTTCTTGAATAAACCTAATTATAAAGGACTTAGTGAGTGATATATTTTGGCCAAATCCTGACCATCACTTTTAAGAAGAGTTATTGCACCAAGTTATAACTCACTAACAATACTGTTTAGACCTTAAATGATAAAAAGTTCGTCGTTCAAATCAAGCAACAATGTTGTTAAATTGTCCGAATCATGAACACGCAGATACTTCTTATGCAAGTTCGTGTGATTTTCTTCGCTTTAGGCGGCGAGTTATACACTCAACGTTGAAGGAGTTTGACAGCTTCCTTGTTGACGTGGTCTGCCAGTCTGGCAAGGTAGCTCACTGCTCGTTGCTGAATCACTTGATCGAATCACTGAATCACTAGAAGGTCCCGATGAAGACAGTCATTTTTGAAGTACCACGGTGCATCAGTTATGCAACGGGAGACACTGTTCTGAACCGTTGAGTGGTTAGTCGTGGGTTGGAGAGGTATATAATATACAGCACCACAGCTGTGCTCCGTAGGCAGCACCCACAAAGGCTTGAGTACCTGATTATACAGGAGTCGTTTGTTCTGGATGGTCATTGTTGACCGACGTCCAATTAACGAAGTATATTTTGAGTTTGATAACGAGCTTCGTTTTCTTCTCCTTGGCGTGTTCTTTCCAATAGGGCGCATTTACTGGATCAAATTGAAATTATTGGAAAATTTGTAGTAGGTAAAGCGTGCAAGACGAAGAGCGAAAAGGTCGGACATGAGAATCTCTGGAAGAGGAGAATTCGTCCACGCCTTTCCTCCTTAAAATGGCACATACATATTATTGGTCAGTTAATGGTGTTCGTAGTTTAGATCCTGTTCTTTCACAATACAAAGTTTCAACGCAAATTATTTTTCCCAGCAAAACGTCTGAACCTTAGGAACGCTCCTTTTTAGACAAGGTCAAGAGGAAAATTTAGCTCTGTAAAAGGAAAACGCTTGCCTCCTCCACACTCAGAGGCACACATATTTATCCGAGTCTGGCTCTTCTTAGATTAATGAAAGATAAAAAGGTGCATTAAAGAAGCTCGAGGCCCAGGGCTATCAACTCTTTAACATCTTTATTAAACAAGCTTTCCCCAAGCGGCTTTCTTGAGAACGCAATCAGCCCAACAGGGCGCAATTTATTTTCGGAAGGGCGAAGTTGGGGAAAATTTTCTTCCCTCCGCGTTTCTCTCGGTGTACAAAGTACTTAGAATTAAGTTTTAATCTGATGAGCCTTCGAAATATTATTTCTCGCAAACCGAGGAGGCGAAAAAAGCCGGTGTTTCTCGTAAGAATGTTTTCCGCTCTTCTTGAAGCTCTTTCTCTTTGATTTCAAACTCCTTTGATAACACGACACAACGCGCATTGAATACACCATCCGAGGCCGAGATCGTAAAATGGAGTTCCGTTGTTTTCTTTGGGGAACTACTTCTTTTTCCTCTTTACGGTTTCCATCTCTTTGCTCCAAATGGAAACAGGTACGTTCACATGTCAACGCGGGGATGAAAAAAAGGTGTATGGGAACTGATACATTAACATAGCAAAGGACTATTATTACGCAGCTGAAATAATAAAGAGTTAATATAGAGAGTTTTAGTTCATTGCTCTTTCTTTTAAAACTTGAAAGTAAGCGTTTGGGTCACTTCGGTTAATCGAATGAGATCATAGTGGGGTCGATAACTTCAATGGTTCCCAAATTATCACTGCTTTTGTGTAGAATTTTCGAGTTTTTCAGAGATTAGGCTACTCGAGAATTTCTGGAGCAATAAAAATCATTCTATACTCGTTGGAACGGTCGTCAAACACTCTACTGCTCCTTCGTTGTATAAATAATTTTACTTTAGGCTAGAAAATTGAGAAAAGTAAAAATAATTCAATTTCTATGGTTGCTGAGGAGTTTCTCCTACAGTTACCAATCTGTTGTTAGGCGCAAACGTCAACAAAACTTCGGAATCGTTAGTATCACAAATGGATTGTTTTCTTAAATCATAATTGAAGCTACTCTCTGCTTTCCCTCATCTATTTACGGCAGAACACTCCACTTGCTGCATCAAGCCTAAGAAACCCCTCCTTATCTCAAAACGTGATGCATACGATTAATTTTACAGTTTTCAACGTTTAGCTACAGCTCGAGGACATTGTTCGGCTGACCGACCTCGCAGCTATTATCTTTATATTAAGCCCGGAGAAATATCATAGCCTATATCTACTGGTTCAAGAAATCACAACAAATTTTTAATTTGTTACTTCTTTGAAAACCCTTAACGTTTTTTTACCGCCTACCTGAATATTTCTTGGTAAAATAATTCTATTTTGGCCAATACGCTGCCACAATTCTAACCTAATTTTGTGGCCTCTCGATCGTTTAACGAATTTAATCAAAAGCAAGTGGGTGCTATCTTGTTTTCGTTATCCGCTGAGCAGGCAGATGGATTATCGATAGACGCTCTCGAATCAGATTGTGGGCCTCAGGCTTCACAGCTTCATAACTTCATGAGACTTCAAAGGAGAAATTGATATTGCCGTAGTGTCGATAAATCAATTCCACTCCTCGCTTTCATTCCTTTTCTGCTGAATTAATCAGAACATCCGAACCTACAAGGTACGACCAATTTGACTAATGAAATCGTCATAAATTCAAATTGGAACCCATTTACAAGGAAATGACTTCTCCCTATAGTATGTTTAGCGGTTTTGTATCTTCCGTTGGAAATGAAGAATGACAACGGGCTGGATGAATTTGATTTCCATCCACGATCCGTACAGCCGAATACAAGCGAATGTAAAGCTTGATTCGCATGATGGCGGAAAACGTGGACACGGAACGAGCTGATCACATCACTGAAAAGGAAGCTCTTCAAATGATTTTAAAGGGCTTTATTGTTCCTTATAAGCATTGCTTCATTAAATTATGATTTTTAAAACCAAATAAATATTCCACCCTTTTCGGGAACTGACAGAGCAGTTCTTTGGAGTTGAAAAATCCTCCGAAGTGGAATCGACCCAATTCGTGGCTCCCAACGATTCGAGTTTTCCATCATTCAAAACTTCGTCATCCGATAAATCCGCAATAATACGTACTACTCAACAAGGCTCAAAAAGCACTAGGTAATCACCATTAAAATTATTCGGAATAACGAGATTCTAGGTTGAAAAGTGAGACGGCATAGCGGCAAAAAAGGCATAGCGAAATATTTAGCAGAGTTGAAAATTAAACCAGTTCGCTTTTAGAAAAATGATTTTTCCTCCTAACTTCTTTCCCGTTCATTTTCCAATCAAAAAGGACATGCTTAATCTATTTTCCAATCATATTCGACAGCTCGCTATTTAAAAATCCTGGTGCAAGTAAAATTCCAGTATTCCGATGAATGCAAATTCCCTCGCGAACACTTAGGAACAGTTCTTCTTCGGCATTTCCGCAGGAGAGGCCAACTTCGAGAACAGTAGATCGGGGAAAAATGTTATCCTTACATCAATTTGGATCCACGTCAAGTTGACCGAGGCGAAACAGTTCTCAGCCGAGCAGAAGCCTCTCCTCGAGCTCTATAAGCCGAAATATTAGCAATTCAATAGAGCGGACAGGGCGAGCTGCTGGAAATGGCTGGACTCGGATAGAATGAAATGCAGACTGAGAGAGAAAACTGATATAGTGTGGCGAAGAAGACGGCAACTTTTATGGAATTATCATGTCCTGCTGAAATACCCCTTTTATAAGTCAATTGTAAGTCCTTCTGCCCTTAGCATACTTCCCGTGGGAACAAGCGCCACGCTCAGAAACTCTCTTCTTGGTTTTGATGAATATTTACTCACACAGATCGGGAGGAGGAGGGGGGGTCATCTATAATACATCGAGTTGAAAACAAATGTAACGACAAATGGGAATAAGCGATGGAAAACTCTGAGGAAGATTCGGCCATCTTACAACAGGGAAAGCGATAGATGGCAAGTCAAAACGAAAACGAATCGTTGTAGATTGCTGGTTTGCATGAATAATTTCAAATTGGTACATGGCCAGATTTTCGGCTTTTCGTTCAACATTAAACCGTTGTGATTGCCAAGGAATAGTTTCTCACACACCATACTTCCGCCGTAGACATTTTTTTCTCCACTATTCGAATTTTAAAGGCCGCAAAATAAAAAATTAAAATTGTTCTTGAGGTCTTAAAGTGTTTGTAATAGCTAATGAATAAAGCTTGATATTTATAGCAGGGATCACACTCCTTATTTCCGTGCTATCTAGTCATTTTTTGTATTATAAACATTCACATTACCGAAAAGTCAATATATTTGAACTTTAACGTCGTGGAATGTATTCTTTGGCGGGTGAGTGAGGATAGATTTTTATCGTTTCAGGATCACATACCGAACTTCTGCGTTATGGAAATATTGTTTGTAACTGGAATGTTTCGCGGTCGCAAAAATATTATTTGAACGCCAAAGGCCTACGGGTGTTCGTTAGCGGCGGAAAATCACGCTTGATTTCATCTACCTAAATTGATGAAAGGAACCTGTTTATTGTCACTAACGCTATCATCGAGAAATAATGAAACGAATAAAAAATGTATATACATAATGAGATAGCTCAATTGAAAACAATTCGCTGATTTGCCTGAATAATTTCAATAAATGAATAATTTCATAAATGAAACATATTATTATCATGATTAGTTCCCATCTCGAATTGAACTGGTCCGGCAAAATAAACGAAGACCGGTGGTCATAGGTGGATTGATTTGATTTTATTCCACCGTCCTCGAAACGTAGGATATTATTTAGTCTGTTGGTCATTATTTGTCCAATTCAACCACGTTTACGAGTGGAAACGGCCCGAGTAAAGGTGATACTTGATTGAAATCCTCTGCCTGCTTTACTTGAACGGTTCGCTCGCCTGCCTTCAAGACTATGCTCACTGTCTGCACAAGTGACTGTGCGTTCGTTTGTCTGTTTGTGTGTCCATCCGTCCTTGCTTCCGTCCATACATCTCTATGTTTATGGTCAAAAGGTACCGATTATCTTCATATCTCCGTGAAAAATCATTCAAATTTAATTCAAAATTTTCGTAACGTGATTTAATTGTGCAGTACTTCAAGGAATAAAATATCCTTCCTGGATGTTAATTATGTTTTTGCAAGCCTCAAAAGCCAAAGGCTAAGTCTTCAAATGACCTAACGGCAGGGAGATGAGTTTGATGTGATTTTTTGCGTAAGCACGAAAAACCCATGTTGCGAGCCTTTTCTTGGGTACTTCAGCTGGCTGCAAAATCAATATATTTGAATGCTAAAGATTTTCAAACTGTAGGGGTGAGTGGATGACACTTGATTCCCCCTTCAGGACTGGTTATACATTTTTGGGATATAAAACATATACGATTTTACAAAAGTCACTTACGAATTATTAACCTAATTCGTGCATTTTTCTATTTTTGGGTTCTCCTAGCTAGTTTTTCAATAACAGTTGTAGAATAACATTGCGCCCTCAGTATCAGTATCTTGATTTTATAATTGGTTATACCTTTTACCGACTCAAACATGGAAGTACTAACTTTGTGATGGTTTTTTAAATTAGATTTTCGGATTCTACGTATACCTTGAAACGTCAAACATCCTATTTTGTGGGGGCGTCAGAAATTTTTTTCGGGAGCGATTACAATGGTTCTCGAGTTATTGCAGCTTTCCTGTACAGTTTTCGAGATTTTTACAAAAATTTGACATGGGGCTATACCTCGAGAATTTTTCGAGCTATAAAAAACGTTCTATAAGTTTTACTGTTTTTGTATTTAATTTTCAAGAAATGAAATGAAATTCACCATTATGGTATGAGACCAGCAATTATGGAGCTATAAAAATAGTTTTATACTTAATTGAATGCTCATGAAACACTCTCTTCGGGATAGTTCATAATTGAAGCAAATTCGGCGTATTTTTGTAATGATTTTTAACATAAATTAGGAAACGGAGCTGTATAACTTAAGCTTTCGGTTCGCAACGTTCTTTCTGCAGCAGATATTGCACTCTTGAGGTACACACCGATAACTCGCCCTCGGATATCGAGAGTAGACCCATTCAACAGCTACAGGCTTCACTGCATCGCAGCATCATTCTTTTATGCAGCCTAGACAGGTAAACCAAGCATTTCCATCCCGCAGCAAAAGCCGGTAAAAAGCTTTCAGGGTAATCCCCCATCTCATGAACTCTGCCCTCTCATTTTCGCCCCATTAAGCTGTCCTTCCTTTCCTCTGGCAAATGTAATGGAGTTCATCCCTCCCGTACCACTCGCACAGCAAGACTCCGGCCAGCATAAAAACCACGAGCAAAACAGATTAACAGGACTTTTTTCCATTATTAACACCTGGGCTCGCCACAGGCTCTACCGCGAATCCCTGGAGTTCAACTTGGGTTGAATTTATTCTTCCCGGCGCTTCCTGAAAATTGCACGGCGAACCGAGTACTTTCCGGTCGTTAATGGAAATGTAGAAACTCTATTAGGTTCTAGTGACGCGCATATATTTATAAAAAGACGCCGCGGCATAAATTAAGTTATTTGAGCCTTTTTCTACGAATTAAGGGTTCAGAGGCATTTTTTTGTGCGTCATGCGTACAACCACCAAAATATGGAGCCCTTTAGCTCCTCTCAATTTGAAGCTTCACTTCACAGGCATGAACTGACCAGTCATCTTCGAGCTAAAAATGCGAACCTCGAGCCTCAAAGAGTATGATCGGAACGATTGTTAATAAAAATAATTCACTCATTCTAACGGTTTAACTCAATGTAGCGCCCATGTCTATCTTTAACAATCCCCCATGAGATCTCTACTCATGCAGTAATTTTTTAATTTATGAGAATTTGTTTTTTTTAAGTCCTCGGTAGATCATTTCTCACATTATTGCCCTGATGATGCCTGAACGGGAAGATTCTCAGCCGGCCAATATAACAGGGAGAATGTTCCTAGATTTTCTCCCTCTCACCACATCAACGTCGCAGAGGAATACGAAGAATGAATATAATGAAGCTCGAGCTCTGCTATACCAACTACCTAATACTTCGGTTGAATGCACCATAATGATCCTCGACAAGTTCCTAAAGACAAGTTCTGAGAATTATATCATCACACCGTTACATAGAATGCCAGCGCTTAACATAATCCTAGCTCTTATAAAAAATTTGCTCTAGACCTGCAGATGCATTGTAAAAATCTCGGCGAGGAAGAAGTGTATACAACTCCTTCCACCGGATTTATTCGTGCTTAAAATGTCAAAGAAAGAGAATCATTCGCGGCCTGGAGAATAATGAGTGCTACAGGAGGAATTCGACGAATCCCTCTTTGCAGAGAAGCGCAAACTATGTCAGCTGCCCAAAGGGTAAGAAGAGGATAGACAACGGGCGGAATCTCAGTGAAACATTGTCTTTCTCCCGCAGAAAACGCCGCATTAAAGCCAAGGTTGATGGCCCATTTGGCGGCTGTGGGGGAACCCGAGGAAAATTTTTATTTACGCTTCGACCTTTTATAAGCGACTCGATTGGCTTAGTTATGAACACACCGTGGAAGATGGCTATTTCATTTGTAGTTATGGCTTGGTGCCCGAAGAAATCCGAGGGCTCTAACAATAAACACGGGTGAAGAAACAAACTCAGGAGACACCGAAAATGATGATGCTTTCTTATTTACGCGACATATTTTTCGAAAACTTGAGATAACGCGGTTTCATCAAAATTTCTTTCTCTATGAGATGGTCGATTTCCGCTAATGCACTTCCCGTTCGGAAAGGCTTTTTCTATGCCACATGCTGAAGGAACGTAACGACCGTGACCTTGGGAGAGTTTATTGTGAAATAGGAGAATTTATGCGAGGATAGTAGCCTGATAGGGACGCATTAAGAGAATGTACATCGTGTTTAAAATGCATCAACTGAAAATGCATGAATGTTCCTCGTGACTAGGACGCTCTTACAAGCGGATATTGTAATCAGAAACTAATGCTCAAAGATGCCCCTAATTTGGACTAATTTAAGCAAGAATCTCATGATTATGACGTCACTGCGAGATGACTTCTTCAATTAGAACATTATTTATGAGATGGATCTGGAAATCAGTACGTAATTATGTTAACACATACTAACTAGAGAGTATTGATGTAAGAATCTCGTAATTAGGACGTATTTATAGGAGAGTTATATCATTAGAATGCATAGATGGAATAGATACAATAACCACAACTGAATTATTCAAAAGCGCTTCTAGTTGAAACATATTTGCAACAAATCTCATAATTGGGACGCATTTAAAAATTTTTTTAAAACAGGACTCCTTTACGGGTTTGATCCCATTACAACAAAAGTTCTTTCTCCTCATGAACTGTTCTTTAGCAAATACTAACTTTGAATATTTAAAACTTTCAACCGCGTTGTCGACTCGTTAGTGAATTGCGTTGGAACGAAAATCGATTAATTTCTATCCATTCTCACCACCCGATGTTTCGCCGTAATTTTCCCCCGCTGATTAAGACGATTTTCCCGCTTTGATTTCGACGATGTAATGCAGTCGAAACGGATTTATAATTGTTTCAGACAGGTCCGTCCGAACGGTCCATTTCATCCAATGGGATCCAACCCTAGCCTGCTATTCATCTCTTTCTTCGGCTTGAACTCGCGCAGGAACAAGGTCTATTATAGCTTTCGATAATCCGCTCGACAATAGTAAGTTCAGATAAGCGGATTGGATTTTCTCATTACTACACTTGCGTTTGCTAGGTGTCTATAATCGGAGGATTACTTCATACTTTTATTAAAACGGTAAAAATCGCCTCGAATGCCTTTAAACCCGGCGCCTAAAGCAGGAAAGGTGAGGTTAACTAAAAATTAAAAGAAGCCTTATTTTCACTCTAGCAAAAAACCGCAGTCTCGCCTGGAATAAAAATTGATTCGGATTCGGGCTTATTGAACTTGAAGCGATGAAATTTCGGCGACGATATAAATTGGGTCTATACAAGTACAAGCGGAAGGCGGGGTAAGACCACGGATTCAGCATTTCTCCCAGACAACCACAAGGGTATGACTATGACTATTACTCAAACGTTCCGAGGAAATTTAAACAGTAGTCCATTTTACAAAGATGTGCAACTTCTTGCGAACTAAGTCATAAGGATAAAAGACAAAGAGAATGTGACGAATTCCGAATAGACCGATTGTAATCATCCATGTTTAAAGGTGAAACTTAATTTGGTAAAAACGCGGGCTTCATAAAAAATGGCGTCAAGAAAAGAAGATGACGAAAGCCGTGAAGTCCGTTAAAAGTTTCTTCATATTCTGACGACGCTCTCCTCATTCTACACCGTACATCGACACTGAAGATGATAATGGACTCTGTCCCATATATTTGCCGAAAAAGCTAAAGACGAACTTTGGTATCAATGCATCAAATGCTAAAAGTGGGCATTCTGGATGGGAAGGCAAAGAAGACAATCCATGACCTTACTAATGTAACCCGTTCATATAAATGTATTGAATGATATGAGAGTCAATATTTTTCAACGTTTGAGGTCTTGAAATGTTCGTTATGGTTGGTAGATGACGCTAGGTTTTTTATCTATTGGCTCACACACAGTACCTCCACCAAATGAGCTTTTTCACGATTTCACTAGTGCGGCTTCAGTATTTTGATTTTTACAGGCCTCAAAAATCAATATACCTATTTGAACGATTAAGTTCTTGAAATGTTTCGGGAGCGATTGAATGATGTCGATTTTTATCACTTGTGTCACACACCGTACCTCCGCGTTACGAGCGTATTGACAATATTTCATCTTGGTTGAGTCGTCGCATCTCTCATCGTACTGGGTTGGTGAGGGGGAGAAGAACCAGGCGACATGTTCTCCGATTTTTTATTTACTGGCCGAGCACTTTCGCCTCTTCGGGCATCCTCAGGGCGATGTGGAACCATAGGTTACCATAGGCTGTGGTAACCTATGGTTCCACATCGCCCTGAGGATGCCCGAAGAGGCGAAAGTGCTCGGCCAGTAAATAAAAAATCGGAGAACATGTCGCCTGGTTCTTCTCCCCCTCACCAACCCAGTACGACAATATTTCAATTTTAACACAGCGCAAAAATGATGGGGGACTTGAAATTGTTTGTAGCAGCAGGGGGAAGATGCTTGATTTTTATTATTTGTGTCAGACACCGAACTTCCTCGTAAATCGCATTTTCAGTTATTTTATTTGTGCACTATTGTATAATTGGATCTCCTTGCTATAAAGATGACTTCATTACACAAAACTTGTCTTGTATCGTTTGGATCACACACCGTACTTCCGCCTTAAGTGGTTTTTCACTATTCCAATTGTTACTGGCCGCAAAAATCAATATATTTGACGCTTGAGGTCTTTAAATGTTTGTAATGGCGTGTGAATGACGAATGATTTTTATTGCAGTAAACAAGATTTTCATGCGTAACACACTTCCGAGATATAAAGGGTATATTTCCATGTTTGTTATACTGATTTTTCAGGTCATGGAACGTAGTTTTCCTTTTCAGTATAGATTGTACATTTAGACAGAAAGGAAACGTTGCTATTCGAAAGCACTCCCTCAATCGTGGAATATTAATGATTTTCGCAGTGACTAAAAGGGCCAAAGGACGGATACCACTTCAGCGTAAACTGGCGGATTATAAATATTTCAATACCTACTGTAGTAAAATTTCTCAATCGAGGTTTCATTTCTTTGTCAATATTTGATATCTATTGTAGCATAGCGGCAGGATGATATTGAACACAGTCGGTGATATTGAATTTCAGAGTTGAAACTTTCTGATGTAAGGTAAACTTCTTGGTCACGGTAAGTAACCGTGACGACGGTGATAACCGTGCGCTAAGAGTTAAATATTTCCTAATAAAACAGTTTAAGAGAGTGTTGTATGAGCATTCTATCATTTATAAAATATAAATATGAAAATTACACTCAATAGCTTTCATAATTAGTTGCGAGTCCTCATTCGATTCAGCGTACAAAGTCGATTTAAATTGATATTAAACACTCCTATGTATAAAAATTTTTTAAAAAACATAGCATAATACGACATTTAGACATCTTAAAACCCCCAAAAGACCTCTATGGTTGAGGTGGCGATTCGGCTAAAGAATTGTAAAAAAAATTACTTTCGCCCCTTCGGGCATCATCAGGGTTTCGTAGCACCATTACAAGGTATCCACGGCCCTCGGCAAATCCACGGCAAAGGGCCGTGGATACCTTGTAATGGTGCTCCGTAGCCCTGATGATGCCCGAAGGAGCGAAAGTGCTTGGCAGGCTTATAAAAAACAGGAGAACAAGTCGCCATGTTTTTCTCCCTCTCATTTTCAACAGCGAAGAATGATCGATGCGACAAAACAACAACGAAAAAAATTAGCTTTTAGGTATAGTTTTCTCACAAAAGGCGTACGGCGGATGATCAGATTTTTTTATTAGGTATTAGGATTCGCAAGCCTCATGCAAAAACATCATATTTTGATGGGGAATTGATGATAATAATTATTTACAATTATACTTTTTTTTGCGATTACAACGGTTTATAATTGAATAGTAATCCAAAAAGAAAAAAATCGATCTATCGTTCATCTTAGTTCAAAAAGTTCTCGCCTTTTCCCTTTCTATTTTTTCCGAGTTAGTAAATTATAACGGATACTCGTTCGAATTCGCATTGGGAGCAATAACGATGCATATTTCCCAGATCTACTCCCGGAAGTAATGTCTTTAATCCGAATAAAACGGTAGGTACTGTTCAAGTTCCGCCAGCTCGGGGTGAAAACGTCCAGCTAAATCACCCTTTGAGAACAGGAATAATGCCCATTTCCTGAGTAAGAGCCGCGACCTTACAATACACCCAGAGGACTTCTCGCGGGTTGAATGGCTGTAGTGTGTTTATCAGGGATTTATGGCTTCCCTCGTTTTTTAACCCTCAGCTACCAGCTCCAGTCTAGTTCTCTTCGGCTTTCGCATTACGTTATTCCAATCCTCTCGAAATGTGCGAGATTTTCCATGCCCTCGAGTTTTTTTTTTTTTTTTTTTTTTTTTTGCTTTGTTAACAATAGTTAACAATTTCACTAAAGATCCACCCACAGATGTATTAAAAAACGCGGCAAATGATTGGGTACAGTGGGTTATTATTCCTTTGCTTCAACAATTCATTGTGATGTAAGAAGATCACTCCCATTTCCATTTTCGTCCGCTGTCAACACTTTTCCAACAAAACTATAAAAGCTAAATTAATGCCCCGTCATCATAATCCCCGTAATCATTAACATTAACATTAACAGTAAATAAATAAACATCCACTTCGTTGTTTCTACTCCAAACAACAAAACGCCACCAAATCCACACAAACCGGCTCATGTACGAGATATAGACCTGAGCAGCGATGTCCTTAGTTGATGTAGGTTTATTTGTGAATAACCAATATTTCATCAATAAATAAATAGTTGCCTCTAATATATTATTTAACTTGTAAACTAAGCAACCGTAGCTCTAAATCGAGTATAAAATGATTTGGTTTGGAAACGTGTTTTTCTTCTGGTTTCCTGTAAGATACATTGTCTGTTTATCTAGATTTTCTTTTGATGATTTTCAATTACTTCCCTCGAAATTAATTCGAACAGTGTATTTTGTGGGAAACATTTATTTTTTGAACTATTGCATCTTATTGAATTATAGAAGGAAAATAACCAGGCACTTTCGCCATTTCGGGCTTCGTAAGGGCTATAAATAGAACCATCGGTTCTCGGCCAGGAGTGAATGACTTCGGAGAAGGAGTCGTCTGGTTTCTATCCCACCACGAAATTCAACAAAAGAATGAATGCAGCGATAGAAAAAATAATTTACAGCCCCGTCTTTTTTCTAGTGGATAATGAAGGTTGACGGTTCCAGGTTTTTATCAACTATCATCTTCTGATTTCTATTCTATATTAATTAATTTTAATTTTATCATAATTTTTTTTTTCTCTGAGTTTAGATTTTTATTTTTTGATGCGGCTGGAAGATATTTCACAGAAACCAACGGAAATACTTCTCGCTGGATCTTTGGGCCATACTGATATTTTGTTGTGGCTTGACAGTGAATGTAGCCATTGTGCTAACAGTTTGAAAATAGAGCAAACCTGTCATAATTATATTCTGTCGCCCGAAACGTTCCCAAACTGTTACCAATTTTCACGCCCGATTTCTGTTTTGAGCCTTAGAAAAAAATGATTGTTCCCTTTGCCGTTTGAATTCCTCAGAGTACTGGAAACAAAGTGAATATCCAATTCAGCACGCGGGGAATTTATATTCGGCAGTTTTAAAGAAGAGTGTCGGCTGGATGCACAGGGCTTAGCCACGTGGACTGTTGTGTCTTTGGAACCGACCCAGAGGCCATTGTTAGACAGGAAGGCATGTGTGGAGTTCGGATGTGAAGGTTCGCAATTAAATGGATTTCGACGCTACGGTGAATCCATAGCGCACGGTCGTTTTTCGCAGAAGGGTTACCGCGGCAAGGAGTGGGCCGCAAACAATAGACGGGATGAAAGGCCTAGAACAAGCTTAGAGGGCTGTACAGTTATAATCGAATGCTACGAGCTCGTGAATACGTAATAATTGATGAGCCATGGATGAAACCGTCATGAATGGAATCAAAAAGCAAGGTTTCCTTTGCGGCAACGAGCATTTCGCCCTCACGTAACATCGTGGTGAACCGCATTGGTTTTTATTTTTAAATCGAGATTAAATTATTATTATTATTAATTATTTATTTGAAGAATGTATTAAAATGTGAAATTATCATTAATTATTATTCAATATAAATTATTTATAATAATTAATTATGCTAAATTATCATAATTAAATTAAACATGGACAATTGAAGCATAGCTCATAGACCAGATATGAGGTCAAAAGTATTCAAAACTGCCTAAATATTATTATTATATTATTATACTTATTATGCAAATATTATACGCAAAGAAATAGTTTCACTACAGCCTCTGGCAACTGTTGCTAAGAAGCACTGCCAGTTGACTGGAAAAAAAGAATAATTCGTAGACGAACTACCATAGTTTTATTTTTACTTCCATTTTACGTGCTTTTCTCATTCTTTTCATTGTTTCTTCTAGTGACGACTTATCGCAAGATGTATTTCTTTCGATTTCACTCGGAAATAGTGTGTATTATAGGGCATGTTGTGTTTGGGAATAACTATTTACGCTTACATTCGGAATAAAAATTAAATGAGAAATGCCCGTCACAATCTAACGGCTCCAAATCCGCGTAAAAAGCATTTCTTACCTGTGTTATGAATCAGGAAAATACTAGAATACATTTCTAACTCAAAAACGCCCCTTTTTTAAATAGAGATGAAATGAGAAAATATTAATCTTAATCAATTGTTTACATTTTTTAACCTATTTTGCAGTATTATTATATTTCTGGTTTAAAGTGGAACAACTTTCAATCATATGCCGCGCATTAGGTACATAGAGCACATCGGATTATTCTTTTCCAAATTAAAACCGGCCCGACCTTCAATTTTCCGAGGAAATCCAATATAATCCCTCGGTGGAAATTCCATTCAACGCCAGATAAGGAATGCCGAAGCCCCTGCGCCTTCGAGTAAGAGCCGCTTCTCTTTCTCGAGCTTGAAAAAAAGGGACGCGATACGATAAAGGATCACTCAACGCCTCACTACCTATACTTTTCACCTAACCCTCGAATCACCCGCAACCGCGAAGTTCCTTGCTCACCTCTACGTCTTTCCTGCGCCCCGTCCGATTAAACATCCTCGGAGGCCCGCGCTTATCGCCTACTTCGGCAAGGAAACCTTTGACGCGAAAGGCGGCCATTATTGAAAAAGTTCCGGCATTTTCCTAAGACGGAGCTGGCCCTCGAAAGCAGCAAGTTGCCGTGCTTTTTTCGAACGAGCGGTGAAAATTGTTTGGCTGTCGAAAAAACCAATGTCGACCGAGTCGGAGACACTACCGTCAAAGTACCACTTACAGGTTAAGTCCATTTGCGTTGTTCAGCATCATAGCTTTGAATTCAAGGGTGCGAAATGTTGCAATTTAACCTTAGATCGATAGCGACCCCATGAATGTTCGTTTCCTTTCCTGCAAATGATTGTACGGTGATTTATTATACTTCCGCTTCAATTACGATTTAGGAAGACCTTATACTTACGATAGTAACTTTCCCGAACATCTGTTAGGGCTCTGACAGACAAGGCGACCTGGGTGGCGCAACCCAGGTCGAGACACCCAGATGCGATGCGACTCGACTCGCGACCTGGGTCGCGTTCCCCACGGTTCCCCGCCCAGTTGAAATATGGAAGTCGAAGAGATAGATTTCAGCGATAAACGCATTGACATCTAGCGATTCCATGTTTGGAAGGCGAGAGGTGACCGCGTCGCAAGACCACGTGTGACCGACTGATAAGACAAGCATGGTCGAGCAGGTGGCGCCACCCACCGGATCGCCCTCAAGTCGCGAATGGTCGACCGGGTCGCCCGACTCAAAAGTCGCCGGTACGTCGCTACACCCGGTGTGCCGTCCACAATTGAATGGATTGGATGATTAGGTCGCGCCACCCAGGTCGCGCAACCCAGGTCGCTCGTCTGTCAGGGGCCTTAATGTTTACACCTAACAATAAGCGAAAACCCCCTAGCAACTATCGTGAATTTGATAATGTATTTTTATTGATTACCTAATTAATAGTTAAATTACTAGCCTGACGATTGAGAGAATTTGACGTGAAGTATTTGACGAGCGTTCAAACGAGTACAGAACGATTCTTAGAGCTTCAAAAATGACAAACAATTTTGTCAGATATCTCAAAAAATTCACCTAAAAGCTGCGATAACTCGGAATCCAATAAAGCTGACGACTCCGTTGTGGTCTCATTCAGTTCAACGTCAAAAAACTTGGAAACTACGCAATTTCCCACCTTGAAACCTTCAAAAATTACCCATAAAATTGAGGTGTCGGTTAGGCTAATGAATCGACTCATTGTTAGTCCAAAAATGGTTTCTGCTAAATATTTCAAGTGTGTAGCTGTTATAATAGTATTCAACAAAAAGTGTTGAAGGCGGACGGACAGATTTTTTTTCTTTGTATATTCAGATTCTAGATGCCTTACAACGTAAATATCGGTAACTATAAAAAAAAAAAATTAAAAAAAACTCCTTAGCTATGTCGTAATTTTAATTATTTTTTCATAATTAGGTATCTAATAAAAAGTTAAATTATTCGCCTAACGGAACAGCTAAAATGCTGCTTGGCTAAAGAATTGCGTAGAACTTAATCGATTAATACGATTTTTAGTGCGTAATGTTCCAATACGCCAAACTTAATTAACCGACTTCAAACAAGGAAGAGGTTACTATGGTTGACTTGCGTGATTTTTTTTTTCGGTATGTGTTGTCCGCTGGCGTTCAGCTCCTGTACGTCCGATCGGGTTACTTTTTTTTTGTTTGAAAGGGTTACTATCCAGGTAGGTCCCATAATTTTTTCAATTGAGTCCATCCAGTAGTTACGTCCCCAGACGCGGAGAAACGCCGGAAAACGTGATTTTCGCGAAAAAAGGAAGTTTTGACTTTGCAAGCTCATAACTTCTAGAATACTTGCTCGATTGTTTTGTTTCTGGTGTCATTTTGTTCATAATTTATCTGCCTACAAGGGCCTAGCTTCAATTTTTCGTTCTCATATGACGTGTAAAGAAGAAAGTGTAAGAAAAAAACGTGATGCCGATTTTCACTTTTTTGAGGTTTTTCGAGCACCGTTCCCAACCACGTCGAGAAAAAAAATGAACACTATTGCACATGAAAGCACATAGATAGAGCTTTCCAACGATGGTAAAAAATCAAGTTTCGGTGGCAAAATAAGGGAGCAATCGATGTTTTGATGGACCTGTGTTTGAGACCTCATAACTTCCAAACAATAACTGTTTTCCCATAGTTTTTAAACTTAAATTGTTCAAATTTGAGTCTAGTTTACGTGATCCAAATTTGGTATTGATTGGACTGAAATTAGATACTTTTTAGGCCGTATTACTAAAAAAATTGTTTCAAAATCACGTTTTTTGGACTATTTATGCTTGTAGAAAAAAAACTACGTTAGTCATAGCATTCTCGTTAAAATATATCAATTCAGCGTTAAATTTCCAATAAATAACATGGTTTTGAAGGCCAAATAACTCCATTTTAATGCACAAACGATTGGCGAATTTCTGAAATTTGGTTCGGATTCTCTCATTCAGTGTGAATGCGGATACGCTTCAGGAA
Organism: Tupiocoris notatus; assembly: GCA_037159825.1. NCBI lineage: Eukaryota > Metazoa > Arthropoda > Insecta > Hemiptera > Miridae > Tupiocoris > Tupiocoris notatus. Next base: position 261,505 of record JASJUZ010000218.1, on the reverse strand, counting down.
ATCATCACTCTATTATCGTTAGAGAAATAAAGAACGAGTGAATTGGTGCAATTCAGTAACCAGCAATGGTGTAGACAATTATTATTTGAGTTTTGAAAGGTGTATCAATGGAATCAAAGTATCCGGTATGTTGACCAAGAGACCCAAATCAGTGGATAGATTATTCCAAACGTTCAAACTCACTCTCAATCAACATAATAACATTGAAAATAGTTAGGTAATCATTATAATACTTTAGAACTTCAACGTTCAACGGACTTATGAATTGAGTTTGGACGGTTAGTAGTAAGTGACAAGAACACAATAATGAAAGCTTGGGAAAATTCTGTGAAGAGAGCATAATGGGCTTGGGGCATAATTATTGTAAGTCACTAAAAAGAGAAAACTAAAAAAAACTTTTTAAAAAAAATGATAAAACCGACTTCAAAAAGTTTGTCTATAAAATACACTCTGAAAAGGAAAAAATTACAAAAATGTCCCAACTTCGCAGCAACTCATTCGCCAACTACACATTTTAAGGAATACTTTACTACTCGTATTGACCTGACCACTTCCTGATTGATTGGATCACCTTCCCTGATAATATAAAAATTACTATTTCTCATTTCCCAAATGATTAAAAGATTTTCCTTTCACCTCTGAATTGCCTCCAGATTGATCCTCTTTTGGAGTCGGCGTCTCTCTGGCAAAATAACCGATGGTTACAAATAAATATGAATTTACGATAAATTAGTAGGTGCCAGGTAACAAGTCTGGGTCTGGACGTAAAGATTCTTAGAGAAATCTGAAATGATTTTTGGAAAAGGCGTGAATATAGTCACCTTCAAATCGATATTGTTAATAATCAGTTCTCATAAATGCTGATGTGCTCTGTTCAAGAATAGTGAAAACTTATGATATTTATATTCTTACTAATTCGGAATCTATAGGCTTCTCCAATACAATACAATATAAGAGAGGCGCCGACTCCAAAAGATGATCAATCTGGAGGCAATTCAGAGCTGAAAGGAAAATCTTTTAATCATTTGGGAAATGAGAAATAGTAATTTATATATTATTAGGGAAGGTGATCCAATCAATCAGGAAGTGGTCAGGTCAATACGAGTAGTAAAGTAGTCCTTAAAATGTGTAGTTGGCGAATGAGTTGCTGCGAAGTTGGGACATTTTTGTTATTTTTTCCTTTTCAGATTGTATTTTATAGACAAAATTTTTGAAGCCGGTTTTATTATTTTTTTTAAAGCTTTTTTTTTGAACAAGTAAACGACCAAAACGTTTTTGATAGTATTTCTTACAGGAAATTTGAAGCTGAATTCGAATTTGAAAATAAAAGGGCTGAAATCTCCATATCAATAATCGTCTACAATCTAGTAATTTGGGTCTCATTCGTGCAACGACAGTGAGAACTGTAACTGAAAATATTCATACAATGCTAAAAAAAAGTCTCCTCGAATGAGGTCTTCCTTCTTGAAAATTCACAAACGCCTTTGAGGTTACTGAATAAATGGCGAATAAGAATGAATGGAAAACCTCCATTTCGTGAGCTGCATTCATTTTTCCGACCGGATGATTACCAACTGACCGAGTTGTATTGTTGAAATATTCCTTCGGTTTTTTTCGCAAAACATTGGTAGTCGTATTGTACAAGACTGATATGACCTGAATCGAGAAAACATGAATTTTATCTAACCAAACGTTATAATGAACCTAACTTCGGCAATTCGGCTGTAATGAGAAAAGAAGATTTAGCAATTTTATATTAATTGGAAATCAGTATTGTTGGGGTAATCTTGAACTAATTGGATTTCCATTTTTTTTTTTTTTTTTTGGGTAATTTCGAATTATTGAATTTCAGTTGTTTTTTCTTTGTATGTTTTTTTTTTCAGTAATTTTGTGTCTTTCCTCTAATAACAGTTTCGAAAAAATCGTTAGCCGTCTATAATTGTTAACGAACCATTGTAGTAACTCTCGAAAAAATGTCAGGCCCCCTTGAAATGTCGGCCAACGTACTCCCGAATCCTACTCCTAGGTTACAACCATTATGCACAATTTCCCTAGAGCGTTTTTTGTATTTTGATTTTCGCAGGCCGCAAAAATCGTTATATTTGAACGCTCAAGGTTTTCTAATTCTGGGACGGCGATTGAATGGATTACTGGTTTTATCGCGAGCGTCACATACCTGACTTCCACATCATTCGCATATTGGCAATATTTTAATGTTTACAGACCGTGAAAATGAATATATACGAACGCCGAGGGACTTGAAATTTTCTTTTATGGCAGGTGAATGATGGTTTTTTACCGACTTCAAAAAGAGATGGTTACGATGGTTGACATGCGGTTTTCTTTGGTATGTGCTGTCCGCTGGCGTTCAGCCCCTGTAAGTCCAATCGGGTTGCTTTTATTTGTTGGAAAGGGTAACTATTCAGGTATGTTCTATCATTTTTCATTTGAATCCATCCAATAGTTACAGCCCCAGATTCGGAGTGAAACCAGCTTACATCGATCGCAACCAGTTCGGAAAACGTGATATTCGCAAAAACTGCAAGTTTAGAATTCTCGAGCTCATTATGCTTACTCGATTTCATTGTTTTTGACGTAGGTAATTTTGTTCATCATTTATCCGCCTATGAGTTGCTATAACAATGAAACGTAAAAAAAAATGGTTTTAACGAAAAGGAGTAGTCGTCGTCAAATTGATCCGGTTCGAAATCCGAAATGCGCTTGCTCAGTTGAAGTTTGATGATAATTATATTCTTGCAAATTCTGATCTATTTGCTTTTCTGAGACATTAAACAGAGGCTCGACTCCAAAAAGGGAACATTCTGGAGGCGATTCAGAGGTGAAAGGAAAGTCTTTCAATCATTTGGAAAATGGTAGAAATACGAAATATTATTGGGGAAGGTGGTCCAATCCATCAGGAAGTGGTCTGGTCAATACGAGTAGTAAAGTAGTCCTTAGAATGTGTAGTTAGTGATTAAAGCCTGTAAAGTTGGGACATTTTTGATTTTTTTTTCTTTTCAGAGTTTTTTATATGTAAGTACCTAAATAATTTTGAAGTCGGTTTAATTTTAATGTCAAATTTTTCTTGACGTTTTTTATTCAGTAGCAGTAAGTTGCAGCTTACGAATGTTGCGGTCTTTTAATGATTTTTTTTGTACATTTGATTGATTATACCTGTTACTGACTCACTCATAGAAGCACTAAAAACGAAAAGACACGAAAAATTTTCCCAGTTTCTTCGTTCGTATTCAATTATTAATCTATTTATCTTCCTATTTCTCAACTCTCAAAAACTCTCTCCTTACTCAAATTGATGAGCATAATATACCAAAAAACCCGCAAATCAACCATAGTAACCTCCTCATTTTGAAGTCGGTTAAAAATGACGTCAGCGTGGATTCATTTCCTTTAGTTGATCTATATTGGGTCTTGATAAAATTCAATCATTTTAGGTTCCTCTGAGAAAGCTTCGTTCCTCGAAGCGCTTACAAACACTTGTCGTCGCTGTTTATCTTCTCGTCTGTCATGACCAGAAGGAGCATCACTCCTTGATTAAAGACATTATGTCCGTTGAACAGGACTTTCAAACTCATCGGCTGCCGCAGACAATCTTACCTGACCTTAATGTCAAAGGCGCTGGATCGGGTCAGGAAGCAATTGCCGTAGTTTTAATGCGCATAAAAAACTCCCGCGTTGGAAGGTCCTTCAAGAAGTCGTTAAAGTGGCCCTAGTTTGTGAAACTAGTTTCTCACTCGTTCAAACTCAGTGTCGTTTAGGTCGCTACTTGTTTTTCTTGAGAGGATAAGTTCTGCTCAAGGTTTTTTTCTCGTATTTTTTCCCTTTCTTCAGGGGAGGAAGTGTGAAAGTATAGAATTTCAAGTTGAATGGAGGTGATCGACTTTTTTCAGTGAAAAATCTCGAATGAATTGAAGTCGAGTAGATTCTGTGCGCTCGATGTAAATACTATCGTTTTCTAAGCTATTAACGGAATAGAACCCCTTTCAAGTGAAAGCAGTGAAGAAATATCTGACGGAGAACGAGACGCTTCAAAGAGTATTATCAATAGTCGGTCTAGCGAGGTTTCGAAGTGGCTTGAGTTCGATATTTCGTTCAAACGTTAATCCGTTCTTTATACAACCGTTAGCTGGGAAAGGATGCCAATCATGACATTGACTCTAGTCCAGGGTTCGAAAGGTATTCTAATCCAGTCTTTCACTTTATCGAGTCGAGTTACATATAGTATAATAGTCAAAGAAGGATAATTCAACGTGAGGTTTAATTTATATTGAAACTAGCTGACCCGAAAAACATTATTTGGCCATCTGCATAAGATGAACAAATAACCGAACTTTCATTTCCTGAATTTATTGTACCATCACAAAAATAGAATGTACGATATGAACAATTTCTTCGTTCCGTTGAGCGAAATCCCTAATTCGTTCGTACTTAATACGTAAGTACGTAATAAGTTCGTACCTGTGACTTCAGTGATTGACCCAACAAAAATTCGTTTTTGAATTGACCAAATTGTTTTAAATTCATTCAAAAGCAAGATATTTCAGAGACGTTTGGTTTTTCTTAATTCCAGATGAATGGTAGTTTATACAAACGATTGTACCCTTGCTTGTAAACTATTCATAGTGGGATTCGAATTTTTAGTCTAACTAAAGGTACCTATTGTATCAACGATTGTTCCTGAATTTTCGGTTTTCTCCGTTTTTGTGTTGAAAGTTTGACAATTATCCAATGACAATAAAAAATGTAGTAGAAATATAACGCTTACATGATTTTTCATCCGTTAGGATATTGAAAAACCTCCAGACCGAGATGCATTGTTGACATGTAGTCCCCCAGCGTTGTAATATATTCATTTTTGCGGTCTGCGAAAACGCAAATATTGTACATAAACGAATAACGCGGAAGTACTTTGTGACCCACATGATAAAAATCAGGCAGCATTCAATCGCCGCCCCAAACGTTTTAAAAACTTGAGCGTTCAAATACATTGAGTTTTCATGCCTGTAAAAATCAAAATTCTAAATAAGTACGCACTAGTGAAATTATCGAAAAACTCTATCGAGGAGGTATTCAGTGAGACCCAATGTACGAAAAGTCTAGTGTGATCTGCTCGCAATAACAAACATTTTGAGACCACAAACGTGGAAAAAATATTAACTCTTATCGCCGGTAAAAATCGAAACAGAAAAAACGTTGAACAGTGATAGCTCAAATGCGCAGTGTGTTATCCAACATTCAATAAAAGCTATGTTTGCTCATTCACTAGGAAAACATTTCCTGAAAATTTCATTGAGTTTCATTCGTTTTTCAGGGAGACTACATTTTTTTGTTTCTCCAACTGTTAAATACGCTCGCAGAAGTTCATGAGATTCGGTGAAGACGCTTGAAGGAGTATTGTTACAAACATCGCGACCCGGGACTTTTATATGTGTGGAGGATAATACCAGTACCTATACTAAACTTCAAGAAATATCTACAATTTTATCGAAATAACAAATATTCTACATAAATATAAATAATATAAATAAATATAATAATAAATATAAATATTCTGTTTTTTCCTTCTTACGAGTATTAGCGTGTGATTCAAATATTCGCTTGAATCAAATCTTGAAAAAAGTCATTATTCATCTCGCGTTTTAATTTATTCCAATCGTTTGCTTAGCCTTAGTATTATTGATTTGAAAAGAGTGTCTACTAATTTTCCAAAGAATTGGTTGAAAGATATCGGCCGAATTACCTTAGCAGGTCTGATCGCTTGTGTCCGATGGTTGAACTGGTTCCTTGGGCAAAGTGTCCTTCGGAAAAAAGACCCATCCGGAAGGTCTTCGTCACCATCTGCGAAAATAAATACGAACAATAGAGCACGAGTTGATTTTCTGAGTGGATTACTTTTTTGGGCGAGGGGAAATCAAACTTGGTGACTCTTTATCATCCATGGTTCGTTTTGGTCGGCTAGATCTTTGGCCCTTGCGAGCATTTTCAGGTTAATCAGGTACTTACCTAGGACCATCACGGTCATCATATTGTCAGAATCGCCTCACCCAAAAAACACAGATTGTAAAAATAACACTCGAATTTTCACATTTCCCAGTGAAAGATGCGCAGCATTGAAGTTCACTTAGGAAGCGCCCTCTTTAATGTGAAGTTCACAAGTAGTAACGACACTTTAAGAAGACGTGGAGAAACGTTTCTTTCTAGCAATAGGAGCTTGTCGGGAAAGTGGCAGCAGCTGGTGCTTCCCTCAACACAGAGAAGCTTTTCCTTTTTCGACTGCTACCGCCTCCAACCCATGTTTCTGGATACGTGAAGGGTGAAGGGGCCGTGGCTCGATTTAAACTTCCCCAGGAAAAGGACAAAGAAGAGCCGGATTTGAAGTGACATGGATTCGGAACATTTCTTGCCTCGACTCGTCCGCTCGACCGATTCTGTTATCTGTTCCGAGCCTGTAATTGGATGTCAGAGGAGTGTATTTGAACGGAGAAGCTCCCGTATCAACGTTTGCGACGTTATCTAAAGCCATCGTCGGAGAAGAAATTTTCGAAAATATCTATCTCAAGATTAAATATCGAAGAGAGTCGGTTATTTAATAGACAGTATTATTTCCAGGATGAAACTCTCGCCCAAACATTGAAGGAAAAATGCAATGATTGCACAGCGGTTTCTTATCCGTTAATTAAGCCATCGCTTCTATTACGACCATAGAAGAGCATTCACGGACAATTAATGGTAACTAAACGTTTTGAACTCCACATCATAAATTACTCTTTATTAGAATAGCAATGACGCTTTGCTTGGTACTCGGATCACACGAGCGATGCCACGCCAAAAATTTCTCTCGCTTGCTGGATCATCTTTCGTGATAATCTTGAACGATTAATTAAGACGCTACTTGCGTCACAACTCTCGTTAATCTTCTTCTCATGAACTTGCACGAACGCCGAATAGCGAGAACGAAACATTAAAAACGGACGATATTAACCGAATGCTTTTGCTTTATATTGAGGCAAGCAAACTGACGAACTTTGAGGAAACAAGAAGCGACCGCGATGTATGCGCTCACCAAAACTTGGAAAATTATAGAAAGCAATGATCAACAGTTTTCGCATAGTTTATTTGAGAATATGAAATTCCTACAGGCCTTCACCTAACGATACAGCTTAAAGGGAGTTTATGACCGTTCCATCAAGTATAGGACGATTTTGATAGCTCTAAAAAATCTTGAGTTAAACCATTATCAGACTTTTTGGTCATTTTTCCTAATCTCGAAAATTTCACACAAAAGCAGCGACAACTCAGGAACAATTTCAGAGGTCGCCTGCGCTATGGTTTTATTCAGCGTAAAAAAATCTACATTAATGGTATTGAAAGCATCATATTTCAAAAACATTGGAAAATATAAATCCCCTCCATAAATTGTGGTAGGTAGCACTTGATAAAAAATTAGGACATCGTTAGCCCATGAATGGTTTGGGTGGAAAAGTTCGGAGCATTTCAGACCCTGACTGATGCACCTGTTCACGTTGTAATCAGATAATACACAATAAAATAATATCATACATCACTAACGTGCCATCCGTCGGACATTACCTGAAGAAAACGATGATGAAGAGGCAAAAATATTTATTACCGATTTTACCGGAAAAACCTAACACGATCATCAGGCGCGGGCACAGAAACGACTATGATATTTATACATGAACATGAACTATGAAGCAGGTTTAGGATTAGGTTACTTTAGCAAGCATTGGTAGGAACCAAGGGTAGGAACTAGGGTTGGGACATCGACATGCATGTTAGAAAAACATCGATGTATCGGACTAAAAACATCGATGTCTAGGCTTAGACTCAGAGAATTTTTTCATAGAACAGAAGAAAGCGAAGTGAATTCATTTTAACATCAATAATAAATTTCTTCCCTGAGAACAAATGCTTAGTGACGAGAGCTGGAGTGGAGCGTCAACATTACTAAGTGCCGTATTTTTCGAGATGAATAACTGATTTTTCGCCGAGAAATCCTTACTGGCTACTCGTTTGCTGGCTAGATCGGAGCACAGGATGGTATTCAAATTTGACCTTGAGTTGTGTCGGTATCTTCAAAGGTTCTCGAGTTATTTATTGACATTTTATTCCAGATTTTTGAGTTTGTAAAATGAACGATGATTTTACTCGTTTTTTAAACGACATTTTATAAAAATCGTATAGCTTTCCGATAGCAACGAAATGTGATCGCACACCCCCGGTTTTTTTCGTGATGAAGTCGCATCACTCTTCGGAGATAAATAATATCTTTTTTGATATTTACAAAAAATTATTAAGCTAAACTCTCGATGTCATTTGCTAATTATTATTGTCTGACGTTTTAACTAAAAGCTTTGCCGATCACACATTCGCACTCATGAAGCAATCCATTGACTATCAAGTCGGTTCTTCGGACACTACCATCGTCGTTTTCTATCCTCCAATTGGGTATCAATTACATTGACATAACAATCGTTTTAGCAAGGCTGATTTATCGGTTTCTCATCATGCCCATTATGGTTATTTTCTTGTGATCACCGTTTTTCAAGGTCTGATAAAATAATGTGTAGGAATAAACAGTCAGTAGAAAGAACACACTGATTTCCAAATATCAATTTTGAAACGAAGAAATTTATTGCGGATTTAATTGATGAAGAAGTGTTGAATGACGAAGAAGTAACAGAGGAAATATAAGTTGAAAGAAAAAAGAAAAATTAGTGGTAAACTGCCGGTTAAGACATGCTCTCAATATTGAAGCGCGACCTTATAGCAATTTGAAAAGCGGAGCGAAGAGTGGAAAGCAGATCGGTCACAGAGAACTGTGCGAGCCTTCAATGGTTTCAAATGTTCAAAATTCTAAACTCGCTAGTATGCTCGTCAAACACTTAAAAACCTCATAACATGCTGCTCTTATAAGCTGTGCCGTTTGGCGAATAATTCAACTTTTAAATAGATAATTAGGAAAGATTTAAATAATTAAAATTACTATAGTTGCTAATGAGTTTTCCATTATAGTTACCAATCTGTTGTTTGGTAGAAACGTTCACAAATGTTCAGGATTATGGAAGTTATGCGCGATCTGCACCACCAACTTTTTCCTGATGTTACCCGAAGAGGCCCAGATGGGCGAAACCTAGTAACGCAAATGAGATGCTATTATATTTCACCGCCTCGCCGCTTTAAAGTGAATTCGATTTCTTGTAGCTTGTAATACTATTTCTTAGAAGGATGCAATTTTCTCGAAATTGCGACGAGCCCTTGGTTTCTGATTGTACGTCACTCTTTGTTGAATATTACTCCGGAACTGAGCTAAGCTTCAACCGTTCTCCTTTTACGGCCGGCTGGCTCATACCCGAGGAATGTGGGTCAGTATGCAAGTCGTAGGTATTGCGATCCGTATCCGACCTTAGTGCAGTACCCAGCGCCTTAGCGTTCCTTCCTTTCAAGGCTGGGCCAACCCTTTTCTGAAAAGGGACTCACTATATCATGAAGCTCTGGACTCCGTAAGCGACCCTGAGGGCTAGGGGTAGTCGGAAAACGGCCTGTGTGACACGAGATAGGAGATAATCTTCATTCCGATGCTACACACAGCCGACGTTCTGACCGACTGTGTTCCTTTCCTGCAAGCATTCCGAATCCTGTTCGGGGAAGCCGTGACATTTTTAGCCTTCCTCCCACTTAGTGCTATCAGATTCAGCCTTTCGCGGTTTCTCTGCACATCGGCCAAAGGCGAATTTTAGTCAAAATACTGGGAGACGAAGAAGGTTTCAACACTTTCATCCGAGCAGGTCGATGATCGCTTTGGCGTATTTTCCATTCTATTTGGGTTTGTAATGCAATTAGAAAAAGTTTCGATCGCTCAAAAAAGAAATTTTCCAACTCCCTCCGATATTTCACGTTTCAAGATGGCTAACTTGCTAGGCTCATAATAAAAGTTAACCAACGATTCGGTTTTCGCATATCATTACTCCAAGAAGCAGACAAGTCAACCATTTTTTTTTTCTTCCATGTTTACGCAGAAATGGAAATATTGTGATCGCCTGAAAAGTTGAATTCGAAACGAAGGTGAATTTTGAAGACATTTTCATTTTACTATACTAAGAAACACTTTCTGAACTGTGGTAATAAATAATGACATAAATCGTCATATCTCCGTGAAAAATGAATGAATATCCGTGAAATATTCAGAACACGTTCTTCCAATATTATGGAAATTAGCCGTATCCAGATTTTGGATGACACACTGTACTTCCGAGATTAAAGCGTTCAAAGTGTTTTCTATTTTGATTTTTACAGGCTATAAGATAAATATTTTTCTACGTTTGAGGTCTTAAAATGTTTGTTCTGGCAAGCAGATGACGCTTGATTTTTTGGATATTGGGTTACACACTGTCTTGAAATGTTTGGGACGGCGATTGAATGAATTTTGATTTTCATCACGTGTATCACACTGCAACTTCAGAAGCAAAATTTGCTGAAATGTCAGCTTCTGACATTTAATGTCAGAAATTACTTGTGCTGTAATATTATGTGAAAGAGACTTGAGAAAAAGTTGAACGTTCAAGATGAAAGTGAAAACGACGAAATATGTTATGATTTTGGAAAAATAAACCGGGTACCCGTTTCGTCAGCGCCAAAAACGTCAGATTCGCACGTTATCGAAAGTCAACATTGAATCTAACTCATGAAGAAGCGAGGAGGCCATGAATGAAAACTATAGGTTGAGGACTTCATCCAATAGGACTAATTCAATAGGACAATAAAACATAATAATAATATGATTATTATAGGTAGGTACATCCATAGCTGAAACGCTCGTTCAGGCGGTACTTTGAACAATCTTCATAGGGTGCACGGGTTGCTCGAAAGATAAGCCAACAATGCTTCCTGCGTATTAACTGAAGAGGATAAATTTGGAGAGAATCTCAACAAAGGTGGAGAGTTTCTTCTAGGAATCTATTACTAACTTCGTTCTTCGCGTTATTCCGCCTCCGCACATTGCAAGGATTTCAATGTAAGTGCTCATTACTTCACTGGCTCGACGGGTTTAGAGTTTCTGAAGTGCAAGTTATCCAAGTCTAGTATTCCAGGCGAGGTTTGCGAGAGTGCTCTCGATTGCGATGAAAACAGCGATAGAGAAAGCGATTTGAATTCAGATCAAGATGTTTTCATCGAACGTAATTGCGGTCGCAGTAGAGTCGTTCTCGATTTTACGAAAGTAAACCAGTTGTGTGCATAGATCACACAGAATCTCCATGTTTAAGTAAGAAAGATGTAACCATAAAAAAAAAAAAAAAAATCGAGAAACTCATTCAATGGCAGCAACGTTTGTACAATACAATACCTATCGATATTGAAACACTAAAAAACCAACAACCAAAAAAATGCTTGAACTAATGTTAATGACGCGGAATTGCGGTGAGTGAGCACAACGATACACTGATGGTTTTGTGTAATAAATCATTTTTACAGCAAAAGGCAAGGAAGTATGGTGTTTGACACTAACGATAAAAAAAATAAAAACCGACTTCAAAATTCTTTGCCGATAAAAATAACTCTGAAATGGAAAAAAACGAAAATGTCACAACTTCACAGCAGCTCAATCAATTTACAACAACTGTTATGGAAAAACTAGCCAGGAGACCCCAAAATAGAAAAACGCACGAATTAGTGGATAATGGTTCCGTATTATGTGAGCCTTACAATAAGAGGCAATGTACTGGGTTGGTGAGGGGGAGAAGAACCAGGCGACATGTTCTCCGATTTTTTATTTACTGGCCGAGTACTTTCGCCCCTTCGGGCATCCTCAGGGCGATGTGGAACCATAGGTTACCACAGCCCCAGGTATAGGGCTGTGGTAACCTATGGTTCCACATCGCCCTGAGGATGCCCGAAGGGGCGAAAGTACTCGGCCAGTAAATAAAAAATCGGAGAACATGTCGCCTGGTTCTTCTCCCCCTCACCAAACCAGTACAATGAGAGATGCGACGACTCAACCAAGAATAAGAGGCAAGTTTTGTTAAATGAGATCATTTTTATGGAAAATACTCCTAAAAATGTGTCACCAGCCCGTAAGTGTCATTCACTCGTCGTTACAAACATTAAAAAATCAATTGTAATTTACTTGCCATTACAAACATTGTTAGATCTCAAGCGTCGTTATATTAATTTTTTCGGTCTGTAAAAATCGAAATAGTGAAAAATGTGTGTTATACAAACTATACAAAATAAATTTTGTGAAATGTATTTTTATAAAACGGAGACCCAAAAAATACCCTCAAAAATAATCGAAACAGAAATAACTTTGAAACCTCGAATGCAGAGTGCGTTAGCCAGTTTTCAATAAAAGCTAATTTTGCAAACTATCTGGGAGAACATGTTCTGGAACTTTCATTGAGTTTAATTCATTTTTCAGTGAAAAATGGCGATTTATGTAACTTTTTGACTACAGACACACGGACAGACAGACACATAATCATACAGAGACACTTGTTCAGAAAGTGTTGCTGATTATAAATAGCTCTATACATTTCTTTCGATAGGACCTCAGTTCCAAATTAGACTTTTCAGACGATCACAATTCATCCATTTACTATGTAAAAATGGAAGTAAAAATCGTCGACTTCTCACGCACGTTTGTTTTCAACGCATGGCGATCAACTTTCGCCACCATATCAGCAACTTCGCGAATTTGCGAGCCGAACGTTCAATACTGTTGAACAGCATGTTCGACGTTATTATTCACCTTCTGTCAGCTGTGTTCGCAAGCTGTCTGAAGAGACGTGACCGACAGGACATAATTCAAACGGGCTACCGACAGTTGGTTTGTAGTGCAGCGGCTACGAGTGGCTTTTCTATCCAAAAGCCGAGAAAGCCGACGGGTTGAGGGCCATCCATCCCGATCCCGTGTCGTTTTCAAACTACAGTGCACAGACTCGCATGTCCCGAGCAAACTGAACCGTCAGTCTTCATTTGTTTGAGGTTCGCTGCACGGAGGGTTCTCAATAGTTTCAATCCTTCCCTTTCATGTCGGATAGAAATACTCGAATTCTATTCTTATTCAGGAAGGAAAATTTAGGTTGAGCTATGTTGAGATACTAGTCAACAATTCATTTAGCTAATTTCCCGAGATGGAAGTGATTTCCCGTATCCATGCCCTAGAGCCGATTTTCAGGAAATGTTCTCCCAGTGGAAAATAAGTTGATGAGATTGAATTTGAAGTACTTCCGAGGAATAAAATGTATTATCTTGGGCTCGCACACAATATACCCACGGTAAGTGCTTTTTGGTTTATTATTCAATAATAAACCATAGAAATCGCCCAAGAAGTTTTGAATTTTGAATTTTCCGAAAAAAATTGAAGAATGAATTTTCCGTTAGTTCTATTTATTTTTGAGGGAGATTCGGCGATTTATGCCATTTTTTTTACCACAGACACACACCGACACTTGTTTAGAAAGTGTTTCTGAACATAGTACTTAGTACATAGTTTTAATTATTCGTATTAGGAAATTATTTCGTCCGTTCGTCATTATTCGTATAATTCATCAACGTTTAGAAAGCGAAAAAAATATTACGACCCACAATATTATCCATGGGATTTGAGAGGGAGAAAAACCAGGCGACTCATTCTCCAATTCTTTATTGGCTGGCAAGGCACTTTCGCGCACGTATTCGCATATTGACAATATTTTGATTTTTAAAGACCGCAAAAAAGAATATATTTGAACGATGGGGGACAAAATTTTTCTATATGACAGCTGAATATCGCTACATTTTTATTTTTATAGGATTTATATTTCACTTGGAAATGGTGTTTTAAGGGATGTATGATAATTAGTACTGATCACATCTGTAATAAAAAATCGATGCCCTATCGCGAATATTCAACAATAGCTATAATACTCCCTCGTCCCCTGTCTACTCTTAAATTCTAAACCAGTTTCTTCCCGATTTTTACATTATTCATTTATATACGAAAATCGTATTGTCCGAGTTCGTTTCTCTGAAGTCGCACTATTCCAGTTGTCCAAGTAACTTTCCTCTTCAAGTGGAAAAGGCGAGCGCAGACGCCTGCTTCGTCAGGTAATTCCACCGAACTTCGCATCAGCCAACTCAAATTCCGAACAAACTTTTCAAATCACCATGCAGGGTGTGTAGGTAACGAGACTCAATATGCGATAACTTCAACAGACTCCTCTATCTTGTTAGTGCAGGTGACTGTCGTTATATTCCGACAAATTAGCAGCTCGCAAAGTTGCCTTACATAATATCAGCATGTCATCTGCTTACGAGTGCCTTGTTTGCTTTTATTCTCTGAGGACAAAAATCAGACGCTGTCGGCATAATTAAATTTGTCCCAAATCTGAAAATTATAGCGAACATTCCACACAAAAGCTGGATAAACAAGAGCTATTAAAGCTATTAACTCAGACGAGGTCTCATTAGATTTAGCCTAAAAATATTTATATAAATTGATGAATGAGCTATTGTCAGGCTGAGAATGATTTTTGCGGAAAATTTCAATTACGTTGGTCTTATAGTTTTTTCAAGAGAGTGTTTACGGCAGACGGGCATAATTTTGTGGGTTATTATTCAATAATAAACCATTGTGAATGCCCAGAAAAGGAAATTTCGAGCCCCCTCAAAATTCGATCTCTTACGTTTCAATGCATGTAGAATCCACACGACCAATAAAAATTTCTGCCCATCTGCCACCAACAAAATTCTGAAGAAACTATAATGGCAAAATTTTTGAAATTTTCAAGAAATCATTCTTGGTTTGACAATGGCTCAATTCTTTAGCCATATGAATACCTACACAGTAACAGTATTTTCAGGGGTTTTGAGGGGGCGAAACTCGTTACGGAAACTCGTTCGTGAAACATAGGTGTGTTTATTATGTAGATTTTTTATGCTGACTCGAATGAGACCACAACGGAGTCGATAGCTCTAATGGTTCTTGAGCTATCGCAGCTTCGTGGGGGATTTCAAAGAATTCAAAAAATTTGCGACAATTTTATAAATAATTGAGAGTTGATGGAGCTATTAAAATCGTTCCACACTTGATCATAAAACACACTGTTAAAAGCTGTATTGTTAGAAGAATAATATAACTTTTAATCAGATAATCAAAATTACTATTGTTGCTAAGGAGTTATACAGTTCCCAACAATCTGTCGTTAGGTGGAAACGTTCACAAATTTTCGGGATGGTTAATTATATCGCAACTGGATGTTCTCCTTGAATCACAATTGAAACAAAGGAATATTAAACCATACTCTACAATCATCTGCAGCGTTTTCTAAACTCATAATAGTCAATATTTTTTTGCCTCAACTGCAAAACTCGCCTGTTTGAATGTAAAGTGATGTAGAATTGTACACTGTAAATGCAATCTTGAACAGGGCCACGTGTGTACAAAAAAACACGCTATTCATGCATGAGTGATAATGATCAGTAAGAGAGAATACCGAGCAAATCAAGACTCCTCCCACGACGGCCCAACGTTACAGATTGCCTAGCTCTATCTGACATGACAATCTCACATCGTGACGTCACATGAAACAGCGTGCGAGACCGACGGAAAAGCGCGCGATTGGAGGTGTCGAATCGCGGAGGGTTGGACTTGAAGCGGGCGAATCGAGACTGAATGAGGAAAACGAGGAGACGCTAGGATTCACCAATCTAGGGTGGCCCGAGGGAAGGACACATGCGCGCAGGAAGAGACGCTCGTATGAAGATTTCGTTCAAGACACTAAGTCGCTTCCTGCTGCCGCTTTATTCCACCGATGTATAAAATGTTAGCGATGAATACAACATCTCACTGGTATTATAACGCTGCAAAGCTAGAATCGAATGTGAGTAGCGAAAGGATAACGCCCCGATTTCTACTCGTCTTGAAAGTTAAATTTCCTTGATCGCTAATTGGCCTAAAATGTCATTACTCCCATGCATGCTTCGTAAAAATGGAACTATTGGGATCGTCCCAAAAGTAAAATGAAGAAAAGAGGGGAATTAAAGAAACCTACAACCTGCTGAACCAGCATCTGTGGTCAAATAGTAACAATAGTTGTTGTATCTCCATGAAAAATTCATGAAATTCATAGTAATATCCTCCTCAAAGATGTACTAAGTTAGCTGAAATTTCGGATAACACAATTTTAGTGCATCCGGAATGTAGGCGTTCGAAGTTTTTTGTATGTTGATTTTTTCAGGCCTCAACAACTAATACATCCTCCAGGTATTGACATGTCATGTAAAAGACTCTAAAAGTTAAAAGGTATATAATTAAATACGAAACCATTGTAATCACACACTTTTAAGCTGTACCGTTAGGCAAATAATATGACTTCGAATGAGGTGGTCAAGAAAAAAAGAAATCGACTTCAGAAATATTTTGTATAAAAACTTTTTAAATATATTTTTTACATAAACAACTTTTTAAAAACTTGTTGAATAAAAATAAAATAAAACCGACTGCAAAATCATCTGCCTAAAAACCAGTGGTAGGCGTAAATCACACAGTACTTTCATGTTTGAGTCGCTGACACTTCTCACCAAATTATAAAATCAAGAAGCATACCTAGTTAGTTTTCAACAACTGTTATGAAAAACGAGCCAGGAGACCCAAAAGTAGAAAAACGCACGATTCAGGTGATAATGCTTCCCCAGTATGTGAGCCAAACGATACGAGCGAAGATAAGAAAAATGAGATCATTTTTGTAGCACCTAACAATGTGTCTTCAGCCCTTAAGTGTCATTCACACGTTACAAACATATATTAAACCTCCAGCATTAAAATATATTATTGAATGTAAAAATCACATTACTGTCAATATGCGAATAATGCGGAAGTACGGAATGAGACCCACTTAATAGAAATCAGGCATAATTCAATTGCCGTTCCAAACACTTCATGACCTTGAACGTTCCAAAAAATTGAGTTTTCCGGATGTAAAAATCGATTGTCATTATATATTATGCTGAATCGTGAAGATACTTTGTAGATATAGATAAAGATACGTGGAGATACTTTGTATGCACTGATATACTAAAAATCTAGTGTAATCTGCTCAAAAACATTTCAAGACCTGAATCGTAGACAAATTTTTACTCTTATAGCTTCTAAAAATCGAAACAGAAAAAACTTCAAAAATAGTTAAATCTCAAATGCGCATTGTTTTTTCAAAATTCAATAAAACCTAATTTTGCTCATTCACTAGAAAAACATTTCCTGAAAATTTTACTATTTCATTCATTTTCCATGGAGATTATGGCGATTTATGTCAGTTTGTGAACACAGACAGACGGACACACAGACATTTCAGAAAGTGACTTTGAGTATTATAGTACTATGAAAATTTCTTCCAACAGGACGTCTGTTCCGAATTCGACTTTTCTAACGATCACAATACTTCCATTTATTAATTAAGTAAACATGGAAGTGAAAACTGTGAAGGAAAAATAACAAACGTGTCCCTGCTTCACAGCGACTCAATCACCAACTACGCATTGTAAGAACTTCCTATTATGGTGACAATTATGTGAGACTTAATTACTTTATTTTACTGCTTGTATTGACCTGACCATTTCCTAATTTCCGGGGGTTGTGAGGTAGATGAAAACCAGGCGACTCATTCTCCAATTCTTTATTAGCTGGCCGAGCACTTTCGCCCATTCGGGCATCCTCAGGGCGACGTGGAGCCATAGGGTTTACAGCCCTGAGGGAGCCATAGGGACATTTCCTGATTGATTTGACTATTTTCTCAAATCGACGATATGTCACGGCAACATGTCCTATGAATTTTTGATCAAATTTTCAGGAGGGACAAAAAACTGATTTGAGACGTTTCAGTTCACCACCACAGCCAGCCGGCATCACTATCCTTTTTACACAGAGAATGGCGCTCATAGGACATGTTGTGTTGATAGGCAGTGTTGCCTTTTTACAGTTTTTAGCCATTTCCGAGGCTCTAATCTCAAAAATAAGGTCACCAATCGATCCGGCGGGAGATTTTACATACGATAGTGGTGTTATCTCAATATGCCCAAATATGGTCATAGGACATGTTGCCGTGACATCGTCGAAATAATATAAACAATTATTAAACGACTTTCCTTTTTGCCTCTCAATCGCCTCTAGAATTGTCACTTTTTGGCGTTGGCGCCTCGGTTACAAAATTACTATAGATTTAACCCGTGTGATCTAATGTTGCAGTCGGGCCAAGCTAAATTCAATATCATATTTATGCTCCCAGACAATCGGATGGATACATTAAAATGATGGTTACAAATAAATTTGAATTTACAATTAGAACATGGTTAGGTCTTTACTATGCTGCAACTTGAAATCGTGCTTTACAGTGAACTTGACGGCAATTACCACCCAAAATATTTTTACCTCTAAAACATTTACGAGTTGAGAAATAACAGTAACGATCTGTTCAAAAAGTAGTCCTATATATATATTCATAGGCAAATAATTTGAAATGCTGAAATGGAAAATCGACTATTTGAAATAGAAAGTATCAAGCATTTGTCGGCAAGTTCGGTTCAAGTATTCTGTTTCTATTGGGTTTTCCAAGACATTATGAAAGAAGCGCCGACTCCCAAAAGAGCCCATTCTGGAGGCGATTGAGAGGTGAGATAGAAAGTTGTTCCATTATTTGGGAAATGGTAGAAATAATTATTTTTTGTATCATTAGGGAAGATGGTCTAATCAATCAGGAAGTGGTCAGGTTATACGAGTACCTAGTAAAGTAATCCTTAAAATGTGTAGTTCATGAATGAGTTGCTGTGCAGTTGGGACATTTTCCAATTCCTTTCGTGCCACCATGCCCCATGGCATAAGCATCGAATCAAGAAATAGCCAGCAATTCCTTGTCCGCAAGTAGGTGAGCACGAGACAGCACTTCTAATTGCACCTTTGGTGGGCCACAACTTCACGATTGTCTCAGAGAAGGTTCAATAAAGACGAATATACTTGATGCGACGATGATTTATTTCTAAATTCATTATAAAAATATAAATTAACGAATAATACGCAAGAAAAATCTTGCAATGAAATAAACAAGCGAACGGAAAATTGTTATAATTCAATAACATTTTACAAAGGGAAAAAACTTCGACGTAACCATGGAAGTAAATGGGAGATAGTTCGTTGCCTTAGAAATCATTCAGTCCTCAATTTCAACTGTGTTCCGCTTGCATAAGAGATATTTCCTCTTCCCTGGATGTGTACTCTTCAACCTGCCATTGACGAAACAAAAAATTCTCCAATAAGGAATGATTTATCATGTTTTAACAAGAAAGTATTGACCAACGACCACGAAAATGCTCCTAACTCTGCATCATCCCAATGGCGGATGTCCAATGATTCAAATATCTCATGTCGTTCAAAAAATGAATTTCCACAGCTATCATACTTACTGACCTGGTCAATATCTTTCAGAATGTCCAACTCGATGTCTTTCACGTTCGGTTTGCTACAAGCAGAAGAGCACGACGACGACATCGAAATTGACGGTGGCTTGGCAAGGAGTTTACCGGTCAAAATGGCGAAATCCGTTTCCAATCCTGCGCTTGCTTGCCGGCGGCCGAGAAACGGTTTTGTCGTCGAACCAGAGTAGGCGAGAGCTTTAAGGTTTCCTGGATTCTTGTCAGCCTCGGCCAAAGCTCGCATTAGCTGCTAAACAGAAGATTTTTTCAGTTTAAAAATCAAAGTTTCAATTCTCGTAATACAATGAAATGGCTGTGAACTATGAGATTGTCAGATGATAAATAATCTGCTTGCCATGAAGAACACGTCAAGGTTTTGGATTATTGAAAGTTGGACTTTCGTGGCTCGTAAAAATCACAAGAAACCACATGGAATAATGTTTTAATTCTAATACCTCTGAAGCAGTCTGTGGTTGGTATTGAAATTTCATTCACCTAGTCTTATTTGCACTGAGAAAACAATTCTGAAAATGTCCGGGGGTTGTGAACAAAAAATGCGACAAGAAGGAAAAGAAGAAAATTCTGAAAATATTTCATTAAATTTCATGGATGGAGATATGGAGAGCCCTCTAGGAGCAGGCGCGCAAAACGTTCAGCTAACGCAGACAGAGGATTTCAGACAGAGGACTCAGGTAGTTTCCTCGTATTTAATGATATATTGTGGGTTTTTCTGCTTTTTAAACCTTGCTGAATTACCTATAGAACAAAATTTGTTTTGTTATTTAATAACAAACAGACAAAATAATGTCTTAAGTTCTATGAAGGATAGAATGATTAAAAAACGCTGCAAATGATTGTACAGTGGTTTATTATTATTTCGCTTCAATATTGATTTAAGAAGACTATCCATTTGTCATTTTAAATATTCCGATCATTATTTGTGAACATTCCCACCGAAAAGCAGATGGTAACTATAGGGGAAAACTCCGTAGCAACTATTGTAATTTTAATCATTTTTATTTTTCCTAATTTCCTAATTAAAAGCTAAACTTATTGCCTCGGAACGATTTTTATAGCTCCAAGAACTCTCGAGTTATACCCTCATGTCAAATTTCTAAAAATCTCCCAAATTTGGCACACAAGCTGCGATAACTCGAGAACCAATAAAGCTATCGACCCGGCAATGGTCTCATTCGATTCAGCGTCCAAAAATCTATATAATTTGATACCACGTACACATTTTTCTGAAAAACCTTGGAAAATATGAATTTTCTCCCCCTCAAAACCCCCCAAAAATACCATTAAAATTGAGCTAGCAAGTTGGTTCAAGAATTGGGCCGTCGTAGGACCGAGATTGATTTTTGGTGAAAATTTCAAATTTTTAGCTCTTACAGTTTGGCCGGAAAACTGCTAACGGCGTACGGCGGACGGACAGAATTTTTTTTATTGGATATTCGGAATCTACATGCCTTGAAACGTAAAACATCAAATTTTGAGGGGGGGTTAGAAATTTTTTTTTCTTGGGCGATTACAATGGTTTATTATTGAATAATAAACCAAACCAGTGGTGTGCATAGATCACACAGTACTTCCATGTTTGAGTCGGTAACTGGTATAACCAATTATAAAATCGAGAAAATCGTACGAAGGCCGAAACGTGACCCTAGCGGTAAAGATCAGGCGTCATTCACCCGCCATTACAAATATTAATACCTCTAGCGACGAACGTATTGATTTTCGCACCCTGTAAAAAGCTCAACAGCGATAAACGGCGTAGGGCGGAAGTACGGTATGTGATCAAAACAAAACAAAACATGATCGTTGTTGGTCACATTTGAAGCAGAGACCCGAAAGTTACAAGAGCGCTAGAATGAAATAACTGAATCGCGTTTAACGAGGAAGTACTGCACGTGACCCCGATAATAAAAATCAAGCAAAATTCAACTGTCATAAAGAAAAACTTGAAGTCAAAAGTATATTCACTCTTGTGGTCTATAAAAATCTCTAATGAGAAAAAACGGCATAAGGCGGAAGTACTGTGTGTTATCCAAACTATACAAAACAAGTTCTGTGAACGTGGTCAGAGTTGGTCAAATATATAGCAAAGAGCCCGAAAAAGTACAGTAACTGAAAATGCGTTTTGCGAGGAATTACTGTAGGTGACCCCAATAACAAAAACGAGAAATATTCAGCTGTCATATAGAAAATTTAAAGTCTAATGTATATTCACTCTTGCGGTCTATTAAAATCTCAAAAGTAAAAAAATGACGTAAAGCGGAAGTACTGTGTGTTACCCAAACTATACAAAACAAGTTTTGTGAACGAGTTCAAAGTTGGTCATATTTATAGCAAAGAGACCCTAAAAGTACAATAACGCTTACTAAAATAACTGAAAATGTTTTTACGAGGAAGTACTGCAGGTGACCCCAATAATAAAAATCAAGCAATATTAGGCTGTCATATAGAATATTCAGAGTCTAATGTATATTCAATCTTGCGGTCTATTAAATCTCAAAAGTTAAAAAAAGGCATAATGCGGAAGTACTGTGTGTTATCCAAACTATGCAAAACAAGTTTTGTGAACGAGGTCAAAGTTGGTCATATTTAAAGCAAAGAAACCCAAAAAATACAAATTAAACAACTGAAAATGCGTTTTACGAGGAGGTACTGCATGTGACCCCAATAATAAAAATCAAGCGATATTCAACTGTCATACAGAAAAATTTTAAGTCCTCCAGCGTTCAAATATATTCACTTTTGTGGTTTATAAAAATCAAAATGTAGCAAATGTGCAAATAACGCGGATGTACTGCATGTGACCCATTTGATAAAAATCAGGCATCATTCAATCGCCAACCCCAACATTTTAAGACCTCAAACATTCAAATACATTGAGTTTTGCGGCCTGTAAAAATCAAAATACAAAACATGCACTTGTGAAATCGTGAAAAACGCTCATAACGTGGAGGCATTGTATGTGACCCACTATACAAAAAATCTAGTGTTTTCTGCTGGCCATAACCGACATTTCAAGCCCTCAAACGTAGAAAAATATTGACTCACATAGCCTGTAAAAATCGAAACAGAAAAAACTTTGAACGCTTATATCTCGGAAGTACTGTGTGTAATTCAAAATCCGGAAAAACCTAATTTTGCACAATCACTGGGAAAACATTCCCTTAAAATTTCATAGGGTTTCATCCATTTTTCAGGGAGATATGGCGATTTATGTCAGTTTGTGACCACAGACGGACGGACAGACGGACACACAGACACACAGACACACAGACACACAGACACTTGTTCAGAAAGTGTTTCTGAGTATACTACTATGAAAATTTCTTCCATCAGGACCTCGGTTCCGAATTCGACTTTTCAGACGATCTCAATACTTCCATTTACTACGTAAACATGGAAGTAAAATCAATCCACCTTCATTCATGGAAATTAGACAACTTTGACACTTGTTCAGAAAGTGATTCTGAGTATACAAGGGTAACCGTAATGGAGCTTGCGTGGGTAAATAGAGGGTAGGCGGGGACTTAGAAAGAGTAGGATGAAGGGCAACATCTGAAGAATCAGTGTGCAACGTTTCAACATCAGTAAAATGATCATAATATATGATCATTATTAGTAGGATATTATCGTACTTACAATAGCTATGTTGCTATCATTGCTGGAAGCCGATGCAGAATTTCTCGCCTTGGCAGATCCTCTTTTGCTCTTCGTTCTCGGCATTTTGCGCGTCCTCGTCTTGTGATGCCCTCTATGTTTGTGGAGCGGGGTGGAAACTTTCTTAACCAACGTTTGAGTCACTTCCGACACTTTGACAGAGACTTGAGAATCGACAGAATGCCTACGGCTTTCGACAGAGACTCTGAAACAAGTGAATGCTCAATAAGGACACAAAAGCTATTGGCTATTGTGGGGAACCTCAATCATATTTTCAACGACCCTTTTCAGAGCCTGTAATTAAACAACCAAATTCTATTCATGCTGAGGACCCAGCCAAAAATAGAAGGAGGTTTTCTATTATACTCCCCTTTAAAAACAGGGTTTAAAATATGACAACCCAGTTAATAGGAACAAAATGGCCAAGTTATGACAGAGGCGAACTACAACCTGTTGGAAAATGATAGTGTACCCGAAGCTGTGTGCCCCCTAGCGGTATGTTCTTGAAAAGACAGTAACATGTTCTTATTGCTCCTTGTAGTACCCCTGTTGTTGTCTACTTTTCTTTCTTTGTACCTTCTCGATTTGGTTTTGCTTTTGCACTTTCACTGCGTACTAGCTCTCACAGTTTTTCATTCCTATGTTCAGTTACCTACCTATAATATTTTATTTCTAATAAAATATAAGCTTAAGCAACAGTGATTCGCTGAGTACTTCTATCCACCACTCTACTAATACTACCTCACCAGCCCACTAGAGGGAGTAACAAAAAGATACAAAGTTCTTTTATGGGCCACAAAATACACTCAACACCTGATGGGAGAATCCTAGACGCATCGGGCACGCTGTCCTTCCTGTCTTAGTACATCTCTATAAGTAGGGGTGAACACCACCTAGAACTACAAAGGATACCTTCTCATTTCCACGACATTGGAACTGATTCGTCAACACAAGGAAGAAATAATGCTCAAGTCACCTGGGCACATCATGCGACACAAACGCTTAAAAACAAGAAGAGCATGCGTCCCCATACCTATTTAATGAAATTACAAGACTATTACTGAAATTCAATATTTGTACAAACAGTATGAGTCAATATATAGTGATTATTCATTAATTTGCGCGATCTCCTTGGTTCGTTCGTATAAACCTCTTCTGATTAAACCTTAAAGAATGAAAAAAAGGTGAGGGAATTTTACCTCCGTACGCTGTAACTGATTTGCGAATCCACCGAGTTCCGTCTGACTGAAGAACTCGAATTTGTTGCTGCTATAAGTGCTCCGCGCCTCGTTACGAATTTTGGCAATGCTGCAGCCCAACTCGACCGCACCGAACCGGAGGCTCCGCTGTTTAACTCAAACCCCAATCCTAAATATGCAAAGTTATATTTATAAAGCAGATTGCAATACAATTTTTTTTCTAATGCAGCAATATTAATGAAAGGGAACAAAATCTTGAAATCGGTGCATAAATTATGATTAACTTGAATATAATGATCAACAATCACCTACCAACGGGATCCTGATGGCTACTGTTAAAGCTAATGCTTAGCTTCCAACTTTTTTCTTCAAGCTCTTTCCGTTTTAAATAGGCTTGAGCGATCAGCTTGTGCTTTTTGGGCTTTATGTGTTTCTCCGTTTCGACATCTTTATTGAACAGTCTGCAAACGTGGAAGTCAGACAGCCGATAATGTTAAACCGCTGCAAGTCGAATTTGTACTAATGTCCAAAATGGCGGGGAAAATGAGACGCCTCGGAACAGAGTGGATTGATTGGCTTATTAATACCTGATGATCATGGAAACTGATAATTCAGGGCCAAAAAAATGCATATCAAGTTGGTGAAATATTGTCAATTGTCGCCATTGTCAAACGACCAAAGACTTAGGTAGCTCTTAGAAAAAAGAAAAAAAAAGTAATCAAACCTACCCCTTCCCGGCCTCAAACCTCTCACTTCAATCCAATAACTTGTCCAATGATCCAATTGTTATAACTTTATCTGAGCCAATTGTTCAGATTCCATTTCGGCTCATGAAATGGATACGAAACTATTGTTGGAATAGAAGAATAAACTATGCTCTCGACCCCTATTTTATTTATTTTTTGCAATGAGCTTGTAATTACATTTTTGTTCCCACAAAAAATTCGAAAACCATCTGCGCTTGTGTAGGCTGCTCATGTGAGTGGAAAATTAAGCTGCTGGCGGAATCTTGAAAATTTATCAGCGAGGGACAAAAAACTAAAATGCCTCTGACAAAAAAAGTTTATTCGCAAAAATTACACGACCGACCGTTCGTCTTGGTTCGCATTAAAATCACAGACATGAGGACTGATGTAATAGTTAATTAATATTATATCATTGATGTTTGCCTTCTGATGGGTAATATTACTTTTTAATGTTTTCAGCCTTCAATGATTTTCTGCAAAGAAGAAATAATAACATGAACAATTGGTTAATTAACTGACAATTTTGTGGTGAAATGTATTGGATTCCCAGCTATTTTCCCCAGCAGAATCAATCGCAGGCTTTGTTAAACGTATGTCAAAGGATAAATGTTTTGTTTACATTGATTAGGGATTTGTTTTTACTGGAACATTTTCAGTTGTAGAGTAATTCTGACAATTAATTTGCGATGCTGCGCCTAACTCTAAACTAGGTTCACCTAAAAACATACCTAGCAAAAAATCTGGACCAGGTGTCGAGTGTTGTCCTCGTCCAAACCCAGGTAGACATGAGCATGCCACTGGCAAATAGCGAGAGAATATGAAGCTGCAGCATGGCCAAGCTTGGTCTCGACGACAGCCGACAATCAGACGAATTGCCAGGGCCGAATCCGAGTTTACAACTAGAAATGAATAGTATCATTTGAATTGAGTGCAGTAATAAGTAATAACGGTTCATTAAAAAACATATTGATTCTACGTAACAAAAGTCGGTATAAAACTTGACTTATTAAATTAACGAAATTCCAGATTTTGGAAATCAATTTCATCGAACGAAAATTGTTTTAATAGTTGATAGTGAATAATGGATAAGATTCGAACATTTTATTCATCATAATCATCATGATTTTTTATTCATAGTTTCATTTGAAAACCATCAAATGAAAACCGACTATGTATTCTGAAACCAGTGGTGTGCATAGATCACACAGTATTCCAATGTTTGAGTCGGTAACAAGAATAACCAATTATAAAATCAAGAACCTTGTTCTGAGGGTGCAACGTTATTACTCTACAACTGTTTTTGAAAACTAGCTAGGAGAACCCAAAAATAGAAAAATGTATGAATTAGGTTGATAATGTGGAAGGAAACTATGAGAACCTAACGTAACGATACAAGCCAAGTTTAGTATAATGGGATAATTTTTATGAACCTCCAGTGTTAACTATATTGATTTTTTCGCAGCCTTAAGTATCGAAAGAAAAAACAGCATATAGCGGAAGTACGGTGTGTAATTCAATCGATACAAAACAAGTTCAGTGAAATGGAGTCATTCTTATAGCAATGAGACCCAAATGTACAAACGTGCACAAGTAAAAACTGAAAATTGCGAATTACGAGGAAGTACGGTGTGTGTCACCGATAATAAAAATCAAGTGACACTCAGCTGTCATGAAGGAACATTTAAAGTCCCCAAGTGTTCAAATATATCATTTTTGCTGTCTGAAAAAATAAAAACAATATTTTTCTAACGCAGAAGTACTGTATGTGACCCACGTGATAAAAATCAGACTTCATTCAATCACCGTCCCGAACATTTTAAGACTTCGAGCGTTTAATATGTTGATTGTGGCGGCCTGTAAAAATCAAAATACAAAATTTGCACAAACAATATCACGAAAATAGCTTATGACGTGAAGTTACAGTGTAAGACCCAATAGACAAAAAAAAAGTCATCTGCTCGCCGTATCAACATTTTAAAACCACAAACGTTTAAAATTATTGACTCTTACAGCCTGCAGAAATCAAAATAGAAAAAAATTGAGTGGTTATATCTTGAAAATACTGTGTGTTATTGAAAATTCGGAACTAGCTAATTTTGAACATTATTTACTAGGACAACATTATCTGAAAATGTCATTGATTTTATTCATTTTTCGCAGAGATATGACGATTTATGTCATTTTTTACCATAAACAAACGTACAGACAGGCACACAGACACTTGTTTAAAAAGTGTTCCTGATAATAGTATTGTGAAAATTTCTTCCCAATTCGTCTTCGGCCCAAATTCGACTTTTCAGGCGATCACAGTACTTCCATTTAACACGTAAAAATGTAAGTGAATACGACTTTAAAAACAAACAATATTCATCAGTATAAAAATCGTTACTACTTTAGTTTAACAATTGCTGTTATTTACAAATAGAAAAATGCACCTAAAATATTGAATGTCTTTTCCACCAACTTTAAAATAGGTTTTTCAGTAATCATTTTAAAATAAGCCTTTCGTTTATAGAAAAAAATTATTTAATCGATTGTTTGTAGTGAAATTAATTTTTGTAAATAGTTTTTCATTTGAACAATGGCTCCTGAAATACAAATTTTAGCCGAAAATCGGTTTGAAACGTTGTATGGATACATATTCACAATTTAAAATTGATTTAACCAATAATCACTTCTGTTAGACGTACCAATCACTATAATTTATTCTTCTTGAATTAATTAACCCTGGTTTCTTATCTAAATACTGAACTAAAATCATTACTCACATATTACTTACATTATAATATTGATTTTTGCACCTGTTTGTTCAAATTCCTTCATACTTTCTCATATTTTTTACATAGGTACTTCAAAAAGAGGACGTTACTCTAGTTGACTTTTGTTTTTTTACAGAAGCATTTTTCAATCAATGTTGATTTTAAAAAAATATAATATAGATTTTCCCACATTTCTCCCATCTTCAAAACAACCATTTTTCATATTTTTGTTCCATATTTTCCTCATATTGCTCCATTATTTCTCTTCTTTTTTTCTACATTCCCTAATACTGAATTTTTATTTGGTATTGGTTTTTCAAGTCACTTGTAGGTAAATTATCACAGATTTTTTTTTTGAGTATTACAAAACTCGTTCTTTTACCAAAAAATTATTTAAAATCGGTTTGAAAACAGATTAATTTTATACGCTCGGGTTCATTAACCAATTTATAAAACCGACTCTCCTTTATAAAAATCGGTGGATACTTTGTCTGATAATGATGTACTTACAGAATATAAACTCGGAAGCTTGTCTTCCATTTCTCGTCGTTGATAAATTCGTATACATGGCACGTGAATGTGATTCCGCCAAAGATCAGGATCAAAAGGGAGAACACAACCATACGGAAGATAGTTTCTCTAATTTTACTGCTCGCCCTTTTCGATATAATGTCTTCTGAATCGACTCGCAGCCGTATCAGTAAGAAAAGACCTGAAAAAGAGGATGCCAACGTTGTTTAAATATTTCAAATTAATGATCAGCATTCAGCGAGTATGAACAAAAAGCAGTTTTCCTACACCTATAAAATACACGTTGGACACATACGGCAAAAAATAAATGGACGCACAGTCGTTCAGAAAAAAGAGCAATGCGCTCTGAAGGCAGGCGAGCAAACCTTCAAGTAAAGCAGACAGAGGATTTCATTCTAATATCATCTTTACTCTGGCAGTTTCCTCTTATTCAACTATATATTATTCCATTTACTGGGAAACATGGAAGTAATTAATTTCAAAATAAATCTATCGTTCACTTGTTCTGGAACGAGTCTATGTTTGAAAAAATCGTGCCATACCTTTAAACAGGAAGACGCTGCCAACGGTAAGAGCAATGAGGACAGGGAACAGGAGAAACCCGGCTCTGTATTCGTAGTTGGCGTTGCCGACGAAACAGATGCCGGTAACTGAATTGCCGTCAATTTCGCCAAGTGCCATCGTTGTGATAGTTAAGACTAGAGGAAGTGACCAGGCGACCATGTGGAAATAGGCGGCTTTCTTTTCCATGCATTCTTGAATTTTACCTGCCGATTGCATTATTCGTTAAGTAGAGAAATCAAACTGTCAGAATAAATTAGGATAAATTTAATCCAGTAATATTTTGATGTACTAAAAACTGAAAGCACCAAATGGCTGTACGCCGATTGGGCCGTTTTTATTGTCATAAGGTTGGCTCATTTGCAAGACCCTGGAAATCAGCTTTGTCCTCACCTCACCATAAAAATTACACACTCATAACAACAAAAACTCACGCCTTAACTCTTGGATTTAGCGTTTAACACCAGGATCGAGCAGGGGTTGAAATCTGCAAGTTAGCTTCTCCTATAATCTGAGAATCAATACTAACACTGAGGGGTGAAACTCACTTTGTGCCTATTCTTGGGATACCGGTAACCGAACCTTAATACCGAACCTTAATCTAAGATGGTAAAATCCACCATAAAGTGTTTCAGAGTAAAGTTCTATGAAAACCTTTTCCAAAGTCCCCTTTGTTCTGGATTTGACTTTTCAATGGATCACAATAGTTCCATCTACTACGTAAACATGTAATTAAATATATATTATATTCTTTCATTGAACAAAATAAATTATAAATTTTAACTGATATTAGGATTTCATCCACGTACCTAAAGCTTGTAAGCTGATGTGACATGCATAAGTGAGGATGACGAACCAAGCTACTCCTGCCATAAGGAAATAGTATACCATCACGAAGACAATAACGCACGATAGATTCTCGCTGGCGCTGAAACAACAGAAGATGAATATGAAACATAGAGCGATTCTCTTGTCTTGCAATGAAGAGTATCCAAATCATGGATGTCTTTCATAGATTCCAAAAGTTGCTTCATATTCTTCTTTCAATAGGTTAGAGCTCTAAAAGTGAGCAAAAATAGGCTTAAAGTTAGCGTCATCCCAAGCAGATGTTGCTCAATGGAAGCTTTTTACACCACAGAATAAACAAAAAACCTCTGAAAAAAACGAAAGTGCTGGGAACTCACCACTCTCTCACAAAAATTTTTCAACAGTCCTTTCGCATAATCTCTCTAGAAAAACCTATTCTCGGTTCACAATTTTTAAAATCACTGTACAAAAAAAAAATACAAATGGGAAAACGCTGCAAATGATTGTACAATGGTTCATTATTCCTTCACGACAATAATGATTTAAGAAGACTGTCCATTTGTGATAGTAACTAATCAGAACACTTCTGAACGTTCCCAGAGATTGGTAATAATAGGTGAAAACTCCATAGCAACTATTGTAATTTTAATCATTTTTATTTTTCTTAATTTCCAAATTAAAAGCTATATTTTTTGCCTGACGGTACTGTTGAAGAGTGTTTGACGAGCATTGCAACGAGTATAGAACGATTTTTACAGCTCAGAGCACTCTTGAGCCCCTATGCCAAATTCAACAAAAAGCTACAATAAGTTGGGAATCGATAAAGCTATCGTCATTGCTTCACTTTCTAATCTCCGATGAAAATCAAGCTGTGAGCAACCTTTGTATCAATAACTAGAACGGAGAAAGATTTGCCAGCTCTTGTTGACTGGTTTTCATCCAAGTTTTCCTTCAGAACTCATGCTTACAACTCATGGTTTCCTTAACTTCAATGTGATTTTCATATTGCTTAGACTCCATTTCATTCTATAGAAACAGTCTGGGACTGCTTTCTGTCAAAGTTCCCTGAGTATTTTCCTTGTTTGACTTCATTATTCCAACTAATAGTATGGGAGTTTTCATAAATTAAAGGCATACGTTTTGTGATCTTTTATTTCACTGTGACCAATGTTTGACCAGGTATCAGTTCCTGGGCCAGTCCCCTGCAGTATAGGAAACCTATGTCTTTATTTCACTTTAATTTCAGTTTCTAGTCGCTAGATAGAGGTAGGTCCTGGGTTACCAACTCTTGCCAATAATGCACCTTTAGCGTTGCCTCACTGCTGCAAATCAGTCTACGGTTTCTTTGGGGATTGAGTCTTAAAGAACTTCACTAATTTGGTTGAACCCCAATTCGCTCCCTTGTACTTTATCAGGGTTGTTTCGGATCTGTTTATGAGTCTCATTTGCTAGGGATTTCTAGGTTTTTCAGGTGAAATCAGCCAAATGAGCCCAAGAATATTATATTATTAATTATTCTTTAATTCAATTATTAATTATTAATTATTCAATTATTAATAAGATTAATGATGTAATTACGCTAGGCAGGAAAGCATCTCAACACTTGGCTCCCAGGCAACAATCACCATCAAAACTTGTGCTAATGCCCAACAGAACCAGCCTCTGAGGATCCATCATATTTTAGACAATATGATGAACTTCCAATGATCAAAAATACTTTCCAGAAGTAGTAGAAAAATAATCAAATACCTTGGCTCTGCAAGTCTGAGAGTTCCATCTTTGCGGCAGACAATATCCTCGCGGCCTCCAGGAACAAACTGTGCAAGCCATCCCAAACATACCATCAAGAAACAGTAATTGATGTAGAAAATCACCAGGGCCGGATATTTACTTGAGAACTTCCACTCGATCATGAACGTTATCTGGAAAAATTGGACGCTCTGGATTATTTCAAAACTCAAAATCTCTCATTTCAGTCGAATTTAAATTACAGGACGCCTCACCACAGCAAAAAGGTTGAACAATGCACACAGACTGGCAGCGCCAAAGACCATCTTGTGGATATATTCCCGGTCGTGATCTGGAAACATAGGATCGTCGCATTGGATCCCACAACCATCGACGCCTTCGAAATACCATGCGGATAGATCAGTTTGAACCAACGGTTCCATACATTGGCCCGTCGTGTTGAATTTCAGCTCTCGAACATCGTTCTAGAAAATAATTCATTTTTACGAGGCATGTGAAAACGATTACACTATAATTAGAATCGTACTTTGGCCACGATATTCTACTCGAATCGAATCCACAAATAAAATTACATAGTCAGAGCTTGGATAAAACACAGTACATTCAAGATATAACCGTTCAACGATTTTTCTGATTCGATTTTTACAAGCTATAAGAGTACATATTTTTCTACGTTGATTCTACGTTAATGTATTTGCGCGTTGAAGGTCTTGTAATGTTTGGGATGGCGATAAGTGTTGCCTGATCTTTATCAAATGGGTCACATACAGTACTTCCGCGTTATTCGCTTGGCCTATTGATAATGTTTTGATTTTCACAGACCACAAAAATGTATATATTTAAACGTTGGGGGACTTGAAATGTTTCTATAAAACAGCCGAATATCGCGCACCTGCTCCTACAGTGCCCTGTTCACTTTCTGAACAAGTGTCTGTGAGTTCGTTTGTTTGTCCGTCTGTCCTTGCACAAGATCGAATTTTGGATATCTAACACACACTGCTTCACAGGTATAAGAATTAAAACATTATTCCATGTTGTTTATTGTGATTGTTACCAGCCAAAAACGTCAATATTTTTGATAGGTCGAAGCCTTGAAATGTTCTTCATGGCAAGCAGATGGCCAGATGATTTGATTTTTTTTATCTTTGGCTTGAACACCAGTACAATGTTAGGAGCTTTTTTTGAGGGTATGTTTTATTGGCAGAAAAAATCAATATATTTAAACGCTGGATATTATAATACGTTTGTCGGAGAATAACTGTCTTCCACAGCCCTAACTACCGCCGGCCCAATGAAAAAGAGCAGGAAAAGGAAGAACAGCGAGGTTGGAAAAACGAAAGCAGGCGGACATTGGACAGTGTGTAGAAAAAGGGCTGGCATGTGATTGCACGTTGCAAGTTTTGGAACGTTGTGTTGGAGTTTTTCAATTATTATCGTCTGCCATTCACGTTCACTCAATTTACATTAAAGAAACGTTAAAGAAACGGGCGTTCTTTTTCAAAATCGACCTGTTTGTTCGTCGTAGTCATGTCGGATGGAAGCAGTTCGGGCAGTCTCCCGACACGTTTGTGACGAAGAATGAATGACGCTTAAGGGCTGTTGAAACTATTATTTATATCCGGGGGTTGTGAGGTGGAGAAAAACCAGGCGACTCATTCTCCACCTCACAACCCCCGGACATCAAGAAACGCGACGAGAAGGAAAAGAAGTATTATTTATATGTGTATTATTTTTTACATTTACGTACACCCAATCTGCCACATTCTGGCACCGAAGTCGCTATGCCCCTTTTCTCCTGCTGCGCCATGCCAGGCCCTTTGGGCATCGTCACTGACATAATCATTTTTCCAGTATAAATAGCAAACTTTTGTTTATTCTAGAATTCGATTCTCTGATGCATGAAACGGATTTTGTATATAATATTATGCTTTTGGGTCAAAATTCGATGGGCGATATTTTTTCTGGACGAGCCAAAAAGCATACCTTTTTGCGGGACTATGCTACACACAGAATAATTTCCTTTATCATCATCGCATACCTTGCATTTCGGAGGATATCTTGTGACGTTTTCGCACCGGAAAACAGAAGGCCATTGCTCGTATGTCGTGACTATTCTGCACGGCAGCTGTATCATTTTACACATTTCCTGTCAAAATAAAAGCACCTTTGCAATTACGACGGCGAAATTAATATAAATTCGCATAATCACGAAAAAATCGACAAAAACGAAATACCTGTGAAGGGAGGTAGACTGAATCGTTCTCGCATTTGGGCATATACAAGGCGCATAGAAAAGGTTGAATCACTGCCCAGCATTTGGGCACGTGTATCAGTCGACGCCATTCGTTCAGTTGTTCCTGTGGAAAATACAAAACCGTGACAAAAATGTTGAATTTAAAAAAGAAAACAAAAACACGAAAAACTACCTACGATGAATTGAAAGACGATTGGCTAACGATTTTTGTATCCCATTCGGGTTATTATTGAATAATATTGGTACATTATTACCAATTCGTTTATTGGTGTGTTATTAAACCATTGTAATGGCTCACGCAAAAATCTAACACCCCTCTCAAAATGTGATGTTTTTCCGATTCGAGGCATGTAGAATCCGAATATCAAATAAAGAAAATTCTGTCCGTCCACCGCCAACACTTTTCTGAGGAAAATTTTATCTCCACATGTTCACCAAAAATCAATCTTGTTCTGACAATGGCTCGAATCTTTAGCCAAATCGCTATCCCAATAATTATGAAAGGGTTTGTACGGGTTTCAAATGGTAGAAATTCGTACTTTCAACGGTTTTTTTCTTTGGCAAAGGTTTGTTTAGTACCTATCAATTTATATAGATTTTTCGGATGCTGAATCGAATGAGACTATAGCGGGGTTGATTGCTTTAATGGTTTTTTAGTTCGCCGCGCTAGTGTGGCATTTTCGGGATTTTTAGAAATTTGGCATGATGATGTACGTGATGATGTAGTTCAAGAATGTTTCGTCAAGAATAGTTCTATACTCGTTGAAAAGGTTTTCAAACACTCTCATCAGCTGTAGCATTAGGCAAATAATTTAACCTTTAATTTGAAAATTAACAAAAATAAATAAATAAAATTACCACAAAATAAAAACGAAAAGTAATAAAATTACGATCACAAATTTGTGATCGTAATTTTATTACTTTTCGTTTTTATTTTGTGGTAATTTTATTTATTTATTTTTGTTAATTTTCAAATTAAAGGTTAAATTGTTTGAAATTGAAAATTACTATAAAGATCGATACCTAACTCATTTTGGCCAAAAAATGACTTATAGCATGTTGCTGCTTAACCGACGAAATGTTCAGGACAGTAGTTACTGCCACAAGTAGATGGTCTTCTTAAGTCATAATTGAAGCAAAGGAAAGCTACATTACAGTCATTTGCAGCGTTTTATCTTTTTTTCGAGAGCCTAGCCTAGATAAACGAACTATTGAACTAGGTATGCTGCTAAGGGGTACCTGACTTGTCGAATTTACCTGACTTTCAGTTGACTCCTAGTGAGTCGGCATTCAGGTAACTTCCTTTTCACTTGTCAATAACACCCTACGGAAAAATCTCAGCTTTCGACGTTCAACAAGAGCAATTATTTCGAATGCAATATTTTTTGGCTATTAAATTATTTCAGCATAGATTTGTTCATTTTATCCCTTTGCTTCGTCTTGATCAATTTCAAAATATTATTTCAGCTTGAAGAAAAAAGGACTGAATTATTTTTCACAGGCATTCTCAAAACAAAGGACATGATGATGATCGATAGGAAAACGTTCGTAAACGTAATGAACTTCCCTTTGTAACAATCGCGGACTCAGTTTTGACTAATCAAAATAATACCCCTTGATCTGGAACATATAGGTCGACTTAATTAATGATATCTTTGGAGAGATACCTACATTATTACATAAATATGATTTCTATGATTACACCTGATTACAAAATCCTTCCCTTAATTACGTCCTAACGATGAGATCACGTCGACTTATTTGCACTGGGAGAACAGTTTGTTAAAATATTTTATCCAATTAACATGTGTTTTATGAGGAAGCACTGTGTGTGACACAAATAATAATAATAATAATAATAATCAATATTCTCCTTGTCGTTGCCCCTTTAGGCCTGCCAATAAAGAATCGGAGAATGAATCGCTTGGTTATTCTCCCCCTCGCACCTCCAGGACAATAATATTCAAGCGATAGGTAATTGAAAATTTTGAAGACCCCCAGCGTTCAAATATATTAATTTCTGCGGTCTGTAAAAATCAAAATATTGTCAATATGCGAATAACACGGAAGTACTGTATCTGCCCCACTTGATAAAGCTCAGGCATGATTCAACCGCCATCCCAAACATTTGAGCGTTTTTTTTTTTTTGAGCGTTCGAATACATTGGGTTTTCCCGCCTGTAAAGTCAAAATAGAAAATCTGCACTAGTGAAATCGTGAAAAAAGGTCATAACATTAAGGTACCTTGTGTGATTCAATATACAAACATTTTAGTGTAATCTGCTCACTATGAAAAACATTTTAAGACTTCAAACGTATAAAAATATTGACATAGCCTGTAAAAGTAAAACAGAAAAAACTTTGAATGGTTATATATCGCGAATGCACATTATGTTATTCAAAATTCAATAAAAGCTATTAGTGCTCATTCACTAGGAAAACATTTCCTGAAATTTCATTGAGTTTCGTCCATTTTTAAGGGAGATATGGCGAGTTAAGTCACTTTGTGACCACAGACTGATGGACACACGGACACCTGTTCAGAAAGGGATTCTGAGGATAGTACTATGAAAATTTCTTATAACAGGACTTCGGTTCCTCCAAATTCGACTTTTCATACGATCGCAATTCTTACATTTACTATGTGAACATGGAAGTAAAAACGCTTTAAATACCTATCGATCATAAGACTCTTCCACAAATGCGTCCTGTACTCACTGGTCCTAACTAGGAGCGTCGACATAAATATTATATATTACGTTCTTATTACAGCACGCATCAAGTAAATGCGTCCTACTTATAAAGTTCTCCCTTAAATAAGGCCTTATTGCATTATTATCTCGTAAATATGTCCTAGTAATATTATAGTCCTCCTTAATATACGTCATGATCGCATGATTATCCTGTAAAAGCGCCTTTATCATAAAATATTCTCTCATAAATACATCCCAATTATGAGAGTTTTCTATCAATACTATGTACCTACTAGTTATGAGCCCTTTTATATGTAAGTACGTTACAATGTTAGGTACCTGCGCTTGCTCTTGAGTGGCGACCCCGTCGACCAAGTCCAGGCTCGTCGACAGGTAGGGTAACTTTGTACCCATGCAGGTGGTGAAATTCATCTGTTCGCATCTTGCAGGTCGCTTGCAGTACGGTAAATTCTTCGATTCCATCGGAGTGGCGAACCTGCTCAAGCTGAAAAAGCTGGCGTCCGGGTCTTGAAGGAAATCCTTGAACCGATCTCCCGAAATGTTATTATGGTTGGTCCTCGCCGGTTCGCCGTTGGCAATTTTGTGGAAAAATCCACCAGTGAGGACCGGCTGCTCGAAAGCGTTGTAGCGGCGTTCGTAAGCACGAGCATTGTGCAGAGACGGTGCCAGGATGAATAAAATTCCGAAAAGCATGATGATTTTCCCGAGACGCTACCGACATTTCCACCTTAACGCGAAACTTCGACAAAGTCTGACAGGATTCCTCGATAGCATATTATTACTCGAAGGGCTGTAAACACAATTTTGAACTTGGCATTAAACCAAGCTAGAGATATAAGGCGACTCCTTCGCAACGAGTAAGGTTGCAACTGTTGAGTTATGTGCCGGACGTACGAGGGTGACCGGCGGGGAAAAAACAAGAAGATCTTCCCGAAGCGACCACACGCACGGCTCTGGCATTTGAAGTAGACCACCCAAGGCGGTACGGGTCCGTTGCCAAGGCGACAGGAAGAGAGGGAGGACGCCATTGTGCTCATCAAGGCGTCCTTATCCCGTGTCCCGGTCGAGGTACCAGAAAGAAGTCGCCGTCCACACTCCCACTGCTTCGAGGAGCTGTTCTTCATGGAGGGGATTTCGAGTAAAAGGGGACGGTAGGAAGAGTGACAGCGAGCCTAAAAGAGTTGTTCAAGTAGACTTCCACTCGAACATAAAGGATGTTGCTTGTTCAGAAATATAAATTAACATTTTTGGTCAATAACAACAGTACTTACCTATGTAAAAACATGTTTGGAAACGGGAAGAGCCCTGTAAATCAAATTTAAGTTCTTCGAGATTACACTAAAAAGATAATGTTGATAATAATCTAGTAAATAAAATGACACTATTTCTTGCTCAGATTTATTCAACCAATATCGGTGAAATATCAGTAAGTTAATTTTTTTTAATTCAAGACAAGTCTTGTGCAAAACACTGCAAATTATCATACCTACAGTGGTTTATCATTCCTTTGCTTCAATTATGATTTCAAAAGACCATCTCTTCACGTTACTAACAACCCCCGTAAGGAGCTTCAAACTAAAAGGGAAATCTAATGGCAAACATCGTAATTTCAATTAGGTATATCTATTTTTCTTAACAACCTTATTAAAATTACAATTATTCGCCTTATGGTACAGCTGAGAGTGTTTTACTTCCATTCCATCGAGTAGGTATTGAAATATTTCTATAGCTAAAAAAACTCTCGAATTATACTCTCGAGTCAGTTTTGTCAAAATTTTACACGAAAGCTGCGATCAATAAAGAACCATTAAAGCTATCGACCTCGTCATGATCTCTTTCGATTCAGCGTCCGAAATTCTATTGAAATTGATACCAAATACACAACTGAAAAGTATGGGAAAATACGTATTTTCTACCCCACTAAACTCCAGAAGCCAAAGAATTGAACCATTGGCAGATCAAAATGGACCTTTGGTGAAAATTTCAAGAATTTTGCTCCTATACTTAGTTTTCTCAGAAAAGTATTGACGGCGGACGTACAGAATTTATATTTCCATGTTTACGTTGTGAACGGAAATATTGTGATCGTCTGAATAGTCGAATTCTCACAGCACTATAATACCTGCCCAGAAACACTTTCTGATCAAGTGTCTATGGTCAAAAAATAACATAAATCGTCATTTATCTTCGCAAAAATGAATGCATTTCGATGACATTTTCAGGAAATGTTATCCCGATGGATGTAAAAATTTTATCTTTTCCCGGTTTTGAATAATGAATAACACACATGCAGTACGGTCACATACTGTAAGTCCGTGTTATTAGCATATTGACAATTTATTAATTTTTACAGACCGCGAAAATGAATAGGTTTGATTTCTTGAAGATTTTTAAAAATGTTCGACCGCAGACTGAAAGTGTTCCTGCCTATGGACTATAAAAATGTCTTCCAAATTCACCTCGGTTCCGAATTTGACTTTTCAGATGATCACTATACCTCGCTTTACTACGTAAACATGGAAGTAAACATCATACAGGGAGTATCATGCCATAAAGGGACGTTGCCATTGATCGATTCCCGATGGCAGACAATAATTAGATACCTTTAACCCACACAATTGCCAATCGGTTCAACTAATAGCCAGTACCAAGGTATAGATATTGTGAATGAAAAATAGGCAAAAAACGGAGGAAGGGCAGAACTATATATAGAAATGGAAGCGACGACGCTGTTGGATAATATTGGCCCTCACCCAAGTCCACGGCAGTCCATTATTAGTACTGTTCGGAACGCTTCCCCTTGAGTTGTGTCCCTTTCATTTCACGTTAGTTGACACACGGTTTAATTCCTATTTTGCAAAAGTTACTATGAGAGAACAGTGAAAAGGTGTATGATTTGTTAGAAAATTACAAGTGGGAGCTATAAGAAGAATTTGAATTAGTACAAAAATCAAATATTTTTTGGGCCATCTGAAGGCCCAAAAATGATTGAATCTTGCTCAGAAAACGCATCAGAGAATGAAAATGGAAAAAGTTTCGCCAGCGTGAAGTGAATGAATCTTCGCCACCTATGAGTTCCACTGGTGAAGAATGTTTGCTCGAAGATTCCGCCAAGATCTTATCCGAATTGGAAGACTTGAGAAAAGAAAATGCTTACCTTAGAAGCAGAGTCAGGTTAGTACACCTTGGTGTGAGCAGGAGCGTTCACTGTGCGAAAATGAGGCTTCATCTTGTGTTTGATTTGTTCAATAGAGTTTTTGCTCTTTGCATGACCAAGGGCCTGTTCATTTGAAAGTAATGTTCACATCTTCCTCCTCACTTCCACTTTTCAAGCTCGATCGTGTTTTTTCAAGCAAACTATGGAAGAGTGAAAAGAGCGGTCTCACGGTTTTTTGAAAAAATGTTCACTCTAGCTTCTAACTTTTCGTCCTTCTATACTTATTAGGGGGAAAAGTTGTTGTTTTCCTTCAAGTTTCGGAGGGACTTTACCAAATGAGCTCTGCTTCCCCAACTTTGCAGAGTAGACAAGCTTCAGCAGAAACTTGATCAAAAATATAAGGTTACCCCTCGATAGAGAGAGCTTGTCTCAGACTGAAATTCCAACTAACTTTTCGTTCAGGGATTCAAACCATTGACTATTATCACTAATAAATGAGAATTGATGCTTGCTACGATCGCGTCTCCGAGATGAAATGAACTCTGAAAATTACTGTACCGTGATTACTATTCCTTCTAACCCTTGCTTCAATAATGATAATTAATTCATTTTATAACAAAATACACCGCCCGTTTTGGGAACAAACCGAGCATTTCTTTTCAAGTTGCAAAATCCTCCAAAATGGATTCTCCCTCGAAATATCGTCGCAGCCTCCAATAGAATTGCGTTTTCCTCATCATTCGACACTTCTTCATCCATTAAATTTGCCATTATTTGACGCAAAATGACTCAAAAAGCCTAGGTCACCGCGAAAATGATTTGAAATAACGAGATTCCAATTTAAAAGTGGGACTG
Organism: Tupiocoris notatus; assembly: GCA_037159825.1. NCBI lineage: Eukaryota > Metazoa > Arthropoda > Insecta > Hemiptera > Miridae > Tupiocoris > Tupiocoris notatus. Next base: position 221,023 of record JASJUZ010000218.1, on the reverse strand, counting down.
CAAAGAGAAACCAGTGGAGTCCATAGATCCCACAGTACTTCCATGTTTGAGTCGGTAACAGGTACGGCTAATTATAAAATCAAGAAACTCCTACAAAAGCCACAACACGTTAGTAAACTACAACTGTTATAGAAAAAGACACCAAAATATAAAAACCTACGAATTAGATTAATAAGAAGGAATCTTAGCCAAACAATACAACCAAGTTTTGTAAAATGGGATCATTTTATGGCAAGGACACCCAATAAAGTACAACCAAACCTGCAGAGGAAATAGGCGCCACTCGCCTGTCGTTCTACAAATTTAAAAACGTCAAACATTCAAAATATATTCATTTTTGCAGCCAATAGAAGATACCCACAAAGAAAGCTAATAAGTACAGTGTGTGTGAGCCAAACATGAAAATCAAACGACATCTGCTTGTGACGAATGACATTTCAAGACTTTGACCAATCACAATATACAACATAGAAGAATGTTTTAATTCATACGTTGTGGAAGTACTGTGTGTTAGGTATCCAAATTTCGATCGCATTGTCTTATTTAGCCCTGGAAGAACACTGCCTAAATTCCTGCATCGAATTCAAATGATTTTTCAAAGATATATGGCGATATTCGTAATTTTTAGAAGTGGTCAGTCAGGGACAGATGGACACACAGAGAGAGAAACAAACGAACGCACTGACAGTTTGTTGTTCAGAAAGTGAGAAGCATAGCAGGCACGTGAAACGCCCCAGTAAAGTAAACTGAGGATTTCAGACAAATATCACCTTAACTAAGGCAGTTTCCTCTACTTAGGGATATAAGTAAATTGTGGATCTCAACTTTTTCGCGTTGATAACGTTGTTGGACAAGACGAATATTGACCAGCATACGAAATAATTTCCTAAGTTCTGTGGATAGTGGATTCCACCGTCATTCCCTGCAATTCGTTTTTGTCACGTAGTCATCTTAATTAAGCCAGATCAGTTCAATTTTAGATGGGAACCCATCAGAAAGATAATATATTCCATTTATGTATGTCAGTTGAGCATTCAAATTTCATGTACGTTTTGTATTTTTGTTTCTTTATTCCAAGATGATAGCGTTACTTAGCTATCATGATGATAGTATTCATAAAATAATTGTAGATACCTCGAATCTGGCCGGACCAAATGCAAAACGTCAAAATGGAGCAAAGTCAAAGGTGCGTTCGGATGGGAGAAAGAGACAAGTTTGTCACTGAAAGTGCCTGATCAGGCGCCCAGTGATTTCTCGTCGTCATTCAGCGTCAGCCCTGCAGGATCTTACGTCAGCCATTTGTCGTCACTGGCGACTCCGCCGCCTCCACTATCTTCTTCATCATCTGAAGAAGACATACGGCTTCAAGGTAGGTCAGATTTGAACAAAATAACTTCAAGAGACAGGGGTGTTTGCACAGGCCAGAACAGGAGTTTTTTCGATAGTTATTGAAGTCCTATTTGTAATTGGCTACTATTTGTAAAATTATTTGAGCTCGTATAGAGGAAAAACAAAAAAAAATTGTTCGATTCGAATCGCCAGAGAGATGCGTCAATCCCTAATTGGAGATCGTGTACGTGGCATCGAATTGTATAGATTTTTGGACGCTGAATCGAATGTACCATCGCCGGGTCGATAGCTTTATTGGTCCTCGAGTTATCACAGCTTTTGCGCCGAATTTGGGAGATTTTCAGAAATTTGACATGAGGGTATAACTCGAGAGTTCTTGGAGCTATAAAAATCGTTCTATACTCATTGGAATGGTCGTCAAACACTCTCTCCAGCTGTATAGTTAGGCAATAGGTTTAGCTTTTAATTAGGAAATTAAGAAAAATAAAAATGATTAAAATTACAATAGTTGCTACGGAGTTTTCCCCTATAGTTACCATGTTTCTCACGTTCACAAATGTTTGGAATAATGAATAGTCTTCTTAAAACATTATTGAAGCGAAGGAATAATAATAAACCACTGTACAATCATTATTTGTAAGTTTTTTTTTGTTTTTAAGATGGCAGTACGTCAATTGCCAAAGACCGTCTGGGAGTTGTGGGCCCTTCTGTTCTTTCTTCAATTAAGCCTTAATAAATCCAGTTTGTTCTTATTTTGAACTGTTTATGTGAATGATCCTTCCCCTGGATTGCATAATATATACACGCGAAACATGGACATTTAATTTGGTTCATGTTTCCATTTTAGTTTTTTTTTACCAAACTAAAAAAATAAAAACATTGACCAAATTAAATTTCCAAGTTGCTCTATTGAAGTTTCATGGATATCTAGTCAGCAGTGGCTGAGTAGCCAACCTGATTTGGCATTAATTTGCTGATAGGCCAACCAGGATTGAAGAGCAAGCTCTCATTTAAATTTTTGCCAAAGTTTTCCTTAAGAACTCATCCTAGTATTACAGTTCCCTCCATTCCTATCTGATTTTCAATTTCAGGGACCCTAACCAATCAAGGAAAATAGTTTTAAAAAATCATGCTAACTCCCAATTGAGGTGGAGACGATCATAACCATTCATTCTCTGCATTTGATTCGAGTTTGCCAATTCAGGCATCTTCAGAGCCATGAATAGATCCATAAACAGAAAGCGTACGGATGTATTTTTTATCATTATTATTATTTATATTATATTACTCATTGTATATTAGTTTATTTTTATTTCTCGATAGGTTTTTTAATTGCTTCGAAAAGTAAAACATCTGATTTAGAGGGGAGGTATGCAGTTTTTGTGAGCAATTGTGATGGTTTATTATTGAAAAATAGACCGAAATTGGCATTTTAAAGCTTAGCAGTAGAACTTGTAGGAGAGGTCGCCACTCAGTTACAAACTGTATAGCTTATAAAACGTAATTCCTTCAACCCATTCGGATAATAAGCCTATTTAATAAATAAACTGGACTGCAAATAAGCCAAGAAAACATTCTCGTTGAGTGATTGAAAATTGTATTTATAAAAAGTGAATTGATGCCAATTGATGAATCGCAAGGGGATGAGAGTATAGTAAATTTAAATACACTTTTGATCATACAGTTTGGCGTGTTTCAAACAAGATACAAACAATTGTAAGGGTTTTGCTATTTCTCTTGTCGCTATTCCATGGACACCAGACCGTTCTAAGCTCAACATATTATGTTCTGGTGAGAAATCAAGTCACAAGGGAAATATTGTAATCCTCAGGACGACGGTTTTCCACAATTTTACACACTCACCACCTACTTTGGACAACCTCTGCAGCACAGCAATATGAAACAAGGACGATACGAAAACAGAATGAATGATTTATGCTTTTGATTCATTTCTACGTAGGAGGCGGCAGGTGAAATTTAGGCTGAATAATCGAAGTCTTGCGAGCAGGTACAGTTTCAGGAGTTGGTATGGCGATTGACGCTGGATTTAATTGCGTCGGAAATAATTTCTTTGACGGATCGTTCGACTGTTTTGCCATCTGGTAATCGCCTGAGTCGAAAAATTTCTGTCCCTTGGTGAGCTTCTTTTGGAGTAGGAAAGCTGAGTGGCCTCTGCCAGCGGCCATGGGATATTTGGCCTTCAGTTTGGCCTCTTCTTTTTTTTCTATATCCGAATTGCTCGGCGGTGCTTCTTCCATCGAAGGGCTGTTGTCCTCTGATTGCGAGTCCATAGGCGATTCAGGGTTGGACATTTCAAAAAGGTTCCGTCAGCTCTGCAAAGAAAACAGTGTTTCAGAAATTGCTACCAAATAGTGCTCAGAGAGTTTAGCTTGATTCGATCGAAAATGTAAAAACAGAAAGAAGGCAACAGAGGAAATCTTCGGTGGAAAGCCAATGCAAAACGTCAAACTGATCTAATTTATAAAACCACTGTTCACTCTTTTTACACTCATTTCTACGAAGTGAATGGAAGTATTGTGATCTTCACGAAAATATAATTCAGAACGGAGGTGAATTAGGAAGAAGTTTTCACAATACTATACTCAGAAACACTTTCTGAACAACTATCTGAGTGTCAGTCTGTCCGTGGTCAACAAATGATATAAATCTTCATATCTCCATGAAAATCAAAAGAAATTTTCAAAGAATTTTGTTCCAGTAAATGTGTGAAACTAGCTGTTTACGGAATCTGGATAATGCACCCATTAAAACCAGTAGAATTTGTGACTACCACTTTGTCTTCTCCAGGTGGTCGCATTACTTCTTTTTGTAGGTTGAGGGGGAGAAAAACGAGGCGACCTCTTCTCCATTCTTTTTATTATCCAGCCGAGTACTTTCGCCCGTTCGGGCTTCTTCAGGGCATTATAGGACCAAGGGTACCTATGGGCCATAGGTACCCTTGGTCCTATAATACCACTTTGTCTATTATTATTGTGAAACGGGATTACACAATATCAGCGCAAGTGATTTGGTCAAAACCCTGGAGCTCACCCTCTGCCAGTGTCTAGCTGCTGCAGCCAAGAGATTTGCTCGTTTCTGGTGTTGGATTTTTAGAACTCCAGAAAATAATAAGTCCAGCAACACCATTCATTCGTTAGTTTCTCAGTCATTTAAAACTGTGCTAATTATATGATCAACTTTGTCGTTTCAGTCGGAAGAAGGAGCACTCTGACGGGTGAAAACGAACAGAGAAAAAAAGACGACAGCAGGCGAAGTAAATCATTAGATGGAGATCCTATATCTATCTCAGAACGTGTTTCCAAGGTAACACTTTCAAAACTATGTTTGAATCAGTAATTTCTTAATTTGTTTAACCGAGACCTAATTAAGTTTCAAACAACTGAACAGGCATCTTCCTTTAAAAACGCAATAGCAAAAGGGAGTAAAACGCCGTGGAGTAAAGTTAAAGGAATCATTCACACAAAATCGGTGAGGAAAAGAGGACCTAGTGATGATAGGTGGTCCAACGACGTATCAATACATGAGGTAAACCATTGATAACAGTTTTTTACAGTGAATACAAAATGTCAGAAAGTGGTTCAATACAACATAAGAATTTGTCTATTTTCAGAGAAGAGATCCAGTCGAGCATCATTGGATTGATGATGAGCCAAGTCTGAATCAAATAACAGCTCCCAAACTTACAGTCACAATGCCTTCTAATGAGGAGTTAGCGGGTGATTCAAGCCCAAGAAAGTATAGGAGAATTGAGTCCTCGAATAAGAATGAACAGGTAACCATTTATAGGTTCACACCTAGAAATGCCTTGCACACTAAAAAATGCCTTGCACACTAAAAAAGACAAGTACAAACAGAACCTAAACTGCCTACAGGGACCAGAGTGAACAGACATTGTGCTCAGCTGTTCCAGCCCATTTTCCTCAATGCAGGGGTACCTTTAACAGTATATGCCACACTGACTTTAGTTCCTCAAAAAAGTTCAAGATTTAGAAGAAAAGAGTCACGTGGGAATCTAATGAAGCGCCCCTTGTAGTGAAATGTACCTCAAACTAACACCAGCAAATATTGGAATGTGAGGGCTCATCAACGCATCTTGGAAGGCAGTCACAATCACATGCTGCAGGCCTTTCTTGTAGAAACATCTCAAATTAATATCTTTAACTATCATTGGAAATGATAGAAACTTGATAATCGTTGCACTCACATCTCAAAGGGAAGAAAAATATCCAGTAAACGTAGATGATAATAACCTGACTGAGAAATTAGCTCTCTTGTTGATATCCAGGATCTTCATTTTTTCATTATCTTCATTTTGATCTGGGGAAGAAAGATCCAGTCCAAACTTCAAAGATCCACATCAAAAACGTCTTTTATAAGGACGTTTTGCTAAAAACTGAGTGAGCCTCATCAGCATCTGAATAGCATGTCTCATCAGTCTTCCAGAAATATCGTTTCATTATTGCTTAACCTAATATCACAATGTTCAAAATATTTTTTATTTGATTTGTAGGAAAAATTTGTTATGAAAACAGCACTAAAAACGTTTAGAATAGACGGCACTAGAATTATCACTTCACGAAACCTGAAAAAAGCATTACTTCCATGTTTGCTTAGTAAATATATGATCGGGTTGTGATCGTCTGAAAAATCGAATTCAAAACCAAGGTCCTGTTGGAAAACATTTTCATAGTACATACTTAGAATCACTTTCTGTGTGTCTGTCCGTTTTGTCCATATCTCCCTGAAAAATGAACCAAACTCAATGAAATTTTCAGGAAGTGTTCCTAGTGAATGAGCCAGATTACTGTTTATTTAATTTTGAAAACACGTGGCGCATTTTAGATAATAACGGCTCCAAGTTTTTTCTGTATCGATTTTTACAGGCTATATGAGTACATATTTTTTCATGTTTGAGGTCTTAAAATGGAAAACTCATTGTATAATATGAAGGTTCAAAGTCTTGATGTTTGGGACGGCGATTGAATGATGCCTGATTTTATCAAGTGTGTCACAAACAGTACTTCCGCTTTATTCGCATATGGACAATATTTTGATTTTTACAAGCTGGAAAAATGAATATATTTGAACGCGGGGGACTTTAAATTTTTGTATACGACAAAAATTGCATTGCACTGCATGGCGCTTGATTTTCGTTATTGGGGTCACACACAGTACTACCGTCTTATGCCGTTACAATTTTTGCAGCATGTAAAAGCTGTAACAGTGAAATTAACATTACATTAACGAAATGAAAATTCATTTTTTCAAAGTCCTCACACGTAGAAAATATTATTTACTCTTCCGCCTGTGAAAATCGAAGCTGAAAAATACTTGAATCTATCTCAAATGCACAGTGTATAATCCAAAATGCAATAAATGCTCATTTCAATCATTCACTAAGAAAAATCACCTGAAAATTTCATTCATTCGACTTTTCAAACAATCGCAATACTTTCATTTACTATGTAAACATGGAAGTAAAAATATGTATTGACTTTTGTAGCCTGTAAAAATCAAAATAGAAAAAAACACTGAATGGTCATATCTCGGAAGTAATGCGTTATCCAAAATTCAATAAAAGCTAATTTTGCACACTCGCTGGGAGAACATTTCAGGATGATATGGCGATTTGTGTCACTTTTTGACAGCAGATACATAGACAGATGGACACACAGGCACTTGTTCAGAAAGTCATTATGAGCGTAGTACTGCAAACATTTCTCCAAACAGGACCTCTGTTCCAAATTCGATTTTTCAGACGATAAGAATACTTCCATTTACTATGTAAACATGGAAGTAAAAATTTACAAGGTAAAACCATTGGAGTTACAGATTTGTTTTTGGGTCCCCTGTAATGCTAACAAGCGCCGCTAGAGCGCTCAGGACCACGTCCATAATGTTCATGCACTATATTTTCCTAGCGGAAAAACAACTCATGGAAAACCACAACTCACGGTCTTTTCCCCACCAACTTCCTCCCTAATCTCCAAAGTTTGAGGAGAGAATAAGTCAGCCTGTCAGTTGTAAAGCAGGATGTTTGTCACAATTGGTGTTACTGCATCAAATGATCCTCCGACACTAGGACCACCACGAACGAACGAGAGGCACTGCTTCAGTAGAACCACTGCCCACTTCGCTGGCAGCCAAAATTTACTCCCTAGTCCCTAGTCTGGGAGTCTGTATTGGACCTAGTCGGATCCGCGCAGGAACCCAATTCTGTTTGTGGAATTCATTAATGCAATTTTAAAAACAAATCATTTTTACAAGGGGAAAAATTGATCAATTTTATTTGTAATTTTCAGTCAGAAGTAACTATTGGAACGTCAGGAAAATCCAAATGGTTCAAAGTGCGTAACGTATTCTTGCAAGGGACCAGATCAGCACCATCAAGCCCAGTAAGGGCTACAAGCTTTACATATGACCTAGGTAAAATACAATCGATTTCAATGATGATTCTAGCCCTTACTACACAGTGTTTGAAGAAACAGCATGATAGTAGAATTAATAGACGGTGGACTTGAGATGAAGAGATTTTGATAGAAAAATATATCCAACCACAAAGGAAAAAGTTCTTGGTTCACATGCGGGATCTGGGGCCTATTTTTATTTCGTTTTTTAAAGCACATTTAAACTTTTCTATCTTCACTTTGCGACTTTCCAACCATTTCGTGTTTATCGTGTAAATCAGAATAAACAACATGGAATAATTTTTCAAGTCTTACACTCGTACCTATGAGCAGTCTGTGTGGTAGGTATTGAATATTCCACCACAACGTCTTATTTTCATTGGAAGAACATTCTCTGAAAATATTTCATCAAATTTCAAGAATTTTTTCGGGAGATATGGCAATATTTGTCACTGTGACCATAGAAAGATAGACGCGAGGACAGACGGACAATCTGACAGACAAACAAACGGACGCGAAGACACTTGTTCAGAAAGTGAGCAGAGCGCTCAAGGAGCAGGTGCGTGAAACGTTCAGGTAAAGCAGACAGAGGATTTCTGAGGAATATCACCTCTAATCAGGCAGTTTCCTCTTATTTAACGATATATTGTGGTTTTTGTATTTTTCCTGCTTTTTAAAAACTTGTTAAATTTAAAAATTAAATTATGATTAAATAAATGATCAAATAAATTTGATGCAAAATTTGCCAACGTACCAAGTTGACGTTCAAACTGATCTTACTGAAGTGAACGTGGACAGATCAACTATTGATGTCTTGGAAGTCAACGCAATAAGGCAAGCGGACAGGTTAAGGTCGTATCCCTGGCGACTATTAAGTAAAGAACGATTCTCACACACATTAAGACAAGGTTGGGCAGGTTTGCTAAGTTTTATTTCACTGTGCTACCTTCGGACTGTCTTGAAGGATCAAGCAAGAATTATTAGGATTATAGAGGAGGCGTCTCTAAGTACCTTGAATAAAACTCATCGCAACAAGTGCAAGAAAAGTCTACTTTTGGCAAAAATACAAACACGTTTTCGATGATACATTTCTCCACTTAGAAGAAGAGTAGACAGAAAAGTGACCATACCTTTGTAAAGCTGAGTTTTGGGTGAAGTATTTTCCCCCCGAAGAATGCGGAGTTATGGGCTTGGACAAATTGGTAGAATCCAATTGAACCAGTTCCACCAGTATAGGGCTGGGAAACAATTTCTGAGAGTAAGATTTGTTAGAAATGAGTTGTAGAATATTGTTCTTGATTATTGACAAAAAAAAAAAAAAAAGACGTAGACGTAAACTGCTTTTTAGAATGTGACGACCTAAGCAGCAGGGAAGTTGTAGAGGAAAAAGAGGACGACGTGTTTCAAGACGAAGATCACCTCAGATACGAAATAGAAGCGAGTTATGTGGAACTGCAAAATAAATTGGAGGAAGAACTTACGAAAAAATACTGCCGGTAAGTAAAAGCCAATTCAATTTATACCAGAACTCAAAATAATAGAAGAATATTAACTTTAAATAATGAACGTGTGGATTGAAAATACAATCGAACGACTCTTCTGAAACAGTCACAGCTAAAATTGCCAGATGAAACAAGAGGATCTACAAATTAATTCAAACATTATTTTTAGATTCGATGGAAAAACATCACAGCGAACTGGAACGAACGAGATATTTCCTGTTAAATTTCATGTCAACACCGGGTTTTTTTTTTTTTTTTTTTTTTTTAATGGGATTGCAATAATGGTTTGAACATGGAGCTCTCCTCGCAAACCAATTGAAATGCGTTGCACGTTCAATGATTCAATTTGCTTGATGATTCAAAATTCACAACATGCTTTCTGCAGGGAAGTGAATCTGTCGCCTGAATTCAAGAAAAAACTTGAAGAATGGGACAAAATGAAAGGTGGCATTCCTACAAGGGAGGATCATGAGAAAGAGCGACGGAAAAAGGAAAAATACCCCAAGCCAATGGAAGAAGAGAAAAAGAAGACGCAGTCCAGAGAAGGAAGGTGATAGTAAAAAGGTTCTACTTTTTGGTGTTGAGGGGTAGACTATGAAGGCGAAGAATATCTTGACGTTTTTCTCATATTTCTGACCTGGAAGATCACTTGTGCCCCTTTAGGGCTTCCTCATTGACATGTAGAATGATTAGTCAGAGAAAGAACAGAAGAAACCTTCTATGATTATTGGCTCTACATTTAAGAGGAAGTCTGAAAAGGCGAAGGCGCTCGGCCAGGACAAAATAAGAAACGGTAGGATGAAACTGCCCTTCAACAGCAATAAAGAAAAAATGAGAGAAAAATAAATCAGACCATACTGTTTGATGCATTGGATTGACAACTTTTGAATTTCATAGCTTGAAGAAACACAAGAGTGTGCAAGAAGCAAGGCAAGAAGTTCTCATACCCACATCTACAGGCACGTTTAGATTCGAAGGCATTTCGGACAACTTTACCCGAAAACTGTACGAATGGGAACAGGCGAGAGGCATAGCACCAGAGGCTTCCACATTCGCATTGCTGGGCCCAGAATATCAACCTTCTTTCTTCCACTCCCAAGAAAACGGTGAATGAATTGCTTTTAAGATGGAAAAAAGCACTAAGCAATATATATTTACCTGGATCGGTCAATTTCAATCCTTGATGGATCCTTGGTGATAGACGACTTGAAATTTGTGTGCATCAAATGCTTCAGTAGTTCAAGCATACTTTCAAAAGGATCAGTTTTTGTGGTTAAATGTGATCAGCAAACGTACAATGAGTACAGCCGAAAAATTCTTATAGCACCGCTAAGTGTAACTATAGTGGAGCATACTAATGTGGTGGGCACAACATTACGCAGTCCCAAGGATTTGATTGTGCATTTTTGCCTAGACGACCTCATGGAGAGTGGCTTCCATCCTCGTATCATGTTGCAAAAGGAAACGTTACTACAGCCGCTTTATTCGACAGGTATTACAAGATCAAAATCTATTGGAAGCCTAGCTGATCTGAATGTAGTGCCTTTAGCTCAACAACCGTCCAGCTTATCTCTGAACAATATGGACGACCTGACCCACTGCACATCAATTGCGACTGGTAAATAATTTAAGAACGATAATTTGATAACTGATAACTGGAGCTGGGATGAGTGGTCTGAAATTATGATACAATCGATATGAACATTAGAAATGAAACAATGATAAAGAATAATCCCCATTTGTATTTTACCGCCTTGCCAATATCAATGTTTGAAAAAGCAGTCATTTTGCCGGGCCACATGAAACAAAAAAGATTGCAATTGTTTTTACTAATGTTCACAGTGACAAGAGAAGAGCAAAATATGCTGGCAAGAGAGCCGCTCTTCTGTTCAAGTTTTGCTCAGGAGACCATTGACAGGACTGAAGATTCAAGTAGCAGGTGGGCATTGAAAGGAAAATTATTTTTCAACAGGTCAGTAGATAGGGCCAAGAACTGTGTTACAACACTGGTTCAAAGAGAAAAAATCCAAGTCGAAACCGTTGTCAACAGAGACAAAAAATGAGAAGGACAAAATGTGTTTCTACTAGATATAATGCAAAAAAAAACCGAAACTTAAGAGAACATTATCGTAAGGAGAGTCAAGGGCGAGGGTTACATTGTTGAGTCGCAGGGCCGCAGCGCTACCTCGGGACTCTTCAGGGCTACATAGGTCCATCAGGTGCCTATGACCCCTAGGGTATCTCAGCAAGAAAAATCCAAACTGGAGAAAGAGTCACCACATTTATCGCAAAAAATGCGACAACCATATGTATAATGGTTAAGTACTAGTCTAACTAGAAAATTAGATCCGAATTCGATAGAGTACCATCCTTAATATCCACATAACGATCCGTACAACTCAATATCTTCTTCACCCTGAACGTTTTATCGCATTTGAGACCTCTTCAGCATTAATATTTCCCCGATCAATGACATAAAAGAACAACCAGCATCCTGAACCAAGATACTTACGAAAAGCGAGCGGGATAATACCACTTGCACGAGGATTTCTAAATAGAGCGGAAGAAAGACGATTTTTGCGTCTTCGAATGCAATTTTATCAACGTACGGCAAATGTTTATCTTTCAGTAACGATGATAAATACAGAACGCAGATCATCAATTCGAGCTATCAACTATTGCAAGACAACATCGCTCTACTTGACAAACTCAAGAAAGAAAGAGACGTATGCAGGTAAAGTTACTATAGGAATCGGGCATTGCAAAAATGACAATCGTACTTTTTTAACTCGGACATTAACCTATTGACCTCTGTAGACAGCTTGAGGACGACATGAAATCGCTCGAGAGTGAAATAAACAACGTTTCCCAGTCGTTTAACCGCACAGCAGGTAAGACTGATAGGTTAAGCTTCGCTAAAACGTAAAAATATTTTAGAATTTTTCAAACCGACTTACTTTTCGCTTTGGGCAATACACGGACTAGACCACCCTCCCGATTACGAAATGCTGCAAGGTACAAGAACTCTGAGCAACAACCTTAGCAAAGTTAATGAAATTGATTAAATTTTTTTACTAACGCTTCCTGCCGCTTGAACGGTTGACTCAAATCAGCTGAAATCGCAGATAACCGTTTCCCGCTCTGATAACGGCTTTCCCTTCGTGCAGTTGAGGTTCAAGCTACCAAAGACGTAAAATGTTTTTAGATGATCTTGAATAATAAAAAACGCTGCAAATGATTGTACAGTGGTTTATTATTCCTTCACTTCAATAATAATTTCAGAATCCTATCCATTTATGATAGTAATTATTCAGAACATGTGTAAACGTTTCAACCGAAAAACAGATCGGTAACTATCGGGGAAAATTCCGTAGCAACTATTGTAATTTTAATTAATTTTATTTTTCTCAATTTCCTAATTAGAAACTAAATTTTTTGCCTAACAGTACAGCTGAAGAGAGTGTTTGTCGACCATTCCAATGAGTATAGAACGATTTTTATAGCTCCACAAGAACTCTCGAGTTATACCCTCATGTAAAATTTCTAAAAATCTCCCGAATTCGGCACAAAAGCTGCGATAACTCGAGAACCAATGAAGCTATCGACCCCGCAATGGTCTCATTCGATTCAGCGTCCAAAAATCTATATAATTTGATACCACGTACACATTTTTCTGAAAAACCTTGGAAAATATGAATTTTCTCCCCCTCAAAACCCCCCAAAAACACCCTTAAAATTGAGCTAGCAAGTTGGTTCGAAAATTGGGCCGTCGTAGGACCGAGATTGATTTTTGGTGAAAATTTCAAAAATTTAGCTATTATGGTTTGGCCGGAAAAGTGTTGACGGCGTACGGCGTACGGCGGACAGACAGAATTTTTTTTATTGGATATTCGGATTCTACATGCCTTGAAACGTAAAACATCAAATTTTGAGGGGGGTTATAAAATTTTTTTTCTTGGGCGATTACAATGGTTTATTATTGAATAATAAACCAAAATTAATCGATATCATTACTTCCATGTTTACGTTGTAAATTAAGGTATTCTGATCGTCGGAAAAGTGGAATTCGGAAGAGGTTTTGATAGAACCTAACTCAGAAATACTTACTACTGATCAACAACACTATTTTAGTAGAGGGGTTGTGAGGGGGAGAAAAGCCAGGCGACTTATTCTCCAGATTTTTAATGGCTGGCCGAGCACTTTCGCCCATTCGGGCATCTTCAGGGCGACGTGGAACCATCACAACCCCTCTACTACAATAAATAATGCGACGACAACCAAACGAAGAACAACACTTTTTAAACAAGTACTTGTGGCCAAAAGTTCGCAAAAATGTCATATCTCCATAAAAAGAAAATAATTAGGTAAATTCAATAGAACTTTCAGGAATTGAAAAGTCAATGTGCAACAATTGATATTACTGAAAAAGAAGATCGACCCTCAGCAGTTCATTGTTGTCAAATGAGAGAAGGAGAGACTGCTTTGACCCCTATCCTGATCAGTTGACGACATTTTACGTGATGGAGTTTGGATAAGACACAGCACTTTCGGGTAGTCGCGACCGAATTTTTTTTTCTATTTCGATTTTTATAGGCCCTAAGTGTAATTATTTTTTAAAGTTTTAGGTCTAAAAAATGTTCGTTGTGGCGAGCAGATGGAGCTTGATTTTGATTTATTACCTATCCAATAATAAATCCTTGTAATCGTAAACGAAAGAAATGTCTATTCCCACCCTCAAAATTCGATGTTCCAAGGCGATACGTTCCAAAGTTCGATACCGAATATCTGATGAAAATAATTCGTGATCAAAGGAATGATAAACCATTGTACAGTTATTACCAGCGCACACACAAATCTTCAGCGATAAAAACCTGAATAGTGCGCGTTCGGATTTTGGGTCACCTGTCTAGTTTTTTCAGTAACAATATTGTATAAACATTTCAGTATTTTAATGATTTTCTTTATTTCATAATTGGTGATACCTATTAGCCAACCCAAAAATGGGTTTATGCATTTAAGCAATGTTCTGTAACAACTGATGGAATATATTTATAAAATCTAACTAATACCTACTTTGTAATAATCGGGACGGAATTACGCAGTTCTAACGTTCTAACAGAATTCTAAAATATTTTTCTTCCAAAATTTGAATTGGGAAAAAATTTAGACACTTGATGTTGATTTCCAGTAAAAACCAGTGGTGAGCATAGATCACACACATCCATGTTTGAGTCGGTAAGAGAAATAACCAATTATAAAATCAAGAAGCTCGAACATAGGGTGTAACTTTATTACTCTACAACTGCCTTTGTAATACCTTACGGTTGTACAATAAACGATATTTCATTTAATTTCATTTCATACTCTACAACTGTTGTTGAAAAACTAGCTAGGAGTACCCAAAAATATAAGAACGCACGAATAAGGTAAATAAAGTGGAAGTGCAGTATGTGTGCCTAACATAATCGTATTGGCTAACATAATGGTACAAGCCAAGTTTTCTAAAAGGGGATGAATTTTTATGAGCCTTCAGCGTCAAAGATATGGCTTTTTTAGCGGCCTTTAAAGATTGAAATAAACAGTAAACCGCATAAGGCGGAAGTAAAGTTTGTGATCCAATCGATACACAACAAGTTTTGTGAAATGGAGTAATTTTTAAAGCAAAGAGACCAAAATATACAAAAGTAATCAAATAAAATTGTCACAGGCCTCAAAAATAAATATATTTGAACGCTCAAGGTCTTGAAATACTTGGGACGGAGATTGGATGGAGCCTGATCTTTATTACTAGGATACATACTGCACTTTTGTTGGTTATTCCCATATTGACTGTATTTTGATATTTACACACTGCACAAATAATTATATTTGAACGTAGGGGGGCTTGAAATTTACTGTATGTCAGCTGAATGTTGCTTGGTTTTGGTTTATTATTCAATAATAAACCATTGTAGTACCTTTAGTGATAGTAACTATTCCTAACATTTGTGAACGTTTCAACAAAAGATAGGTTGGTAACTATAAAGGGAAACTCTCTAGCAACTATCGTATTTTTAGTTATTTTATTCTTGGTTTTAAAATTAAAAGATAAATATTATTCGCCTAACGGTACAGGTGAACCATTCCAACGAGATGGAAAGATTTGTATAGCTCCAAAAAATCTCGAGTTGAATAAAGGAATCAAATTTTCTTCAAGTAGAGGGGTTGTGAGGGGGAAAAAACCAGGCGACTTATTCTCCAGATTTTTAATGGCTGGCCGAGCACTTTCGCCCATTCGGGCATCTTCAGGGCGACGTGGAACCATGAGGTCCACAGCCGAACCTCTTGGTTCCACGTCGCCCTGAAGATGCCCGAATGGGCGAAAGTGCTCGGCCAACCATTAAAAATCTGGAGAGTAAGTCGCCTGGCTTTTCTCCCCCTCACAACCCCACTACTACAATAAATGCGACGACAACCAAGCGAAAATTTTCTCTCTCTATCAGGTTTTTAAAAGTATCAAGAGCCAATAATATTTACGACACCTAAGTCTGATAAGTTCCTTATGGCAAGCGGATGAAATGTGATTTTTATTTTTGGCTCACACTGTTCGTCCATGTTATGATCAATATTTTTGAATGCTTGAGGTCTTTAAATGTTTGTAGGGGTGTGCGGATGACGCTTTATTCCCCCTTCAAGGCTGGTTATACATTTTTGAGCATCCTTGCAATAAAAATTAAGTATGCCATTTTACAAAACTTGGCTTGTATTGTTATGTTAGATTCACGTACCTACTGTACTTCTGCATTATTAACCTAGTATGTGCGTTTTTCTATTTTTGGGTTCTCTTAGCTGGTTTTTCAAAAACAGTTGTACAGCGCGCCCTTAGTATGAGTTTCTTGATTTTTCAATTGGTTATACCTATTACCGACTCAAACATGTAAGTAGGTACTGTGTGATCTGTGTGATCTATGTACACCGTTGGTTTATTCAAAACCAATCTTATCAGGAAAGGTTAGGTTGTGTAGAATTTTATTCGAACAGCAGTCTGCCCCCTTCTAACGTGAGACTAGACTATAATAAAACTCTTGTGTGTTCTGTGTAACAGCTTAACAAAATATTCAGGTGTAGTCATTGTACCGTGCGTGCTCGTCGTCCTACTCCTATAATTTTCTATTTATTCTCTGCCGTCGCCTTTGTGCTTTGTTAATTACGGCTTTTCTCTAGGCAAGGACCAAGCTGCCGATTTAACTAAAATTCGTTTTAAAAAAATTCAATAAAAAAGTACGTAGGTACATCGATTTTGAGTGAAAAATGTCATAGGGACAAGGAAAAATGAACTCACGCCACTTGAGAAGAAACTAGGGGATAAATGCAAAAAGAAATTTACTGACGAGAAATCGCTTTTTTTTTAAATTCATTGTGGATCCGCTTCCTAAAGAAGGGTTTACAGCCCTTCGTTGAATGCGTTTTGACTAGTCACTAGTCAGCTCCGCCCTTTTGATTGTGCCAGTTCATGAATAATAATCTACGCAAAGCGTCAACTGGCTAAGCGACCGATAAGAAAGTTTTCGGAAATGCTCTTCTGTTGCACATAATTCATAACAGAGAGGAAATACTTGACTTTGCAACGAGATCATTGTTGATAATTCGATACATGTTAAAGGATTATACGATGAACATGAGGAATCGGAGAAAACGGATTGGTCGAATATTACCTAACAGTGAAACGATTTCTAGTGACATTAATCGGCTTAAAGTTGAAGGCTTTGCGAGGATTTTTAGATTTCTAAAGTATGTTTCTCACGAATACTGAAAACTCCGAAGGTTTTTATAGTTATTCCGTAGTTCGTAAACACCACGAAAAATCCGTAAATCTGACAACACTACTTAGCTGAGTATAGAGAAAACAGGTAACTAATAAATTAATAATGAAATATAAATACTTTGTTGACAGATATATTGTCTGGTCAAGCTTTCTTTCTTTCTCGTTTCATTCCTTTCCCAAAAAATACTGAGAAAAATTGCTGGTGATAAATCTCTTGAGAATAGTGCTCTCACGTGAAATCTCTAGTTCAGCAATTTCCAAGAATGTATCCAATAATAACCAGTGGTGTGCATAGATCACACAGTACTTCCATGTTTGAGTCGGTAACTGGTATATAACCAATTATAAAATCGAGAAAATACTACGAAGGCCGAAACGTGACCCTAGCGGTACAGATCAGGCGTCATTCACTCGCCATTACAAATATTTAATACCTCTAGCGTCAAATGTATTGATTTTTGCACCCTGTAAAAAGCTCAACAGCGATAAACGACGTAGGGCGGAAGTACGGTATGTGATCAAAACAAAACATGATCGTTGTTGGTCACATTTAAAGCAGAGACCCGAAAGTTACATGAGCGCTAGAATGAAATAACTGAAATCGCGTTTAACGAGGAAGTACTGCATGTGACCCCAATAATAAAAAACAAGCCATATTCAGCTGTCATACAGAAAATTTAAAGTCTAATGTATATTCACTCTTGCGGTCTATCAAAATCTCAAAAGTTAAAAAATGGCATAAAGCGGAAGTACTGTGTGTTACCCAAACCACACAAAACAAGTTTTGTGAACGAGGTCAAAGTTGGTCATATTTATAGCAAAGAGACCCTAAAAGTACAACAACGCTTAATAAAATAACTGAAAATGGTTTTACGAGGAAGTACTGCAGGTGACCCCAATAATAAAAATCAAGCAATATTCAGCTGTCAT
The DNA here is from genome assembly GCA_037159825.1 of Tupiocoris notatus. Taxonomy (NCBI): domain Eukaryota; kingdom Metazoa; phylum Arthropoda; class Insecta; order Hemiptera; family Miridae; genus Tupiocoris; species Tupiocoris notatus. Next base: position 203,009 of record JASJUZ010000218.1, on the reverse strand, counting down.
ATAGAAAATTCAAAGTCTAATGTATATTCACTCTTGCGGTCTATTAAATCTCAAAAGTTAGAAAAAGGCATAATGCGGAAGTACTGTGTGTTATCCAAACTATGCAAAACAAGTTTTGTGAACGAGGTCAAAGTTGGTCATATTTAAAACAAAGAAACCCAACAAATACAAATAAAATTAAACAACTGAAAATGCGTTTTACGAGGAGGTACTGCATGTGACCCACTTCATAAAAATCAGGCATCATTCAATCGCCAACCCCAACATTTTAAGACCTCAAACATTCAAGTACATTGAGTTTGGCGGCCTGTAAAAATCAAAATACAAAACATGCACTTGTGAAATCGTGAAAAACGCTCATAACGTGGAGGCATTGTATGTGACCCACTATACAAAAAAATCTAGTGTTTTCTACTTGCCATAACCGACATTTCAAGCCCTCAAACGTACAAAAATATTGACTCTCATAGCCTTTAAAAATCGAAACAGAAAAAACTTTGAACGCTTATATCTCGGAAGTACTGTGTGTAATTCAAAATCCGGTAAACCCTTATTTTGCAGAATCACTGGGAGAACATTCCCTTAAAATTTCATAGGGTTTCATCCATTTTTCAGGGAGATATGGCGATTTATGTCAGTTTGTGACCACAGACAGACGGACACACAGACACTTGTTCAGAAAGTGTTTCTGAGTATACTAAGTACTATGAAAATTTCTTCCATCAGGACCTCGGTTCCGAATTCGACTTTTCAGACGATCTCAATACTTCCATTTACTACGTAAACATAGAAGTAATAAATCAGTATTGGCGAGTATTTCTGATTTCTGATAAAGAAATGCGTGCACAATGTTTGCGTCCCCTTGTATTTTCACTCTCGCTCATTCTTCAGCAGCGATAATTCCCTTCAATTCCGAATGTTTGCTAGCAGCTATAGACCGACGTGACGATGATGACGTCAGAGGTGAATCCGAGATGGACTCGTGCGTCGATGGGTCGAGCATTGACTTCAGAAACGCAGACGTTGAGGTAAATTCCAGTTACCTATATGCCAATACTTCACCCAATTTCGAAATCCCACGTCCAAGGTCAAATGTGAGAATGTCTAAATTCTTGTTGGTTTATTATTCAATAATAAACCATTGTAATCGCCCTAGAAAAAAAAATTTCTAACCCCCCTCAAAATTTGTTGTTTTACGTTTCAAGGCATGTAGAATTCGAATATCCAATAAAAAACCAGGAGTATGCTGTCCACCTCGCCTGAATACTCGCTTTGGTGCGGTCTGGGCGTCCGAATCTCCCCAACTGCCCTATCTCTTCTCTGTGCTCTGTTCCTCTTTGGCCTTGGATCCCAACATCCATAATTTCATCCGAATTTGTATGGGTCAGCTCCGTTATTGCAGGCAGCTGGCTCAGAACCGCCGGAGTTATTGATGTAGTGACAGCTGGCTGCGACGTGTTTACTCGCTAGAGCTCGATCATTGCGCTCATCCTGGCGTTTAGATCCCAGCAGTCACCTCCTGACGCTGATTCCGATCGACTGGTTCTGCAGCTGAAAGATCCTCAGATATTATTTTTCATGCATGTCTAGCTGGTCCACGCCTCCGACTCGAGGCCTCTCATGAGTTGGCTCATGTTGGAGATGCAGTGTTAAGGAGACACACGACCCCGGTTCTCTCTGGTCCTCGATACGCAGTGAACACCACTGAGTCCCCAATGCGTGTTACATTTGCGTGTTTACATTACATACTGTTATATTTGACGTGATGCTTACACATGAGCACACGGTGGCGTTCAGTATCGGTGAAGGGATGGCCGCCTAGCAGCACAGGCTGTAGTCACGATAACAAATGGATGGTTTCCACAAATTATAATTGAAACAAAGGAATAATAAACCCCTGTTTTTAATTGAGTCCGTACATCCATTACGGCCTCAGATTCGGAAAAATGTCCGAAAACGTGATTTCCGCAAATCACAGTAACTTTCTACTATGCAATCTTACATACTTTTGTAAAGATCACTCGATTTTATTGTTTATCACGTCATTTTGTTTATAATTTATCTGCTTTTGAAGGCCTAGTTCAAATTTCTGCTCGGTATTCTGATATGGCGTGCAGCGAGGAATGTGTAACGATAAGTAACACGTTACCAATTTTCACATTTTTGAGGTTTTTCAAACTCTTGATTTTTCAATGTTTGGAAACTCAGACTGTTCAAAGTCGAGTCTACTTTGCACAAAGTATTTTATTTATTTCAACATTATTTATTCAACGTTTGTTGCATCGTTTGGTCGTTCTCGAACATACGCTTGAACAGTCCAGTTTTTTTCCTGGTTGGCAACGTTTGGGTTGTACTACTTGAGCCTTTTATGAAGGTCTTCCAGGCTTTCGCCTATACCTTATAATTCTTCGCAGTTGGTGCGTGGTATTTCTTTCACATTGGCGGGTGTTAAGGATGGGTCTTCACTTTGTATGTGTGTGCATCTAGCTTATTTTTACTGGATATATCTTGAATATTATTTATGTCTTTTAGGCTGGGGGAGGGGCATTCCTTGTAATATGGTATTGGGATGTACTTATCCATGTTCTGGTTTGTGGGTTCTGGGAGATTCTATTTGGTTGGGAGCTATTTAACTAGATCGTTATTGCTGGGGTTCAGTTGTAATATTGTAGAATATTGAATTTTTCTGCTTTCTTAATTTCATTGTTGATCATATTCATAAATATGGAATGTCTAAATGCTTGTTTAATTTTCCCAATTTAAAGGGAAGGTGTTCCAGTCCGATGAGAGAATATACGGTGATGCTTGAGGACTTTACGAAAGTTCGAGCGACGCTTTTTGACGATGAAGCAACACAGACTTACGATTACGAGGACGAGAAGTTCCATCATGTTTGCAATTGCAATTGTCTTACAAGTTACGAAGACACGGGGCAACAGCTCGGGCTCGTCCTGAGGGCAATGAACCAGCTGCAGGAATTGGTAAGTTAAAAAAAAAACATAATGTAAAATTTTCAGACCTCAAACGTGGAAAAATATTATAAATAAAAATATTATGAATTATAACCTGTAAAAAAAAAAAAAAAAAAAAAAAAACTTCCAACGCTTTTACGTCGTAAGTACTGTGTGCGGAAACGGCACAATTTCCGTGAAAACATTCCCTATAAATTGCATTAAGAATCATTCATTTTTCACGGAGATATGACGATTTATGTCATTTTTTGACCACAGACAGTGATACTTCAGGAAGAAAATGTTTCTGAGTGTAGTAGTGCAAAACTTTCTTCCGAATTCGACTTTTCAAACGGTCACTATACTTCCATTTACTATGTAAACATGGAAGTAAAAAAAAGAGAAAAAAATGGTCGGATCCTTTGTAATTAGATCCATAATAGTTCAATATCGATTTTTTCAGGCTCAACAACTCGAGATGGCCTTTGTGGATCGTGAGAATGAATCTTTGCGGATGAAAATTGATCTGTGCGATGGCGAGGATGGAATCGCTTGCTACGGGTGTGAAACGCAAGAACCTCGATACAGCACTTACAACCCACTGGTAAGTTGTTGATAGCTCCTTGAAAATGACAATTTAAGCGTGAGGTGAGGTCGAAAGAGGCAACGACTGCGGTGGTGACCAGGGGTTGATAAGACCAAATGGGAGAAAGCCCGGCGAGCTACCAAGCTGCTGTGTGTGAGCCAATAGATAAAAAAAACTTAAAAAAAAAAAAAATAAAACCGACTTCAAGAACGATGTCTATAAAATACACTCTGAAAAGGAAGAAATAACAAAAATGTCCCAACTTCGCAGCAACTCATTCGCCAACTACACATTTTAAGGACTACTTTACTACTCGTATTGACCTGACCACTTCCTGATTGATTGGATTACCTTCTCTAATAATATAAAAATTACTATTTCTCATTACCCAAATGATTAAAAGATTTTCCTTTCACCTCTGAATTGCCTCCAGATTGATCATCTTTTGGAGTCGGCGCCTCTCTTATAATGTATTGGAGAAGCCTATAGATTCCGAATTAGTAAGAATATAAATATCATGAGTTTTCACGATTCTTGAACAGCGCACATCAGCATTTATGAGAACTGATTATTAACAATATCGATTTGGAGGTGACTATTCACGCCTTTTCCTAAAAACCATTTCAGATTTCTCTAAGAATCGAGCAAGTATTCTAGAAGTTATAAGCTTGCAAAGTCAAAACTTCCTTATTTCGCGAAAATCACGTTTTCCGGCGTTTCTTCGCGTCTGGGGACGTAACTACTGGATGGACTCAATTGAAAAAATTATGGGACCTACCTGGATAGTAACCCTTTCTAACAAAAAAAAAAAAAAGTAACCCGATCGGACGTACAGGAGCTGAACGCCGGTGGACAACACATACCGAAAAAAAAACCGCAAGTCAACTATAGTAACCTCCTCCTTTTTTGAAGTCGGTTAAAAATCAAAATGGACAAAACTTTGAACAGTTATATCTTGTAACCACTGTGTGTTATAAAAAATGTAGAAACTACTACTTTTGTCCAAGCAATGAGGAACATTTTATATTTTCAGTAAGTGTTCTCCCAGGGCAAAATAAGACGACGTGATCGAATTTGGGAGACCTAACACACAGTACTTCCGAGATAAAGGGATTGAAATGTTTTTCCATGTTGTTCAATGTGATAGGTCTAAGTCTTAAAATGTTAGCTTTTGTCGCTTACTACTAGTACTAACCGACCATTCCAAAATTCATATATCAGTTGAGTACTGAACTTCTCTACTGTAATAATCTTCTTTTCCTTGTCGTTACATTTCTTGATGTCCGGGGGTTGTGAGGGGGAGAAAAACCAGGCGACTCTTTTTTTTTAAATAGAACTTTATTGCATTAAATAATACTCGTACATTTCAGTTATGACAATGATTTTTTTTTTTGGTAGATTACGACATGGTACATGTGACGGAGTTACAACCCATTGGCTTGCTCCCTTACAAATTAATTTCATCATGATTAATTGTAAAATAGTAAAAAGTAAAAGTAAAATAGTAAAAAAGTAGTAATTGTAAAATAGTAAAGCACATAAAGGTCACGAAGAGCGACTAGAAATAAACTAGATAATAAACGACAAGAATTAACTAAAGAATAAATAGGCAACTTATATTTTGCAGTTCATACCCATACACCAGACGACTCATTCTCCAATTCTTTATTGGCTGGCCGAGCACTTTCGCCCATTCGGGCATCCAATACAATTCTGCCGTAATTACTGGATGCATTCAATTAAAAAATTGTGTGACTCACCTGGATGTCACACCTGACAACTCTGTCAAACAAAATAGGGGCTCCACCAGACAGCACATACCGGAAAAAACACAAACCAACCTTAGTAACATCCGGTCGGTCAAGTCGGTGAAAAATAAATGTGCAAGAACCTATGCACTATAAATGAAAAAATGTTTCTTTCAGTCGCAGTGGTTGAAAAAGCACAGAAACAAAGAACTCTGTGGCCTCACTAAGCTTATCAATGAAAAACTTTCGGAACTCAAACAAGCGTTGAACTTTATGTCGGCGAACCAAAGTAAGTTTAAGTTTTTGTCATCTCATGAATCGCATAAACGTTTCTCTACTGTTTGCTATGACTCACGTATCTTAGCAATTTTAGTTAATTCAGACTCTGCAGAAGAAGTAATCCTAAGGCCTCCTCCGATGTCACGAAGCCTTCATCGTACAACTGCTCACGAAGATCTAAGCCCTGGAGATGTTAACGGAGGTGAACACTTATTGATACTCTCAATATACAACTAAGTTGGGATTATTACTTTCATGTTTACGTAGTAAATGGAAGTATTGGGATCGGCCGAAACGTCGCATTCGGGAAAAACTGTCATAGATATACTCAGAAAAAACTTTTCAGAACAAGTGTCCGTCCGTCTGAGGTCAAACGATGACCAAAACGCTGCAAATGATTGTACAGTGGTTTATTATTATTTCGCTTCAATATTGCTTTAAGAAGACTATCCATTTGTCATTTTAAATATTCCGAACATTTGTGAACGTTCCCACCGAAAAACAGACGGTAACTATAGGGGAAAACTCCGTAGCAACTATTGTAATTTTAATCATTTTTATTTTTCTTAATTTTTTAATTAAAAGCAAAAGTTATTGCCAACCGCTACAGCTGGAGAGAGTGTTTGACGACCATTCCAATGAGTATAGAACGATTTTCATAGCTCCAAAAACTCTCGAGTTATACCCTCATGTCAAATTTCTAAAAATCTCTCAAATTCGGCACAAAAGCTGCGATAACTCGAGAACGAATAAAGCTATCGACCCGGCGATGGTCTCAGTCGATTCAGCGTCCAAAAATCTATATAATTATAATCTATATAATTATATAATATAATTATATAATTATATAATTTTTATATAATTTATATAATTTGACATTTTTCTGAAAAACCTTGGAAAATGTGAATTTTCTCCCCCTCAAAACCCCCCAAAAATACCCTTAAAATTGAGCTAGCAAGTTGGTTCAAGAATTGGGCCGTTGTAGGACCGAGATAGATTTTTGGTGAAAATTTCAAATTTTTAGCTCTTACAGTTTGGCCGGAAAACTGCTAACGGCGTACGGCGTACGGCGTACGGCGGACGGACAGAATTTTTTTAATTGGATATTCGGATTCTACATGCCTTGAAACGTAACACATCAAATTTTGAGGGGGGGGGGGTTAGAAATTTTTTTTTCTAGGGCGATTACAATGGTTTATTATTGAATAATAAACCAAAAATCACATGCGCGATAGACAAAAGGAACCTCCTCCACCAAAGCAGGTAATCGTACGCAGGGTTGCCGTGTCAAAAAAAATTATAAAATAGACATACAAAACACTCAAAGAACAATACCCCGTGAGCCTCATAACATTAAAGAAAATAATTACGTTTTTATTATAAACAAAATGCAAATTAGCAAACGTCTCTTAACGTGTGAACACATTGAATGCATACTTACCTGGTGCCACAATACCTCGGTACCAGCGATATTGAAATGTCACCAGTCAGAACGACACTAGTTATTGAAAGCTTCAATTTATGATGTAACGATTACTCTCAAACACGGAAGTACTGTGTGATCTATATACCTCTGGTTTATCGTCTCAAACATTTAAGTACCCCTGATTTTTATTCGTTTTTGCCCATAGATTACCGCACTGCAAGCCAAGCTTCTTCATCAACATCCTCTGTAAGCTACCACATTTCTCATAATTCATCATTAAACCGTCTTCACCACGGCTGGAGCTCCCCATTCTTTTACCACCATCAGATGAATGGTTCACAAGAACAACTGATATCGCCGTTGGTCATGAGTCATGCACACGCCGGATCGTATTCTGATGTCACTTCCGACGGTGAGTTTCAAGGAACATTCATGATGATTTTAAATCCATTAAATTTGATAATTTTGAATATTTGATTGAATGAATCAAATTTTATTCCTTGATAACTCAAAACTAAAGTAGATAATCTTTACATGGAACTTACCCAGGCACCGTGGCACCTATGGAAGAAATAATTTTCTGCGGCCAAAATTAGCTTTTATGCCGGATAACACATTGTGTATTTGAAATACCCGTTCATATTTTGGTTTATTATTCAATAATAAACAATTGTAATCGCCCAAGAAAAAAAATTTCTAACCCCCCCCCCTCAAAATTTGATGTTTTACGTTTCAAGGCATGTAGAATCCGAATATCCAATAAAAAAAATTCTGTCTGTCCGCCGTACGCCGTCAACACTTTTCCGGCCAAACCATATAGCTAAATTCTTGAAATTTTCACCAAAAATCAATCTCGGTCCTACGACGGCCCAATTTTCGAACCAACTTGCTAGCTCAATTTTAAGGGTGTTTTGGGGGGGTTTTGAGGGGGAGAAAATTCATATTTTCCAAGGTTTTTCAGAAAAATGTGTACGTGGTATCAAATTCTATAGATTTTTGGACGCTGAATCGAATGAGACCATCGCCGGGTCGGTAGCTTCTTGGTTCTCGAGTTATCGCAGCTTTTGTGCCGAATTTGGGAGATTTTCAGAAATTTGACATGAGGGTATAACTCGAGAGTGCTTAGAGCTATAAAAATCGTTCTATAATCATTGGAATGGTCGTCAAACGCTCTCTCCAGCTGTACCGTTAGGCAAAAAAAAATATAGTTTTCAATTAGGAAATTAAGAAAAATAAAATTGAATAAAATTACAATAGTTGCTACGGAGTTTTCCCCTATAGTTACAATCTGTTTTTCGGTGGGATTGTTCCGAAATGTTCGAAATAATTACTATCACAAATGGATAGTCTTTCTAAATCAATATTGAAGCGAAGGAATAATAAACCACTGTACAATCATTTGCAGCGTTTTTTCTATTGCGATTGTTACAGGCTATAAGAGTGAATATTTTTCTCATTTTGACGTCTTAAAATGTTTGCTATGGAGAGCAACTGACGCTTGATTTCTAACCATTGAGTCACACGCTGTACCTCCATGTCATGAATTGTTTTCACATTTTAACAAGTAGTCCAGTCAATAGAGGCTCAAAAAGGGGGTTCATCTTACATCAGATGCAGGACAGTTTTTTTTATTTTTTGAATTTGTTTAGGACCATTAGGTAGCTAGTTGTTAATCCAAGTTTATGTCATCCTCCCACCCTTGCTTCTGAGGTCTTCTTGAAAAAACGTTCAGAAATCAGCATTTTTTTCTCCACTTGTTGGCCTCTAGGAGTCTAGCTCATTCCCAGATCATTTTTTTTTTTTTGAGAATATATCTTGATAAGGAAATGCTAACTACTAAATGTCAATCAATTTGATGCAGGAGGTTATTTTTTGTGGAACCAAGGGTATTAAAGGGGAGAAAATTAGTGATTCGCCGAAGTTTTTACTTCCGCTCCACTTTTCATCGCAAAATTTTATTTTCCTTTAATATTCACGTAGTATCAAATTTTTTTATGAGCAATGAGTAGGAGGGGGGGGGGGTAAATTTAAGATAATTAGAAGAAATGCGTTTTTTTTTAAATTTTGCCCCTGGAGCACCGTGTTGGGTGAAGTTATTCATTTTCAATCATTATTTGAGCGCAGCAGTGGATCTTAATGATATTTGAACCATGTTTTGTATATATGTATCACAACACTCACACACAACTGTATAAAAATTTTTTTAAGCTGATTATAAATTACAATTAACTTATCAATTATTAGCGAATAATGAACTTACTATAATTAAAAGGTTAAAAAAGGGGGAGAGGGGTTGCTACGCGTAATTTTTAACTACGTCCCAAAGTAGATCAATTTTATCCCATAGGGCTGTGGACCCTACGGCTCCACGTAGCCCTGAAGATGCCCGAACGGGCAAAAGTGCTCGGCCAGCAAATAAAGAATCAGAGAATGAGTCGCCTGGTTTTTCTCCCCCTCACACCAAGAAATGCAAGGAATAGTAGATCATTTTGGAGCTCCATTTTGGTTTATTATTGATTCAATAAACCATTGTAATCGCCCAAACAAAGCAACTGTCTAACCCCCTTGAAATTTGATGTTTACGTTTCAAGGCATATAAAATCCGAGTATCCAATAAATATAATTAATAACACTTTTCCGGCCGAACTATAATAGCTACATTCTTGAAATATTAATCAAAATTCAATCTCGGTCTCACAACGGCTCAATTCTTGCACCAAATTGCTAGCTCAATTTTAAGGGTTTCTTGATTTCATAATTGGTTACGCCTAATACCGATTCAAATATTTGAACTGAATTGATCTGACATAATAAGCGAGGACGATCATCATTTTATACGAAGATGATAGTTTTAACAGACATTGAAAGGAGAATGACTCATGGTTGACATGGACTAGTGGTTTTTTTTTGGTATGTGTTGTCCGCTTCATTTCAGCCCCGGTACGTCTGATCATGCTCATTTTTACTTCCACGTTTATTTTATAAATGGAAGTGTTGTGATCGGCTGAAAAGTCGTTTTCGAAACGGTGTTGAACTTGAAGAATGCAGTCAAGAATGTTTATATTTTTAACCGACTTCAAACAAGGAAGAGGTTACTATGGTCGTCTAGCGGAATTTTTTTTTTTTTTTCGGTATGTGTTGTCCACCGGCGTTCAGCTCCTGTACGTCCGATCGGGTTACTTTTTTTTTGTTTGAAAGGGTAACTATCCAGGTAGGTCCCATAATTTTTTCAATCGAGTCCATCCAGTAGTTACGTCTCCAGACGCGGAGAAACGCCGGAAAACGTGATTTTCGCGAAAAAAGAAAAATTTGACTTTGCAAGCTTATAACTTCTAGAATACTTGCTAGATTGTTTTGTTTCTGGTGTCAATTTGTTCATAATTTATCTGCCTACAAGGGCCTAGCTTCAATTTTTTGTTCAACATTCTAATATAGCGTGTAGAGAAGAAAGTGTAACAAAAAACGTGATGCCGATTTTCACTTTTTTGAGGTTTTTCGAGCACCGTTCCCATCCACGCCAAGAAAAAAATATGAACACTATCGCACTTGAAAGCACTTAGCTAGAGCTTTCTAACGATGGTAAAAAATCAAGTTTAGGTGGCATAATAAGGGAGCAATCGATGTTTTAATGGACCTGTGTTTGAGACCTCATAACTTCCAAACAAAAACTGTTTTTCCATAGTTTTTAAACTTAAATTGTTCAAAGTTGAGTCTAGTTCACGTGATCCAAATTTGGTATTGATTGGATTAAAAGTAGATACTTTTTAGGCCGTATTTCTAAAAAAATTGTTTCAAAATCACGTTTTTTGGACTATTTTTGCTTGTAGAAAAAAAACTACGTTAGTCATAGCATTCTCGTTAAAAGATTTGAATTCAGCGTTAAATTTTCAATATATAACATGGTTTTGAAGGCCAAATAACTCCATTTTAATGCACAAACGTTTAGCGAATTTCTGAAATTTGGTTCGGATTCTCTCATTCAGTGTGAATGCGGATACGCTTCAGGAAATCATCACTCTATTATCGTTAGAGAAATAAAGAAAGAGTGAATTGGTGCAATTTAGTAACCAGCAATGGTGTAGACAATTATTTGAGTTTTCTAAGGTGTATCAATGGGATCAAAGTATCCGGTGTGTTGACCAAGAGACCCAAATCAGTGGATGGATTATTCCAAACGTTCAAACTCACTCTCAACCAACATAACATTGAAAATAGTTAGGTAATCATTATACTTTAGAACTTCAACGTTCAACGGACTTATGAATTGAGTTTGAACGGTTAGTAGTAAGTGACAAGAACACAATAATGAAAGCTTGGGACAATTCTGTAAAGAGAGCTGTCCATAATTGTAAGTCACTAAAAAGAGAAAAATAAAAAAAAAACTTAAAAAAAAAACCGACTTCAAAAAGTTTGTCTATAAAATACACTCTGAAAAGGAAAAAATAACAAAAATGTCCCAACTTCGCAGCAACTCATTCGCCAACTACACATTTTAAGGACTACTTTACTACTCGTATTGACCTGACCACTTCCTGATTGATTGGATCACCTTCCCTAATAATATAAAAATTACTATTTCTCATTTCCCAAATGATTAAAAGATTTTCCTTTCACCTCTGAATTGCCTCCAGATTGATCATCTTTTGGAGTCGGCGCCTCTCTGGCAAAATGACTACCTGATGGTTACAAATAAATATGAATTTACGATAAATTAGTAGGTGCCAGGTAATAAGTCTGGGTCTGGACGTAAAGATTCTTAGAGAAATCTGAAATGGTTTTTAGGAAAAGGCGTGAATAGTCACCTTCAAATCGATATTGTTAATAATCAGTTCTCATAAATGCTGATTTGCTCTGTTCAAGAATCGTGAAAACTCATGATATTTATATTCATACTACTGGTAATTCGGAATCTATAGGCTTCTCCAATACAATATTAGAGAGGCGCCGACTCCAAAAGATGATAAATCTGGAGGCAATTCAGAGGTGAAAGGAAAATCTTTTAATCATTTGGGAAATGAGAAATAGTAATGTTTATATTATTAGGGAAGGTGATCCAATCAATCAGGAAGTGGTCAGGTCAATACGAGTAGTAAAGTAGTCCTTAAAATGTGTAGTTGGCGAATAAGTTGCTGCGAAGTTGGGACATTTTTGTTATTTTTTCCTTTTCAGAGTGTATTTTATAGACAAACTTTTTGAAGTCGGTTTTATTTTTTTTGTTAAAAAGTTTTTTTTCTCAACGTAGTTGGGAATGGTGCTCGAAAAACCTCAAAAATGTGAAAATCGTTATCACGTTTTTTGTTACACATTCTTTTCTACACGCCATTTTGGAATGCCGAACCAAAATTGGAACTAGGCTCCTACAGGCAAATAAAATAAAAACAAAATAACATTAAAAAAACAACAAGCCATTGAGCAATTTTCCTAGTCTAGTCTAGGAAGTTGTAAGCTCGCAAAGTCAAAAGTTGCTGTTTTAGCAAAAATCACGTTTTCCGGTATTTTTCGGAATTTGGGGTCGTAACTGCTGGATGGATTCATTTTAAAAAATATGGCACCTTCCTGTATAGTAACCCTTTCGAAAAAACGCTGCAAATGATTGTACAGTGGTTTATTATTATTTCGCTTCAATATTGATTTAAGAAGACCATCCATTTGTCATTTTAAATATTCCGAACATTTGTGAACGTTCCCACCGAAAAACAGATGGTAACTATAGGGGAAAACTCCGTAGCAACTATTGTAAGTTTAATCAATTTTATTTTTCTTAATTTACTAATTAAAAACTAAATTTTTTGCCTAACGATACAGCTGGAGAGAGTGTTTGACGACCATTCCAATGAGTATAGAACGATTTTTATAGCTCCAAGAACTCTCGAGTTATACCCTCATGTCAAATTTCTGAAAATCTCCCGAATTCGGCACAAAAGCTGCGATAACTCGCGAACCAATATAGCTATCGACCTGGCAATGGTCTCATTCGCTTCAGCGCCTAAAAATCTATATAGTTTGATACCACGTACACATTCATCTGAAAAACCTTGGAAAATATGAATTTTCTCCCCCTCAAAACCCCCCAAAAATACCATTAAAATTGAGGTAGCAAGTTGGTTCAAGAGTTGGGCCGTCGTAGGACCGAGATTGATTTTTGGTGAAAATTTCAAATTTTTAGCTCTTACAGTTCGGCCGGAAAACTGCTAACTGCTAACGGCGGACGGCGTACGGCGGACGGACAGAATTCTTTTTATTGGATATTCGGATTCTACTTGCCTTGAAACGTAAAACATCAAATTCTGAGGGGGGGTTAGACTTTTTTTTTTCTTGGGCGATTACAATGGTTTATTATTGCATAATAAACCAAAAAGAAAAGTAATCCAATTAGACAAACAGGGGTTGAACGCGAGCAGACAACACATATCGAAAAAACCCGCAAGCCAATCATAGTAACTTCCTCCTTTGGAAGTCGGTTAAATAAAATGCAACGATTCAACATAAAAAGAAACTCAAGGTAATAGGAGCACACTCAACAGCTGGTATCCACGGTGGTCCAGTTTAGATTGTTTCATGGAGCCTACTGTAGAGACGAACAAGTCGGTTTGAATTTTTAAAAGAAAGTTTTTTCCATAATTTATATTCATCATGAAAATAGTGTTGTTTTTTTGGATTTACAATGATTACTGATTTCGTAGATTGTGAGGGGGAGAGAAACCAGGCGACTCATTATCCAATTGTTTAATGTCTGGCCGAGTACTTTCGCCCGTTCGGGCATCATCAGGGCGACGTGGAGCCATAGGGTCCACAGCCCCTCATTTCTCTCCCCCTCACAATCTACGAACATCAAAGAATGCGACGTCAAGAAAGAGATTATTATTGATGATTAAAGTTGGAATGAATGGTAAATGCAAAATCCTCACTATTTTTAATATTAAATTTCTTCGTTTCAGGCGAATTTTTTGACACCGGGGTTCAAATGAATGCGCCTAATATCTTCGTGCCCACAATGAGAAAAATATTTTCACCTATTAGCGATTCGGAAGCCGTCGGCGTCGTGATAACCGAAGAAGACGAAAACGTCGGTTCGTCTGATTGGGACGTTATCGTCAACCGATTCGGGCAAAGTAAGGATGCCGAGAGTATCTCAAGCAGAAGCAGTTGTCATCCGGATGAAAATGATGTAAGCAACTCTTCGACCGTTGGAACAAATCGGCCAAAGATTCCCATTGTTGTCAAAGAAGAAAACTTGGGATTGTACGAATTCGAATCGCCGGTCGATTTAAAGCTGAGAGCCAAAAGTTCTTCTCCAATGGTGGAGAGGAAATCGGTGAAATTTTCATCCGGCTCGTTTCTGTTCTCTATGTGCGAAAACGGCGAAGTGATCGAAGAAAACGAGTTTCCTATTGTGGAGGAACTTAAGCTAAATGAGGAATTGGCGTCAAGCTTGAAGATGAGAACTCTCAGAATTAAAAGGGCCAAAGAGGAATTCCTCTTGGGAACGCAAAGAAGCGGATCACTCTCAGTCGTCGTGGGGGAAGATCTTTTGACGTTGCCAAAACCGAACGCTCTCATGGTGAAATCGGCGAGCCACGAAGTCATAAATCTATCCAAATCAGTGCAGACCATAGGTTTGAATGATGATCAACTCGAAGATGGGCGTAGTTCGATATTGAATTTGCTCAAGATTAGAAGGAGAAGAAGCAAAGACGGAAGTAACGTTCAGCAACGGAAGTCTTCTGCTGGGAGCTCTTCGACGTCAGCTAATTCTAGCTGTCCGACAACACCGGTTCAAGACAAAAAAACTGACTCGGGAACTGTCAATTGGATTAAAAATCCTGCCAAAATTATATTCAGACCGAAAGGGAAATATATGATATCAAATTAGTGAGCATACTGTCTGACTAATAGCTACGGAAATCATTCTTGCTAGTGGGCAGGAAAGCAAGACTCTCATACCCCTCCTGAGTATGAAGAAAAATCCAAGGCAGTTCTAGGCGTAAAAATACCATATCTCGTGGCGTCCATGGTCCATTTAGTACTTCCCATTTTTTTCTCGATAGTTATGTAGGAAAAGTGAGAACAAAAGATAGTATACGTTGTATGGATTATATTTATATGGAATGCAGGGAGTGAAAAACAGGCAGATTGATAATTTCGACAAGACCACAGAAAATCAATTGCCTTATTTGGAATACGAGTATCTAGGACAGGGGAACTCGGGTTCCCTTTTCAACTTCTTCAATTATAAAAGTTTGGATTTAAATGTTATGCTCATTTTTTGGTCTTTTCCTCAAGAAAACCACTCGAATTAGAAGATTCAACAGATCACGGGTTTCAAAAACAATTTATAGCTATAAAAAACTTGTAAACTTACCTCCATTGCTGTGTTGCCCATATTTGACATGCCAACACGACTTATAAGAGCCAAAAATCGTTCAAACGGCTGGAATCATTGTTTTACCAGCCTGCAGAGCTGCCAAGTTGAAGAAGGAGTTCTTTGAAGTATTATTCCATTGGAGTTTTATTCCAGTTTTACAAGATAGGCAGGTAATCTACTTGTCCTGTAAACCTGTTCCGCTTCCCGGTATAGAGAGGTTTAAGCTATTTCATTTGAGCAAGGGTAAGTGAGCACCACAAGGCTCTGAAATGAATTTTATACTTAATGAAAGCGATGTCCAAATACATAACACATTTTCTACTCACTTAATTCTTTTCTATTCTCTATTCTTCTCTAGTTGTCTTATTCGCCTTGTTTAACACGCGAGACGCAAAGTCGCCAGTGAAACGGGATGTTCTGAAAGTATAGAAAAGAACGAAGTTAATAATTCAGAAAACGCCGAAATTGATGGTTCAGTGGTTTGTTATTCCTTTGATTAAATTATGATTAAGAAGACCATCCATTAGGGATAGTAACTATCCCGATCATTTATGATCAATTCCACCTGAAAACAGATTATGGTACCTATAAGAGAACACTCCCTAGCAGCTATGGTATAATAAATTTTAGTTTTTTTTTTGGTTTATTATTCAATAATAAACCATTGTAATCGCCCAAGAAAAAAAACATTTCTACCCCCCCTCAAAATTTGATGTTTTACGTTTCAAGGCATGTAGAATCCGAATATCCAATAAAAAAAAATTCTGTCCGTCCGCCGTACGCCGTACGCCGTTAGCAGTTTTCCGGCTTCAAATCAATCTCGGTCCTACGACGGCCCAATTCTTGAACCAACTTGCTAGCTCAATTTTAAGGGTATTTTCGGGGGGTTTTGAGAAGGAGAAAATTCATATTTTCCAAGGTTTTTCAGAAAAATGTGTACGTGATATCAAATTATATAGATTTTTGGACGCTGAATCGAATGAGACCATTGCCAGGTCGATAGCTTTATTGGTTCTCGAGTTATCGCAGCTTCTGTGCCGAATTTGGGAGATTTTCAGAAATTTTACATGAGGGTATAACTCGAGAGTTCTTGGAGCAATAAAAATCGTTCTATACTCATTGGAATGGTCGTCAAACACTCTCTCCAGCTGTATCGTTAGGCAAAAAATTCAGATTTTAATTATGAAATTAAGAAAAATAAAAATGATGAAAATTACAATAGTTGCTACGGAGTTTTCCCCTATAGTTACCATCTGTTTCTCGGTGGGAACGTTCACAAATGTTCGGAATATTTAAAATGACAAATAAATGGATAGTCTTCTTAAATCAATATTGAAGCGAAATAATAATAAACCACTGTCCAATCATTTGCAGCGTTTTTTTCTTATTATTATTTTGAATGATTTTTTATTTTTCTAATCAAACCAATTTTGGATTATTCGGCTATCGATTCATCTTAGCCGATTAGAAGCTTTCCATCAAGTGTAGAACAGTGTTTACACTTACATAAAAATTCGTGTTATTCTAAAATATCGAGAATTTCACAAACTAGCTGCGATAATCGAGAATCATAAAAGCAACCAAACACGGTATGGTCTCGTTCGATTCAGCGTAAAAAGACCTATCGATAATAACAATATCAGAAAGTGAAAATTCGATATGGTATTTTGAAGTAAAAATATTTTTTTCTTGGTTGAGTCGTCGCATCTCTCATCGTACTGGGTTGGAGAGGGGGAGAAGAACCAGGCGACATGTTCTCCGATTTTTTATTTACTGGCCGAGTACTTTCGCCCCTTCGGGCATCCTCAGGGCGATGTGGAACCATAGGTTACCACAGCCAACCTATGATTCCACATCGCCCTGAGGATGCCCGAAGGGGCGAAAGTACTCGGCCAGTAAATAAAAAATCGGAGAACATGTCGCCGGGTTTTCTCCCCCTCACCAACCCAGTAAAAATATTTTGATCTGATCGGGTTTATAAAAGGAAAAAAACTACATGTGATGCGAGTGATCTCAACATCAGAAATCCTGTCATGTACCTGGCTTCCTTTGTTACGCTCACGAACCACACACTTTACTGTCATGTTTGCCACCCCTCATTACATTTCTCTTTTCATTCCGAACCTCACCTCTATCAGTGACCTGAAGACCTTCGATGGAAAGTTATGTGCGCTTGACGCGTGCAAGAACTTTGATGTGAAAGATGATCCGTACTAGGGGGTGGTCGAAAGTAGGAAATTCTTATGAGATGGGACAAAAACTTATTCCTTGCCTATCCAAAAAACCATGTGGCCATTATTCTGATCGAGTGCACGGATCTATAAAGAATATTGTCGGGTTTCTTTTCGACAGGGTCGACAAACGTTGGAAAATCCTTTGACCCTAGTGGGAAAGGGGTGGTTTATTTACATAAAGGGGTTGATAGAGTCCGTTGAAGCGGCCACCCTCCCAGCACGAGGACTAATGTTACGCTAAACGGCGCCGTTAAAAAATGCCGACTAATGATGTAGGGCAGGGCCGATATAAAAGAGGCAAGCGTTCATGTGAAGCCAAAAAGAAGCCTTGATTATTCACAGTCGCATTATTTGGGGACGAACATAACTGATAGTTATACTGATAACGTAATGACATCGCGGCTGGTGGCAACCCGTTATTTTATGTGATCTTTTCTTAATAATTTGACTAAATTGCGCCCATTGCCATTAAAAACTGTTGAAAAAAGCCGGAGAAGGAATAGGGCTCCAAAAATTGGTACAAACGAATAACTAAAGGTTATATCATCGTCTCACTTTATTGGAGCCAGAAAAGTTAAGGTTATTGGATAGCCAGTTAATTCGTAGGCCCTCCAGAAACTAGGAGAAATTGTGACGAACAGAGTTCCTAAATTTCATACGTGACGAAATTCTAATCGTATTTTTTCACGTATTTTATATTTTGATTCAGAGCTAATGGTTAAACCACAGTTGTTCATCCGAAATGTATAACTTTTACCTACTCAATGGCGTAAAATAGTTGAATAATTCGATTAGAATACACTATATCATTTTTGAATTTTCCTGTGAAATGAACTTAAAGTTTAAGCGAATTCGAAAAATAATGATCAAATAAACCAGAAAAAAGGTGAATTACTATATAAGAATATTCTGGTTTAATATTCGATAGCAAACCTTTTTAATCGGCCTAGAAAAACGCTGCAAATGATTGTACAGTGGTTTATTACTCCTTCGCTTCAATAATGATTTAAGAAGACTATCAATTTGCGATAGTAATTATTCCGGACATTTGAGAACGTTCCCACCGAAAAATAGGTGGTAACTAGAAGGGAAAACTCCGTAGCAACTATCGTAATTTTAATAATTAATAATTTTCGCCTTCTGAATTTTTCGCTTTACGGTGTAGTTAAAGAGAGTGTTCGACGAGCATTCCAACGAATATAGAACGATTTTTATAGCTCCAAGAACTCTCAAATTATACCCTCATGCCAAATTTCTAAATATCTGCCAAATTCGACACAATAGCTGCGATAACTCTGGAACCAATTAAGCTATCGACCCCGCGATGGTCACATTCGATTCAGCGTCCAAAAATCAATAGAAATTG
Source organism: Tupiocoris notatus (assembly GCA_037159825.1). NCBI lineage: Eukaryota > Metazoa > Arthropoda > Insecta > Hemiptera > Miridae > Tupiocoris > Tupiocoris notatus. The sequence continues at coordinate 184,054 of JASJUZ010000218.1, read as the reverse complement.
ATACCAAATACACCAAACAAATTCTCTCCCACTCAAAAAAAGAACCTTCAAAATTCAGTTAGCGATTTGGGTAAAGAATTGAGCCATTGTCAGGCCAAGATAGATTTTTCGTGAAAATATGAGGAATTTAGCTTTTATAGATTCGTCAGAAAAGTGGTGACGGCGTACGGCAGACGGACAGAATTTTTTTGGTTTATTATTCAATAATATTTTTGGTTTATTATTCAATAATTTTGGTTTCTTATTCAATAATAAACCATTGTGATTGCCCAAGAAAAAAAAAATTCTACCCTCCCCCTCCCCCCCAAACCCGTTTAAACGAGATGAAATACGTTTCAAGGCATATAGAATCCGAATATCCAATCAAAACGCTGCGAATGATTGAACAGCGGTTCATTATTCCCTCGCTTCAGTAGGTAATAATTTAAGAAGGCTATCCATTATTTGTGATAGTAATTATTCCGAACATTTGTGAACGTTCCCACCGAAAAACAGATGGTAGATGTAGGGGAAAACTCCGTAGCAACTATTGCAATTTTAATCATTTTTCTTATTCTTAATTTCCAAATTATAAGCTAAACTTATCGCCAAACGATCAGATGGAGAGAGTGTTTGACGACCATTCCAATGAGTATAGAACAATTTTTATAGCTCCAAGAACTCTCGAGTAATACCCTCATGTCAAATTTCTGAAAATCTCTCACATTCGGCACAAAAGCTGCGATAACTCGAGACCCAATAAAGCGTCCAAAAATCTATAGAATATGATACTAAATACACATTTTTCTGAAAAACCCTGGAAAATGTGAATTTTCCCCCCTCAAACCTCCCAAATACACTCCTAAAATTGAGCTAGCAAAGTGTTTCAAGAATTGGGCTGTCGCAAGCTTGCAAAGTCAAAACTACCTTTTTTCGCGAAAATCACGTTTTCCAATGTTTCTCCGTGTCTGGGGACGTAACTACTGGATGGACTCACTTGAAAACCAGTGGTGTGCATGGATCACACAGTACTTCCATGTTTGAGTCGGTAACTGCGGTATAACCAATTATAAAATCGAGAAAATCGTATGAAGGCAGAACGTTTATTTACAACAGCTGAAGTATGGTATGCGGTATGCGGCGACTTTAATGATAAAGATCTATCGTCATTCACCCGCCATAGATAACATTTCACGTCCTTTCAAACGTTCAACTATTATTGACGTTTGGCTAATGTGAATATTTCTGATCCAAAAAACTACTGGATAGCATGAATGTGCGGCGTGTGACCCTAGCGGTAAAGATCAGGCGTCATTCACTCGCCATTACAAATTTTTAATACCTCTAGCGTCAAATATATTGATTTTTGCACCCTGTAAAAAGCTCAACAGCGATAAACGGCGTAGGGCGGAAGCACGGTATGTGATCAAAACAAAACAAAACAAGATCGTTGTTGCTCACATTTAAAGCAAAGAGACCCGAAAGTTACAAAAGCGCTAGAATGAAATAACTGAAATCGCGTTTAACGAGGAAGTACTGCATGTGACCCAGATAATAAAAATCAAGCAATATTCAGCTGTCATATAGAAAATTTAAAATCTAATGTATATTCACTCTTGCAATCTATCAAAATCTCAAAAGTTAGAAAACGTCATAAAGCGGAAGTACTGTGTGTTACCCAAACCATACAAAACAAGTTTTGTGAACGAGGTCAAAGTTGGTCATATTTATAGCAAAGAGACCCTAAAAGTACAATAACGCTTAATGAAATAACTGAAAATGGTTTTACGAGGAAGTACTGCAGGTGACACCAATAATAAAAATCAAGCAATATTCAGCTGTCATATAGAAAATTTAAAGTCTAATGTATATTCACTCTTGCAATCCATTAAAATCTCAGAAGCTAAGAAACGGCATAAAGCGGAAGTACTGTATGTTAACCAAACCATACAAAACAAGTTTTGTGAACAAGGTCAAAGTTGGTCATATTTATAGCAAAGAGACCCTAAAAGTACAATAACGCTTAATAGAATAACTGAAAATGGTTTTATGAGGAAGTACTGCAGGTGACCCCAATAATAAAAATCAAGCAATATACAGCTGTCATATGGAAAATTTAAAGTCTAATGTATATTCACTCTTGCGGTCTATTAAAATCTCAAAAGTTAAAAAATGGCATTATGCGGAAGTACTGTGTGTCATCCAAACTATATGCAAAACAAGTTTTGTGAACGAGGTCAAAGTTGGTCACATTTAAAGCAAAGAGACCCAAAAAATACCAATGAAGTAACTGAAAATGCGTCTTACGAGGAGGTACTGCATGTGACCCCAATATTAAAAATCAAGCGATATTCAACTGTCAAATAGAAAAATTTTAAGCCCTCCAGCGTGCAAATATATTCATTTTTGTGGTCTATAAAAATCAAAATGTAGCAAATGTGCAAATAACGCGAAAGTACTGCATGTGACCCACTTCATAAAAATCAGGCATCATTCAATCGTCAACCCCAACATTTTAAGACCTCAAACATTCAAATACATTGAGTTTTGCGGCCTGAAAAATCAAAATACAAAACATGCACTTGTGAAATCGTGAAAAACGCTCATAACGTGGAGGCATTGTATGTGACCCACTATACAAAAAAATCTAGTGTTTTCTACTTGCCATAACCGACATTTCAAGCCCTCAAACGTAGAAAAATATTGACTCTCATAGCCTTTAAAAATCAAAACAGAAAAAACTTTGAACGCTTATATCTCGGAAGTACTGCGTGTAATTCAAAATCCGGAAAACCCTAATTTTGCACAATCACTGGGAGAACATTCCCTTAAAATTTCATAGGGTTCATCCATTTTTCAGGGAGATATGGCGATTTATGTCAGTTTGTGACCACAGACAGACGGACACACAGACACTTGTTCAGAAAGTGTTTCTGAGTATACTAAGTACTATGAAAATTTCTTCCATCAGGACCTCGGTTCCGAATTCGACTTTTCAGACGATCTCAATATTCTTCCATTTACTACGTAAACATGGAAGTAAAATTATGGGACCTACCTGGATAGTAACCCTTTCAAACCAAAAAAAAAGTAACCCGATCGGACGTACTACAGGAGCTGAACGCCAGCGGACAACACATACCGAAAAATAAACCCGCAAGTCAACTATAGTAACCTCCTCCTTTTTTGAAGTCGGTTAAAAATGGGTTTTATCGGACCTTTGAGTGGTTACATCTTTTGAAAATTAATCGATTGATTTCTCAGGAGGCTTTATCTGAATATTATACATTCACAGATAGTAAAAAGTTGGCCGAGAAAAAAATCTACTCATTACAATGGTAAAGAAACGTAGCCAAGATAATGAGTAATCCTCTCTTCATTCTTTCATGCGCCCTATTGAAATCGGAACTCATCTCGGCCAACAAATCGGAAATTAATAATTGAGGTGAACCGTTTATGTTATTGGAAGGCGAGCGGCTTTGTAACTACAAAAGTACTAGGGGGAAACGGTTTGCTTTCTTCCTCATTCAATAGACGGAGCTGCTCTTGGCTGCCATAAGCTTTGTTCCAACTCATCGAGGCTGAGGCTGAACTGCGCAGGGGGACGCTCTTTATGAGAGAAACTGTAACATAATGACGGAACATTGTTGATATTGATTACAGTGTTTACCCGACTCGATATGCTTAGGGCTAAGTACGCATGTTCCCCTGCCAATCTTTTGTTCACAGAGCGGGCTTACAGTTTTGAATCTCCTATGGGAATTTTCTGCCTTCCACATACTCCCGTGGGAAGGAGATATGAATTCGGATTGTAGACGTTGGGCCGCAATGCGATAATCGCGACAACCATTTAGACCAGGAATCGAAATAATGTATAAGGGCACAAAATGAACTGAACAGTATCGAGATTATCTCTGATGATGTTGGGAGCATAGATCCAGACACTTCTTACTTCATTCGTTTTATTTCTTCGTACGTTTCGCCGACTTCTAAGGTGGCCTCTTCACCTTATCTCCTTCAATCCATCATTTAGCCCATCCTCATTCCATCCATCTCCACCTCCTCCATCCCGTCATCATCATTCCAATCCAATTCCACAAATAAACTATTTTTCACTTAATTCACTTAATTTGAGGTTGCTGTGAGATTACCAAACCCCCCACAGCAATCTATTTGCTTTACGAGGCATTTCGGGCGTTACTAACTCGACAATTAAAAAAACCTAACAAGTAGCAGTGAAGTTAGCGTCACTTACTCGATTTAGCATGACTCCAGTCTTGTTCTTACTGTCTGTCTTTCAGCCGTCTGCAGAGCGCTCGAGGGAGTTACTTCAATCGGTTGGAGTTACAGCTCCGGGTTTATTCAAACCGCTGATTTTCCTTAGCGATTTTCTCCGCAGAAACTCACAATTTTCAGGAAAAATTGGTCATTCCCTCTTTGGCTGACACCAAATAACAGAATTCAGGCCATTAGGAACGAAAATAGAAAATAGGCGTCTTCCCCATTGAACTGGAGTACTGGCGTGCGCAAATCACCAAGTACTTCCATGTTTGAGACGGTAACAGGTATAACCAATTGTAGAAATCAAGAAACTCACCAGGAAGCCGCAATGGTAGTACACAACTAATGTTACTAAAAAATCAGTACCAGAAGACACTAAAACAGAAAAACGCACGAATTAGAACAATAATGCGGAAGTGCAGTGACACCATTATCGAATTGAAGGAGCGATTCAAAGAATTGACCCATTGTCAGGCTCCATTGTCATTGATTTTCGGTGACAATTTCAAGAATTTAGCTGTTATAGGAGAGTATTTTTAGTGGATTTGTTGTTTTTGGCCCAATTGGTCTGACAATGGCTCAATTCTTTAGCTAGGTTCAATTTTAAGGTTATTTTGTGGGTTTTCTTCAGGCAAGGTTGTATTTGGTATCAGTTTCCATAGATTTTTGGACGCTGAATCGAATGAGACCATCCAAGCCAGGGTCGATATAGCTTTGTTGGTTTCCGAGTTATCGCAGCTTTTGTGATGAATTTGGTAGATTTTCAGAAATTTGGCATGAGGGTATAATTCGAGAGTTCGTGGAGCTCTAAAATAGTTCTATATTCGTTGGAATGGTCGTAAAACACAAAATAAAAATGATTAAAATTACAATAGTTGCTACGGAGTTTACCTTATAGTTTCTAATCTATTTTTCTGTTGGAAAGTTCACGAATGTTCGGAATAATTACTATCACAAATGGATAGTCTTCTCAAATCATTATTGGAGCGAAGGATTAATAAACCACTACTTATACAATTATTTGTAGCGTTTTTTATTAGATATTCATATTCTACAAGCCTTGAAACGTAAAACATCAATTTTGAGGGGGTTAGAACAATTTTACTTCCATAATACGTAGTAAATTTAAATATTGAGATCGTTTACCAATGATGTGTAGAGCTAATTAATAACTTCAAATGAAATTGGTTATATTTACAATTGACTCCATTAGATTTAAAAAATTGAAAAGTTTTAGTCAAAACAGCGAACACATCTCGAAAAGAATCGGCGGCCTCCAGAAGAAGAATGTTCTAGAACAAAAGATCCGGATTTATCCGCTTGAACATATGAGCCGTTGCTATGGCGCGCGTCGTTGCCGGTGATCTTTTTAATAATGCAGTGGAGGGACAGCCACATCACTCCCCCTCCAGTGCTAACGTAGGAGTTCTGCGACGTATCTGTCCGGGAATCTAACACGACGTCCAGAACGAGTAGTCGAAGACGAAGGTGAATCTTGACGTAATTTGGGCAAGTCCGTGGTGGTGTCTTGAAGGTCTGCGCAGGGTTCCGATTTTCGAGAAGTCTCGTGGAGATCGCTGGTTAGCAGGAAAGCTGGTTTCAGCCGATCAATTGAAACAGAATTTTCGCCTCTTGGAGTCGCGATGGAGAAAAATTTCTCTGATCGGGAGATAACGCGAAACGGACCGTCATACACAGGCTGTAGTGGTTTCCTAACCGCATCGTGTCGCACGAAAACATGCGAACAAGACGACAAATCCGGATGAACGTAGGGTGATCGCGACGAATGATGCTTGAATTCGACTGGTCGAAGTTTGGAAATATGAGTATGGAGTGTGTAGAGCAGATCAGGAACGCTGGAATCCAAGGGAACATCAATGAAGAAATCGGCTGGAAGCCGAAGAGGTTCTCCATAGACAAGTTCTGCGGGTGATACGCCGTAGTCCGGAATTAAGTACGAACGAAGTCCAAGCATGACTAAAGGCAATTTGGCTACCCAATCGTCTGAAAGCTGAGCCTTGAGGGCTGCCTTGAGGCAACGATGCCAACGCTCTATTGCTCCGTTCGAGGCTGGATGATACGCAGTGGTCTTTACGTGATCGACACCTAATAATTTCGTCAAGGTCGAAAACAATTGACAGTCGAACTGCTTGCCCCTGTCAGTGGTGATAAGCTGGGGAATGCCAAAACGAGCTATCCAGGAATGGAGAAAAGAATTCGCGACCGTTTCTGCAGAAATATCAGCAATAGGAATGGCTTCAGGCCAGCGGGTATATCTGTCGATGATAGTCAAAAGGTATTTGAAACCTTGCGACGAAGGAAGTGGACCGACGATGTCTACATTCAAGTGAGAAAATCGCCGATTACCAGGAGAATACGTCTGCACAGGGCTTGAAGTGTGACGCCAAACCTTCGATCGCTGACATTCAACGCATGTTTTGGACCACAAAGCGACATCGCGTTTTAATGATGGCCAACAAAACCGAGAATTGACTAGGTCTACTGAAGCCTTAACGCCAGGATGAGCTAGCGAGTGAAGCGCGTCAAATATAGGTCGCCGAAAATGATCGGGTACGAAAGGTCGTAATTTCCCCTTTGAGTCATCGCAAGTTAGTTCAAGATCATTCTCGAGATGAATGGTTTTGAAATTTGACGAATCTGACGAACGTAAATGCTCAAGTTCTTTGCAGGTGGTTTGCGCAACTGCAAGGTCATGAAGTGGAATCGAGGACGGAACAGAAATACTTGCAATACGAGAGAGCATATCAGCAGGAATATTCTGATACCCGGGCACGTATCGAATGTCAGTCGTGAATTGACCTATAAAATCGAGATGCCTGAGCTGACGAGGTGAAGCTTTCTCTGGTTTCTGTTCGAAAGCGTAAGTCAACGGTTTATGGTCGGTATGGATTGAAAATTGTCGACCCTCGAGAAAATATTTGAAATATTTGACACCTTTATACATGGCCAAAAGTTCACGGTCGTACGTAGAATAGGAACGTTCAGCACCCGAAAATTTTTTAGAGAAGAAGCCTAGAGGTTCCAGGACGTCTTCGCGAAGTTGCTGAAGTGCTGCACCAACGCCGAAATCTGACGCATCTACCGAAAGTATGATAGGAAGGTCAAAAGAAGGATGAGCGAGAAGGGTAGCATTTGCGACGTCGTTTTTGACAGTTTCGAAAATTCGTGACGTTTCAATGGACCACTCTACTTTACGTTTGTCCTTGCGTTTAGGTTCACCACACATGTCATAAAGAGGTTGCTGTTTCAACGCAGCGTTCGGAAGAGAGCGACGATAAAAATTAATCAAGCCCAAAAATTTTCGAAGTCCTTCGATGGTCTCTGGCTGCGGAAAGTTTAATATTGCTTTGACTCGGTCCGGAAGTGGAACGATACCTGCTGCTGAAATTTTGAATCCAAGAAATGCTACTTCAGGAACGTTGAATTCGCATTTTTGAAGGTTGACACAAATTCCATGGCGATTGAGACATTCAAAAAGCTGATTGAGGTGGACACTATGTTCTTCCTCGTTTGACGATGCGACCAAGATGTCATCAATATAGGAATAAACGAACGGTAAGTGTCGAAGTACGGAATGTAGGTATCTCTGGAAGGATTGAGCAGCGTTTTTTAAACCAAACGGAAGTCGAAGGAACTCAAACAAACCAAAGGGTGTGGTTACAGCGGTTTTTTGGATGTCGTCTGGGTGAACTGGAATGTGATGAAATGCTTTCACAAGGTCAATTTTGGAGAAAATAGTTTTTCCGAAAAGCTGGCTATTGAAATCTTGGACATGAGGGATGGGATACTTGTCTGGAACAGTCCTGGAATTTAGAGTGCGGTAGTCACCGCACGGCCTCCAAGTACCATCTTTTTTTGGTACAAGATGCAGAGGGCTTGCCCACGAACTTTTCGACGGTCTACAAATACCCAAATCAATCATTTGTTGAAACTCGAGTTGAGCCTGCGCTAATTTTTCAGGTGGCAACCTGCGAGGTTTGGCAGTTACTGGTGGACCGGTAGTAGTAATGGTGTGGAAAAAAACAGGATCAGGATCTTGAAAGGCCGGATTATCCTTCAAAACGTTCGGATATTTCTTTAGAAGATCGGCGTACCTGTGTGTAGGATCAATTAAGTGAATTGATGAAACAAAGTTCGAAGGAAGTACAGAACCAGTTTGCGAAATATTTGTACGAGAATCGATCAACTTTTTGTTCCTTAAATCAACCAGCAGTCCAAAATGTTCAAGAAAATCAGCGCCAAGGATAGGTGACGAAACATCGGCAATGACGAAAGGCCAACGAAAACTGCGACGGAGACCTAGGTCAAGATTAACGAGTTTTTCGCCATAGGTGTTGATGATAGTATGATTCGCAGCGAAAAGAGTGCGATCAGTTTTTTTTGGCTTGTCAAGTTTTGACGGAGGAAGGGCGGAAATGTCAGATCCACAGTCAACTAGATATTTAGTGTTGGTCAGGCGATCGAAAACGAAAAGGCGACGACTTTGACCCGCCACTTCGGAACTCGTCGCGTCAACGAAGTGGGGTTCTAGTTTTCCGACTTGGTTGCAAAATCACACGGAGGAATGCATTTTTTAGCCCTATCCGAAAAATTGGAATGATACCAGCACAATTTACTTGATGCGGAGCCACGCGAATTAAAACGCTTGCCTGAACGAGATCGCGATCGAAATGGAAAATTCAATCGGGAATTTGATCGAGATCGAGACTTGAGTTCGTTGATCGACAAGGTAAGTTCGGCTAATTGCGCCTCGAGACGACCCATGCGATCCGGAGACGAAACTCTAGCATTCGGTTGACAACTAACTGCATGAACGGAATGCTGCGGCGAATATTCTAAAATCTTATCTGCCATCTCAGCTTGTTTATCTAGCGAATCAGAACTCGGAGCTAAAATTGATCGAATGTTCACAGGTAGGTGTTGAAGAAACATCGTTTTCAAAAATTCGTCAGTAACCTGGGATTTAGCTAACGATCTCATTTCCCGTAAGAGCTGGGAAGGTTTTTTGTCACCTAGTTCGAGCTCGGTCAATAATTTTTTGATTCTTGATCCATCTGATTCGGAAAATTCTGCAACGAGACGGGTTCGGAGTTCGCTATACGGAAATGATTGCGATGGCTTGGTCAGATAGTCGGATATCATGTCCGCGATATCTGAGTCCAAAGCTGCGACTACATGATCGTATTTGGTAGATTCGGAGGTGATACCAGATTTTCGAAAAATCGCGTCAATTTGAATGAACCAAGTATTGATATTTTTCCGCCAGACGGGAGGAAGTTTTACGGAAACTCTCGCGACCTGGGCATCTGCTCCCGAATTATTCGAATCACTTGGATCAGGATCCATCGTACGAATTACGTTCTAGCTTAAGTTAGGGAACGATCTCACCAAAGCTGTAGAACTACGATGTGAAGTCGCGAATCGAAAATTCGAAGTTCATTTTGAAGTCGGGTTCACCAATTTACCTATGATGTGTGGTGCTAATTAATAACTTCAAATGAAATTGGTTATATTTACAATTGACTCCATTAGATTTAAAAAATTGAAAAGTTTTAGTCAAAACAGCGAACACATCTCGAAAAGAATCGGCGGCCTCCAGAAGAAGAATGTTCTAGAACAAAAGATCCGGATTTATCCGCTTGAACATATGAGCCGTTGCTATGGCGCGCGTCGTTGCCGGTGATCTTTTTAATAATGCAGTGGAGGGACAGCCACAATCGTCTGAAAAGTCAAATTTGGATTCCTGAAAAAGAAATGAAATTCCATGACATTTTCAGGAAATGAGGAAATGTTTTCCTAATGAATGAGCAAAATTAGGTTTTTTTCAAAATTTGAAAACACAGTGTACATTTGAGGTATAAGGGTTCAAAGTTTTTTCTGTTTTGATTTTTACAGGCTATATCGCTATATTATAAGAGTCAATATTTTTCTACGTTTGAGGGCTTGAAACGTCGGTTGTGGCAAGCAGAAAACACCAGATTTTTTGTATATAGGTTCACATACAGTTCATCCACGTAATGAGCCTTTTTCACGATTTCACTAGTGCATGTTTTGCATTTTATTTTTACAGGCCGCAAAACTCAATGTATTTTAACGTTCAAGGTCTTAAAATCTTAAGGTCGGCGATTGAATGATGCCTGATTTTTGTAAAGTGGGTCACATGCAGTACTTATGTTCTGCTGGCTGCAACGATCTATGTATTCGATTGGTTGGGGTTCTAATGTTTATATCGACGAGTGAGTGACTCCTGATTTCCCCTTAAGGACTGGTAGGTAATACTGTTGTCGTTTTTGCTATCAAAATAGTCGCATTTCACAAAACTTGGCTTATGTTGTAAAGTTCATGTACGGCTCTTCCACGTTAACATAGTTTTTTTCTTCTATTTTCGTGTGTCCTGGCCAGTCGTTCAGTAACAGTCGTCGTATAATAGCGTTGCGGCTTTTGAATGAGTCTTTCGAATCATAATTGATTATACCAGTACCCGACTCAAACATGAAAGTACTGCGTGATCCATGCTGACGTCTGGGTTAAAGTAGATATTCTTAAACTTAAAACAACGTAAAGGAAAAATTCCAAATGTGCTCTAAACGATAAATCAGTGGTGTGTATTGGTTTTATTTATTGGATTGCATGGTTTTAAACTGGATATTAGAATTCTACATGCCTTGAGACAAATAATATCAATTTTTTAGTGAGAGGAGAATTTCTTTTGTCGGGCGACTAGAATGGCTTATTATTGAATAATAATTTAAAAAAAAACACTAATTTTGAGTTGGCTACGAAGTAACTGAGTTCAATCGGTGAATGCTTGAAAATTGTAGTATGTGTGATAGATTGAAGTCTTGTGTGTTTTCAAAGGATGTTGAAAATAATTGTTTAGTATTTTGTCAGATTTTCACTCACGAAACATTAAAAAAAATCTTTAATGGCTTTTGGCAAAAGACTCCAAGAGGAAAATAACTACTCGGTGCAAGTTTTGATCTTTCCAAAGAAATAATCAATCGGCAGAGCTTGTACGGGCCGCTGTGCACGTAAAACAAGGACATCCGATACCTGTCGTCGGGCCACATATAGCCGCGTCTTCTGGGTGGCCCAAAATGTTCCTACCTTCGCGCCGAACTACACCCTCAAGAGGCTAAACGATCGAAATTGTGATGTCGATCGAGAACGCATCGAAGGAAGGAAGTTGTTGAAGTCCTGACTCTGAACGACAATTTGTGAAAATCGCAGATACGAGTACCTTTGTAGAAGCACAGATCGGCAGCTATTGTTGAACGATTGAAAACACGACCTACGCTCGAAAGAATCGATGATAAATTTCACTATTAACGGTAAAATTCAAAAAGCACGTGGTATTTGGGATGATCCGAATTCTTTTGGTTTATTATTCAATAATAAACCATTGTAATCGCCCAAGATGATACATTTTCTAACACCCCACAAAGTTTGATGTTTTACATTTCAAGGCAAGTAGAATCCGAATATCCAATAAAAACGCTGCAAATGACGTGCGTTCTGTCCGTACGCCGTACGCCTGCCAAACTATAATAGCTACATTCTTGAGATCACCTCAGAGCGGCGCAGTTCTTGAACCACAGTGCCAGCTCAATTTTAAGGGTATTTTTGGGGGTTTTGAGGGGGAGAAAATTCATATTTTCCAGGGTTTTCCAGAAAAATGTGTATTTGGTATCAAATTCTATAGATTTTTGGACGCTGAATCGAATGAGACCATTCTGGGGTCGATTGCTTTATTGTTTCTCGAGTTGGAATGCTCGTCGAGCACTCTATTCAACTATACCGTAAGGCCAAAAATTCAGATTTTAATTTGGAAATTAAGAAAAACTGTTAGATCTATGCATTTTGTTTTGTACTTTTTATTCAATTTTGTTAATTTACTTTTTTCAATAAATTGAAAAGAGGTATTATTTGGTTGATTACAGACTGTTTGGGCCAGTTTATTAGTGATGAAGAATTTCAAATAAGGAAGTCCAGCTACAATATTATCGCCAGAATTATTGATCAGGATACTTAACATTTTGCGACTTACAGAAGCTTACTTTAATACTTTGCGTAAGTCGGTATATTCGCACGAATGATTTCTGAAGTCGTCCAAAACTTTGAAAAACGGTTCGAGGGTGAACAATTTTTTTTGTTTCAGCAGTAGTAAAGGAAGCCCACACTTGAATCTGAAACGAATGACGTACTCGAGTGCACTCGATCAAAACGATACGGAGGGTTGGAGAACGGTGGGATGAAAATTGCGATACCTTTTGACTCTTAGGAAAAAAATGTTTTTACAAAATGTTGATATAATTTTTACCTGACATTTTTCACTTCCTGGGTCAAATAGAAACACAGATCTATGCTGTTATGATGCCAACTAAAACAATCACAATTAATTGATTGTGATAGAAAATTAATCACAATAAATTAATTATTTAGTCCAGGACATCAACCATCTCAACTTACATATATCTATAATGTATATATATAAAAATTGAGTTGGTATATATAAATTAATCGAGTTTTTGTCCAATCGATACCCAACTTTGACCGTGCCAACTACGAGACTCAAATATGAACAGTTTACGTTTACAAACAGTGAAAGAATTGCTTTCTTTCAGAAGTTAAGAGGTCTTAAACCAAGCTCCATAAAAACATCAATAGCTCCCTTATTATGTAAAATTAATTTTTTACTTCGGTAGAAATCTCTTGCGGACTACTTCCAACTAAAAGAGTTTTTATTTTCTTTTTCTTCTCTACGTGGTTGGGAATGATGCTCGAAAAACTTAATAAATGTGAAAATTGGTATCACGTTTTTAGCCATACTATCTTCTCTACACGCCATATCAGAATATCGAATAAAAATTTGAGCTAGGCGCTCATAGATACAATATAAACAAAATGACGTCAAAAACAAAACAAAATGGGCTATGTTCCTAGAAGTTATAAGCTCGGAAAGCCACAATAAATTGCTATTTTCTCAAAAATCACGTTTTTTGGCATTTCTCCGTATCTGCAGCCGTAACTACTGGATTCTTTATTCAAAAATTATGACATCTACCTGGACAATAAACCTTAAAAAAAACATATATATATATATATGAAAATTGAAAAATTAAAATAAAATAAAAAGTAATCCGACCTCAGTGAACCCTTTCTTCCTTCCTTGCGTGTGTTAAATCGGATGACCAAAAATCATAATCTCTTCTCGTGTTCCGCGAACCCTTTCCCGATTTCATACGCCGATTTTCATTTCGATGATCATTCGCCGATTTTAAGTGTGCTGACGTCAATTAGCACAAAAATGTTTTTAATAGGAAATGATCCTTGGCCGTGACTTTCAAAGGGAACGAACTATTGTGTATGGCCAGCTATTGGCTGAAAAAATGCGATAAAGCTGCCGGAATTCTCGACTTCTATTCAAATACATTGTTTAAACTAATAGCTCCAACTGGTGTAGATAATTTAGAACCGTTTTAAACTACCCAATCAGCCAACAATATTCGGATTCAAGGACTTCTTCATTGGCGCTAATTTACATGTAATTTAGACTCTTCGAAAGAAAATCCGATCTTGTATACGTCTACATCCTGTCGTTTGTAAGGTCTAAGGAAAGCAACGAAACTCCTGCATTTTGTGACATCCTGTGCGGGAAAAAACGTAAGTAACGAAAGAAAACGACGGGTCTTATTGGAAGGAAGCCTATCGCAAGGCCTGTGATGTCATCTTGTTAGGGGTTGTCGCATGATAGATAATAATTACTTCTACCCTGAGGCAATGGTGCTATTCATTGAATACCTGTGTGGTCTCAACGACCCCTGTTGCGGGAGAGAGCCCTGAATTACCCTTTAATGGATATGGTAGCGATGTCTTTATACTTCAGGATAACTAGATTGACTGGTATCTCCGTCGACTTTCGTATAAAAATTTCGCCTCGGGGGGTAGTAAGTTTTTCAATAAAGAAGCAAACTTAAGGGGTGAGTTTTTTTTTTAGATATCAAGATTTGATCTAGCAAATTATTGTATTGTGCTAGGCCTTACAAAAATAAGTACCGATTGGTACTCGAAAATATAAAATGCTCAGGATTTCAATTTCTTGTTCAATTAAGTAAATCAGGAAAAATGATACATCCACGGTAAAAAATATATTGAGTTGTACGGATCGTTGTTATTTTTCCCGATCAATTTTGAAAGCGTACTTACATGGATCTAAAATATTTTTGTACGTCATACAATTATTTTACACCAGTAGCATACGAATTTGCTTAGACTGGCACGGGTTGCCTGTAAATTTCGGGCACGGGATCGTATTATAATCAGTAACGCAAAAATTGTGCGCCATTTTGGTATATTATTCAGTTATAAGTAATTCTCATTGCCCAAAAAGAGTTTTAACTACCCCTCAACCCCCTCAAAATGCGATGTTTTACGTTTCAAGGTATGTAGAATCCAAATATCCAATAAAAATATTCTGTCCGTCCGCCGCACGCTGTCAAAACTTTCTGACTTGAACTATAGTATCTAAATTCTTTGAATATAAATTCGTTTTTTTTGTGTAGTATTTTTTCTTTTTTTTTAGTAAAATTTGTTGGAAAAAAAACTTTCGAGAATTTTTTACCTGACGGCCTACCTCAACGACCTACATGCATACCACATGAAACCTACCCACATGAAATACCTACATGAAATTTTTTCCTTCACGAAGTTTTTTCCTTTTTTTCTTCGATCAGTCTCCTCAGCAGTATTGTAATGCAAAATTACGAGTGCTTCACTTAAAAGATGTCCAATCATACCTCTGTGTTACCAGAGGCGACAATGAATATCAACTTTTTTCCAGACAACGAAACGCTGGCTTGTTTTGCAAAATTTTTACCAAGGAACCATTGAGCGGCCTAATCGAGGGTTTTCAGCCAGTTGAAGTTGAAGCAAACTAACCCGTGATCAATCGCTAACAGAGGTTCATCATATCAAGAAACGCGTTTTCTAAGATGTTGTGTAATATCACCGTACGACAGAAACACTTCGTTGTTAGTTTAGTTTCATGTTTACAGTTTCCTACAATCAATAATATTCTAAAATATATAAATTCATTCTTCTCTCTGGACTCGAGTAGCACAGTCATTCGGTTACCTTACAATGGCGACGGGCTAGAGGAGGAATGAAAAGCAAAATCTAAAACCATCAAGAGACGATGAGATCCGAATCAGAAAATGAGGAGTCAGAAGAAGCTTACCAACGAAGAACTCCTATTCTGAAGGATTTTGACATAGATTCGTTTCAACCAGGCGACGACGACGACGACGACTGGGAATATTGGGTGAAATGATTGAATATAACGCTCTTGGCCTGCAGGCTAGATGAAAGAGAACGGTGTTACTATTTACTTGCCAAAGTAAGCCGCGTTGTGTTCAAATTTTTAGTATATTATTTTCATCCTACGAATGTTATGGACGGTAGAGCTGACAACTCACTGTGTGAACGCCTCTTATTCAATCAGCTCGAACGATACGGGGGCAAGACTGTTTCAGCATTCCTTGGCCGTCTCCGTTCTCAGGCTTCAAAGTGCCATTTTGGAGAATTTCTCCAAGAACGCTTGAGAGATCAATTGCTTTTTGGAATCAATAACATTGAGTGGCAATAAGAGATTTCACGAAAGAAAAGTTCAAAAAAACGATAAAAAAAATATCAATCAGGAGGCGATTCAGAGGTGAAAAGAAAGTCTTTCAATCATTTGGGAAATGAGAATAATAATTTTTATATTATTAGGGGAAGTGGTCCAATAAATCGGGAAGTGGTCAGGTCTATACGGGTAGTAAAGAAGTCCTTAAAATGTGTAGTTGGTGGTTGAGTTGCTGCGAAGTTCGGACATTTTTGTTATTTTTTCCTTTTCAGAGTTTATTTTATAGGACAATAATTGTAAAGTTTTTTTTTTTTTTTTTTTTTTTTTTTTTTTTTTTTTTTTTTTTTTTTTTGTAAACGTGTTTTTTATTGGATAATTGAACATTACAAGCCCTGAAACTTAAAACGTCAAATAATTAAAATTACGTTAGTAGCTATGAAGTGTTCTCCCTTTAGTTACCGATAAGTTGCTATGTGGAAAATTGTATAAATGTGTTCAGAATAGTTACTATCACAAAATAATGGATGATCTTCTTGTTTCATAATTGAAGCAAAGGAATTATAAACCACTGTAGAATCTTCTTTTTTTTTAAATTTATTGGATGGAAAGGAATGTGAAATTCTTATATTCAAATACAGCTTGAGCCAAATAGCGATAAAGTATGCTCTACAAAATCTATCCAACAACCTGTGATCATAAAATACATCTGTTTGTGCTCACCTATTTCCTCTCCATCAAGGCAGAACGTCTGCGTAGTTTTGAATTTCATCCAAGCTATCGAAACATTGTATGCGGAGATAAAGATTTCCATAGGTGCCTCAAAAAAAATACGACTTCATTAGTCGGAAATGCCGACGTTAGTCGTAATATTTTGATAACCGGAGCAGGTGCCAACGCCTGTTCGTACGAGTCGAAGGCGGATCTGTCTCGTCTGCCTGACCTGCATCCGTCGCTGCCAACGGACAACAAAAGACACAAAACACTGACTTCGAAAAGATAAGGGATCAGTGGATTGAGGTTTGATTTGAGCAGTGAATGGATACGCAATATTCAATGATACGGAGAAATCTCGAATGAAAAAAAAAATTAAAAATAAACCCACGGCGCAAGGTTGAAATTTGAATACGAAATTAAAAAGAACGGAGGGTCGGCGACTGATGGATATGGAAATGAGCGTTGGGTCAGGGTGAACTGGATTTCGGTACAATGCGTTGAGCCGGATAAAAAGGATGCAATTTGTTAATGCACTTTTGACTTTCTCAGCTACTCGTCGGCTGCTCGCTCCGAATCGAAACGAATCGATGAACTCAAGGCAAAGGAATTACGTGATATTATGCTACTCTAAAATACAAATTAGATATCATTTTTTCAGTTTATTATTCAATCGTAATCACCCAAGGAAACCAGTGGTGTGCTTAGATCACACAGTACTTCCATGTTTGGGTCGGTAACTGTAATAAACATTATAAATATAAATAAAATATAAACCCTTTATTAGCTGGCCGAGCACTTTCGCCAATTCGGGCATCCTCAGGGCGAAAGTGCTCGGCCAGCTAATAAAGAATTGGAGAATGAGTCACCTGGTTTTTCTCCACCTCACAACCCCCGGACATCAAGAAATGCGACGAGAAGGAGAAGTAAAATATAAATGTTCGAGGTATGTGAGAGGGAGAGAAACAAGGCGATTCATTCCCCGATCGTTTTACCTTGTCGCCCTTATGACGCCCGAACGGGCGAACGTACTCGGCCAGAAAATATACAATCGGTGAACGCGTCGCCTGGTTTCTCTCCCCTTCACAATCCACGGACATCGAAAAATGCGACGACAAGAAAGAGGACGTTATTACTCTACAACTGGTATTGAAAAACTAGCTAGGAGAAACCAAAAGTAGAAAAACGCACAAATAAGTAGGTTAATAATGCGGAGGTGCAGTATGTGAGCCTAATATAACGATACAAGCCAAGTTTTGTTAAATCTGATAATTTCTATGAACCTCCAGCGTCATAAATGTAGATTTTTCACGGTCTTTAAGGATCAAAATACTCAATAAACCGCATAAAGCGGAAGCACGGTGTGTGATCCAATTGATACATAAAAGGTTTTGTGAAATTGAGTCATTTTTTAGGCAAGGAGACCCTAATATTCAAAAGTGCACAAATAGAATAACTGAAAATGCGAATCACGAGGAAGTATACGGTGTGTGACACAGATAATAAAAATCAAGCGACATTCAGCTGTCATGAAGAAACATTTCAAGTCCCCCAGCATTTGAATATCTTTTTTGCAGTCTGAAAAAACGTCAATATGCGTATAACCAGGTAGTACTGTATGTGACCCACGTAATCAGAATCAGAATTCACCAGGGAAATCGTAAAAAAAGCTTATCATGTGGAGGTACGGTAAGTGACCCAGTATACTAAAAATCAACCATCGTCATAAAATATTAAACATTTTAAGACCACAAAAGTCAAGAATACTAACTCGTATGGCCTGTCAAAATCGAAACAGAAATAACTTTGAACGGTTATATCTCGCAAGTACTGTGTGTTATCCATAATCCTGAAATGGCCAATTTAGCTCATTCACTAGGAAAACATATTCTGAAATTTTCTTGAGTCGTTCATTTATCACCGAGATATAATATATAGAATATTGATTTTTGCGGCCTATAAAAAGCCCAATACAAAAAACGGAAACGGCGGATGTACTGTGTGTGATCAAAATGATACATAACAAGTTTTGTGAACGGGTTCAAAGTTAGTCATATTGAAAGCAAATAAACCCGAAAACTACAAAAGAGCTCGACACATGTTAACGACTCTACCATGGAAGTACTAAGTGATCTAAGCACACCACTGGTTTTATTATTATTTTAAAAACAATCATTTTTCAAGCGCCGTACAAGCCGCTCAATTATATTCAGCTAAGGCGCAGCCTCGCAGAATGATTGTACGATAGATTATTATTTCTTTGCTCTAGATATATAAGAAGACTCTCCATTTGTGATTATAACTATTCCGACGTTTGTGAACGTGGAGCTATAAAAAACCCAAACATTGAAGTACTGTATGATCCAAGCACAACACTAGTTTTCACTTTGATTCCTACTCATTTCTGATTATAAGACAATTTAGCTTTAATTCATCCGCATTCTGTATCCCAGAATCATATTTTAACGCTCGCTCCTTGATTTGTAAGAGTGTTGGTCGATTGGACTCCAATGTCTTCTTAAGTACTGTGGTTTAGATTAATTTATTCAGCCCATGATTCCCTTAACGAGGGAGACGCCCACCCTCAGTTCTGAAATCACATTTTTCACTACACGGAGTTGCTTTTTTCGAGAAACGTTCTACAAACAAAACATAACGGTGTCTTGTAGATAACGCTGAAATACGTGTGTCGTTTTTATTATGTTAATAAGTCGGCGATGAAGGCTTTACGGTGTAACACTGGAAAAAGGACGTGGAAAAAGCTTCATTAAACCTACCGTATAGTCTGGTGCCTAACTTTGAATAGCTTAGGCATCGTTGTGTGTCAACCAAGTCTTGTCAGACGACGTTTGAGCTGGTTAGGAATACAAGTTGTACTGAATGGTGCACTTGATTGGACGGATCATGTTGGGGTATTGCTGAGAGCTTTGAACTCTTGGCGCTTACTCAGAAGCGGTATTCCTGTCATGAACTTATGTTACACTCCTTAGAAAAATAAAATACTCCCTATTCTTTCTACGATCAGCTCAAAATTATTTGTTAAATTAAGGCTCTGTTAAACTTAAATTGGTCTTTGGTGGTCTAAATGTATAAGTTTATAGTGGGCCCATGTAATTGTGATGCCTGAACATAAGAATACTATTATAGTGTTTAATGGAGGAATGTGTATTAGGTCAAAAGGAATGATTCCTATTGGAGGCCAAATACCCACAACTTCTATTGTTGGGGCTAAACTTCTATGAAAAAATGCTCAAAAAATAATACAAATAATATCACTTCTGAAGTGGTAAAAAGCATTATTCGTAGCTTTAATCCTTGGGTTCCATTACTTGTAAGTTTTCCTTGAATTGTGCCTTCTCGAATACGTTGCTGCTTCACGGCATCATTGATTCATGGTTAATAAGATAATTAGTACCCCATATCAGTATTTTATAATCGTTTTTGAGGAATAGTATAACTAATCCTTCAACAAAAGTTAAGGCTCCAATTGAACCGGTCAAGGGTCAGGGACTGACATCAACCAAAAGAAGGGGTTGATTGTATTTGTTGCTCGTATAAAACTTCTTTAGAATAGAGAGTAGAAAGTACAGAAAATACATACGTTGGATTATTACAACGGCAATTTCAAATGTTATTAGTATGATTTGACCCCCAAAAATTAACGTTATGGCGATATATTACTTATCTATATTACCCCCCCAATTATCGTAGTTATAAATATTCAGCAGTTATATTTTCTGGTAGTCGAACCGCATATGACCCCGGTCTGATCAGTACTGGTAGTTTTTATTTGTGTGTTGTAAAATTATTACGTACCTAAACATGAAAGTAAACTACGGATAGGTTTTAGTGAAAATATTGACGGTAGGATGATTATAACCCGAAAATTGTCTTCTCAAGTTTAATGATATATTTGTAGCAGGATGGAATGTTCTAAAAAAGTTTATTACCATAAACAAATTATTATAGGTTTTCGGTAATTTTTTCAAGAGTTTTCTTTATTTATATTACTCTTCCTAATTTATTAGGAATAGATCGTAAAATTGCATTTGCAAATAAGAAATATTACAAGTGAGTTTGCGGGAAACCGTTACTGAAAAACAGATTGGTAACTATGGAGAAAAACTCCGCAGCAACCATTGAAATTTTAATCATTTTTATTTTTCTTAATTTCCAAATTATAAGCTAAGTTTTTTGCCTAACGGTACAGTTGAAGTTGAGTGACAGAAAATTATTGATTAACTTTCTGCATCTAAGGGTAATCTACTGAAATTTTCATTGGAGTGCGTTGCTGACCGTACCGGGTAACCATTCGCACAGCATTTCGTCGCTTATACCTGAAATACAATTCAGAGAATTCGATTTCTACACGTCCCATACATTGCATTTACCACATGTGCATGCGATATAGTTAACTGATATACATATCGAATTAGCCCTTATTCTGACAACTAGAATTAAGTATTTTTTTGTAAGATTTCTTCGCTTCATGGGGTCCCAAATAACCTACAATGACAGCTTAAAATAATGTACATAAATATACATACCTGGAATACATACATAAATATGCATACCTACATGGCTACTTGATGGTGCCCCCCACTCGGCGATATCCTCCTACTCAATATCACAGCAAAACGCTTCAACGCATGCAGCATGGTTAATTTAGCGACCGACATGAGATGAGGCATATGAAAGGAAATAAATAGCGAGATAGTAAACTTACCATAATAGAAGTTCGGCACACAACGATTATGGAAAAGAAAACAAGTATTTTCCGAATTAAAACAGTTAACAACGAGGCAGACAGTAGGTAGGTAACCTCAGGTTTGAATCTGAATCACACTGAATTTAACAAAATGCCACCGCCCATTCGAAACGGCACTGAAGGGGGTGCGAGCATTCCAACCCGTGGACTAGGTCAACGGATAGCTGCCAATGCCAAAAGTGGTCAATTGCTACCTCCACAGTGTGAGTTAGTTGATATATGATAATTGTTAATACCCCTAATCTACTCGAACATGGAAGTACTGTGTGATCTGGGCATACCACTGGTTAAATTATTCTGCGGATGCCATGAACACTGTCAGATGGATAGTACCCCCCGAATCCCCCCTTTATCAGATTGTTCATACGTCAAGAGATTTACATCGTGATTCATTCGCTGCCGTTTGAATTAATTATTTTAGTGAAAGAACTGTGTGACGAGCACTGATTGTAGAACATACTTTATTATGAATAAGACCCGTTTGAGACCTCTGTCATCCTTTTCATTTGAAAAACAAACAGTCGGAATCATCGACTTTTTCAAACCCCTTTTGTTTTCGTTGAAAAGGACCGACTTTTTTGCTCTAGAGTCTTGAATCCGAATATGATATTAGTTTAGTTTGTTCAAACTTCAAATAACATGTTAGAAATAGTCGCTGAAAAATACACCGGCAAAACATAAAAATTAATGCTAACGGTCATTTATTATACACACTGGATCGAGTATTTCTGTTCAGAACTGCTATTTGTTGGGTGGGTGATTAGGATGGTGGATCCCTCTCTAAATGACGCACCGAACGTCAGACTCGAACTGCGTGGACTGGACCTCGGCTTCAACGAGTTCGGATAACTTTCATTAGCCGACCATATTATCAATCCGGACAGATTCTCTAGCACTTAGCTGATCAGAATCTCGGAGTCAATCACTCATGAGCAAAACTCTGATAACAAGCAGCCTCATCACGTCACTCGTTCCCTCGTCACTCTTGATCGTGAGTGCGTTAATCGTCCAAGAGAAACACGGTAGCCATCGCCGCCTTCGGCCAGTACCGTTTCTGGTTTATTATTCATAAATAATAAACCATTGATATCGCCCAAGAAATTTTTTTCTGACCCCCCTCAAAAGTTGGTGTTTCACGTTTCAAACCATGTAGAATCCGAACATCCAATAAAAAAAAACGCTGCAAATGATTGTACAGTGGTTTATTATTATTTGATTTAAGAAGACTATCCATTTTTTTGTCATTTTAAATATTCCGAACATTTTTTTGTGAACGTTCCCACCGAAAAAAAAACGCTACAAATGATTGAACTGTGGTTTATTATTATTTCGCTTCAATATTGATTTACGAACACTATCCATTTGTCATTTTAAATATTCCGAACATTTGTGAACGTTTCCACCGAAAAACAGATGGTAACTATTATAGGGGAAAACTCCGTAGCAACTAATGTAATTTTAATCATTTATATTTTTCGTAATTTCCTAATTAAAAGCTAAACTTATTGCCTAACGATACAGCTGGAGAGAGTGTTTGACGACCATTCCAATGAGTATAGAACGATTTTTATAGCTCCAAGAACTCTCGAGTTATACCCTCATGTAAAATTTCTGAAAATCTCCCAAATTCGGCACAAAAGCTGCGATAACTTAAGAACCAATAAAGCTATCGACCCGGCGATGGTCTCATTCGATTCAGCGTCCAAAAATCTATAGAATTTGATACCACGTACACATATTTGTGAAAAACCTTGGAAAATATGAATTTTCTCCTCCTCAAAACCCCCCAAAAATACCCTTAAAATTAAGCTAGCAAGTTAGTTCAAGAATTGGGCCGTCGTGGGACCGAGATTGATTTTTGGTGAAAATTTCAAATTTTTAGCTCTTACAGTTTGGCCGGAAAACTGCTAACGACGTACGGCGTACGGAGGACGGACAAAATTTTTTGGTTTATTATTCAATAATAAACCATTGTAATCGCCCAAGAAAAAAAAATTTCTAACCCCCCCTCAGAATTTGATGTTTTACGTTTCAAGGCATGTAGAATCCGAATATCCAATAAAAAAAATTCTGTCTGTCCGCCGTACGCCGTTAGCAGTTTTCCGGCCAAACTATAATAGCTAAATTCTTGAAATTTTCACCAAAAATCAATCTCGGTCCTACGACGGCCCAATTCTTGAACCAACGTGCTAGCTCAATTTTAAGGGTTTTATTGGGGGGTTTTGAGGGGGAGAAAATTCATATTTTCCACGGTGTTACAGAAAAATGTGTACGTGGTATCAAATTATATAGATTTTTGGACGCTGAATCGAATGAGACCATCGCCAGGTCGATGGCTTTATTCGTTCTCGAGTTATCGCAGCTTTTGTGCCGAATTTGGGAGATTTTTAGAAATTTGGCATTAGGGTATAACTCGAGAGTTCTTGGAGCTATAAAAATCGTTCTATACTCATTGGAATGGTCGTCAAACACTCTCTCCAACTGTATCGTTAGGAAATAAGTTTAGCTTTTAATTAGGAATTTAAGAAAAATAAAAATGATAAAAAAGTAGTCTTTAAAATGTGTAGTTGGCGAATGAGTTGCTGCGAAGTTGGGACATTTTTGTTATTTTTTCCTTTTCAGAGTGTATTTTATAGACAAAGTTTTTGAAGTCGGTTTTATTTTTTTTTTTTTTAAAGTTTTTTTTTTATTTTTCTCTTTTTAGTGACTTACAATTATGGACAGCTCTCTTTACAGAATTTTCCCAAGCTTTCATTATTGTGTCACTTACTACTAACCGTCCAAACTCAATTCATAAGTCCGTTGAACGTTGAAGTTCTAAAGTATAATGATTACCCTAACTATTTTCAATGTTATTATGTTGGTTGAGAGTGAGTTTGAACGTTTGGAATAATCCATCCACTGATTTGGGTCTCTTGGTCAACATACCGGATACTTTGATCCCATTGATACACCTTACAAAACTCAAATAATTGTCTACACCATTGCTGGTTACTGAATTGCACCGATTCACTCGTTCTTTATTTCTCAAACGATAATAGAGTTATGATTTCCTGAAGCGTATCCGCAATCACACTGAATGAGAGAATCCGAACCAAATTTCAGAAATTCGCCAAACGTTTGTGCATTAAAATGAAGTTATTTGGCCTTCAAAACCATGTTATTTATTGAAAATTTAACGCTGAATTCAAATCTTCCAACGAGAATGCTATGACTAACGTACTTTCCTTTCTACAAGCTTAAATAGTCAAAAAAACGTGATTTTGAAACAAATTTTCTAGAAATACGGCCTAAAAAGTATCTACTTTCAATCCAATCAATACCAAATTTAGATCACGTAAACTAGACTCAACTTTGAACAATTTAAGTTTAAAAACTATGGAAAAACAGTTTTCGTTTGGAAGTTAAGAGGTCTCAAACACAGGTCCATTAAAACATCGATTGCTCCCTTATTATGCCACCTAAACTTGATTTTTTACCATCGTTAGAAAGCTCTAGCTAAGTGCTTTCAATTGCGATAGTGTTCATATTTTTTTTCTCGACGTGGTTGGGAACGGTGCTCGAAAAACCTCAAAAAAGTGAAAATCGGCATCACGTTTTTTGTTACACTTTCTTCTCTACACGCTATTTTAGAATGCTGAACGAAAAATTGAAGCTAGGCCCTTGTAGGCAGATAATTTATGAACAAAATGACACCATAAACAAAACAATCAAGCAAGTATTCTAGACGTTATAAGCTTGCAAAGTCAAAACTTCCTTTCTTCGCGAAAATCACGTTTTCCGGCGTTTCTCCGCGTCTGGAGACGTAACTACTGGATGGACTCAATTGAAAAAATTAGGGGACCTACCTGGATAGTAACCCTTTCAAACAAAAAAAAAAGTAACCCGATCGGACGTACAGGAGCTGAACGCCGGTAGACAACACATACCGAGAAAGAAAAAAAAAAAAAAAAAAAAAAAATCCCGCTAGACGACCATAGTAACCTCCTCCTTGTTTGAAGTCGGTTAAAAATTTCAATAGTTGCTACGGAGTTTTCCCCTATTATTATAGTTATCATCTGTTTTTCGGTGGGAACGTTCACAAAAAAATGTTCGGAATATTTAAAATGACAAAAAATGGATAGTCTTCTTAAATCAATATTGAAGCGAAATAATAATAAACCACAGCTCCTTCAGCTCCTGTACGTCCGATCGGGTTACTTTTTACTTCCATGTTTACGTAGTAAATGGAAGTATTGAGATCGTCTGAAAAGTCGAATTCGGAACCGAGGTCCTGATGGAAGAAATTTTCATAGTGGTATACTCAGAAACACTTTCTGAACAAGTGTCTGTGTGTCTGTGTGTCCGTCTGTCCGTCTGTCTGTGGTCACAAACTGACATAAATCGCCATATCTCCTTGAAAAATGGATGAAACCCTGTGAAATTTTAAGGGAATGTTTTCCCAGTGATAGTGCAAAATTAGGTTTTTCCGAATTTTGAATTACTAACAGTACTTCCGAGATATAAGCGTTCAAAGTTTTTTCTGTTTCGATTCTTACAGGCTATGCGAGTCAATATTTTTCTACGTTTGAGGGCTTGAAGTGTCGGTTATGGCCAGTGAGTGTAGAAGTTGATAGAGCGGCCTAGGCGGGCACCGGCATGTGTCAACCTTCCCCCACTCACTGGAGGTCAAAACTCCTCGCTCGGCGAATCTGCGCTCCGCACTGCTTTCATCTTCTTTTTATTAAATCAGTTTATTGATGGGAATTGTGGATTGTTTTAATAGATTAATACGAATTTTATTGTTTGGGACGCATTTTGTTTATAATTCCATCAATTTTTGGTATTCTGATATGGCGTGTAGAGAAGAAAGTGCAACGAAAAACGTGGTACAGATTTTTACATTTTTGTTGTTTTTCGAGAACCATTCGCAACCACGTCGAGTAAAAAATAAGAACATTCTTGAACTTAAAATTAGTAAGTAAAAACTTTACAACGATGGTAAAAAATCAACTTTACATGGCATAGTAGTCAATGTTTCAGCCATCAATGTTTTTATAGACCTATTTTTGGAAGTCGTTAATTTCTGAATGAAAACTGCCTTTCCATTGCTTGTAAACCTAAACTGTTCCAATTTGCGTCTACTTTGCGCGATTGGACTAAACATAAATACTTTTTAGGCTATATTTCAAAAGAAAATGTTTTTTAATCACGTTTTCCATAATATTTATGATTGTAGAAAAATAACTGCACAAACCATTGCATTTTCATTAAAATAATTGAATTCTGCGTCAAATTTTCAATTATTTGTGTGGTTAGGGCCAAATAATTGCATTATAATGAAATAACGTTCGGTGAATTTCTGAATTTCAATTATTTAATGTAGTAAGTTAATCCATGTATTTCGCTGTTGGGGTTGAGGGGGAGAAAACCACGGCGACTCGTTCTCCTGTTTTTTATTGTTGGCCTGCCAAGCACTTTCGCCCATTCGGGCATCATCAGGGCTTCGTAGCACCATTACAGGTATCCACGGCCATCCTTGGTCACGTGCAGTGGAAGGCCGGCCCAGGGCAGGGGGCCCTCCAGAGAGTTGGGGGGGTTGAGCATACGTCCACTCGCCTTCTAGCATAGGGAAGGCCGCTCTATATACTTCTATACTCACTGGTTATGGCAAGCAGAAAACACTAGATTTTTTGTATAGTGGGTCACATACGGTGCCTCCACGTTATGAGCGTTTTTCACGATTTCACAAGTGCATGTTTTGTATTTTGATTTTTACAGGCCGCAAAACTCAATGTACTTGAATGTTCAAGGTCTTAAAATGTTGGGGTTGACGATTGAATGATGCCTGATTTTTATCAAGTGGGTCACATGCAGTACTTCCGCGTTATTTGCACATTTACTACATTTTGATTTTTATAGACCACAAAAATGAATATATTTGAACGCTGGAGGACTTATAATTTTTCTTTATGACAGTTGAATGTTGCTTGATTTTTATTATTGGGGTCACATGCAGTACCTCCTCGTAAAACGCATTTTCTGTTGTTTAATTTGTATTTTTTGGGTCTCTTTGCTTTAAATATGACCAACTTTGACCTTGTTCACAAAACTTGTTTTGTATGGTTTGGTTAACATACAGTACATCCGCTTTATGCCGTTTCTTAGCTTTTGAGATTTTAATAAATTGCAAGAGTGAATATACATTAGACTTTAAATTTTCTATATGACAGCTGAATATTACTTGATTTTTCTTATTGGGGTCACCTGCAGTACTTCCTCATAAAACCATTTTCAGTTATTATTAAGCGTTATTGTACTTTTAGGGTCTCTTTGCTATAAATATGACCCACTTTGACCTCGTTCACAAAACTTGTTTTGTATGGTTTGGGTAACACACAGTATTTCCGCTTTATGCCATTTTTTAACTTATGAGATTTTAATAGATTGCAAGAGTGAATATACATTAGATTTTAAATTTTCTATATGACAGCTGAATATTGCTTGATTTTTATTATTGGGGTCACCTGCAGTACTTCCTTGCAAAACGCATTTTCAGTTGCTGCACTTTTTGGGGCTCTTTGCTATATATTTGACAAACTCTGACCATGTTCACAGAACTTGTTATGTATTGTTTGGATAACACACAGTACTTCCGTTTTGTTTGGATCACACAGTACTTCCTACAGTTTTGATTGGATCACATACCGTGCTTCCGCCCTACGCCGTTTATCGCTGTTGAGCTTTTTACAGGGTGCAAAAATCAACATATTTGACTCTAGAGGTACTAAATATTTGTAATGGTGAGTGAATTACGCCTGATCTTTACCGCTAGGGTCACACGCCGTACATCCATGCTATCCAGTAGTTTTTTGGATCAGAAATCCTCTTTTAGCTTCATCTGAACGTTGCACGCACCTGCTCCCAGAGCGCTCTGCTCACTTTCTGAACAAGGGTCTGTGCGTCCATTTGTTAGTCTATCAGAGTGAGACTATGGGTCTCCAGGCTCGTTTTTCCATAACAGCTGTTTTAAATTAACGTTTCGGCCTTCGTACGATTTTCTCGATTTTATAATTGGTTTTACCAGTTACCGACTCAAACATGGAAGTACTGAGTGATCTATGCACACCACTGGTTTTTGTTTGAAAGGGTTACTATCCAGGTAGGTCCTATAACTTTTTCAAATGATTCCTTCCAGTAGTTCCGTCCCCCGACGCGGAGAAACGCCGGAAAACGTGATTTTCGCGAAAAAAGGAAGTTTTGACTTGATTGTTTTGTTTCTGGTGTCATTTTGTTCATAATTTATCTGCCTACTAGGGCCTGGCTCCAATTTTTCGTTCGGCATTCTCATATCTCGTGTAGAGAAGAAAGTGTAACAAAAAACGTGATGCCGATTTTCACTTTTTTGAGGTTTTTTGAGCACCGTTCCCAACCACGTCGCGAAAAATATTAGAACTTTATTGCACTTGGAAGTATTTAGCAGGAGCTTTCCAACGATGGTAAGAAATCAATTTTTCGGTGCCATAATAAGGGAGCAATCGATGTTTTTATAGACCTATGTTTGAGACCTCATAACTTCTAAACTAAAACTGTTTTTTCATTGTTGCGAACTAAAATTTTTCAAAGTTGACTCTAGTCTACGTGATCCAAATTTGGTATTGATTGGACAAAAAGTAGATACTTTTTAGGCCGTATTTATTGTCGACCGTATGTGTATTTCTAAAAAATTTGTTTCAAAATCACGTTTTTGGACTCTTTATGCTTGTAGAAAAAAACTACGTTAGTCATAGCATTCTCGTTAAAAGAATGAATTCAGCGTTAAATTTTCAATAAATAACATGGTTTTGAAGGTCAAATAACTTCATTATAATGCACAAACGTTTGGCGAATTTCTGAAATTTTGTTCGGAATCTCTCATTCAATGTGATTGCGGATACGCTTGAGAAAATCATAACTCTATTATCGTTTGAGAAATAAAGAACTCGTGAATTTGTGCAATTCAGAAACCAACAATGGTGTAGTCAATCTTTTGAGTTTTGTAAGGTGGATCAAAGCATCCGGTATGTTGACCAAGAGACCCAAATCAGTAGATGGATTATTCCAAACGTTCTCTGTCATTCAACATAATAACACATAATGTCCATGACAAATATGGAGTTCAGTATCGAGGTACAGGAGTACATCCAATC
Source organism: Tupiocoris notatus (assembly GCA_037159825.1). Classification (NCBI taxonomy): domain Eukaryota; kingdom Metazoa; phylum Arthropoda; class Insecta; order Hemiptera; family Miridae; genus Tupiocoris; species Tupiocoris notatus. The sequence continues at coordinate 154,503 of JASJUZ010000218.1, read as the reverse complement.
ACCACTGAATCTATCACACTTCTCTGACTACTTTACCCCTGCCCAAGTGAAGAATGCAATTAGACACTCCTCTACCAAAAAAGCTCCAGGAAAAGACTTAATAACCCAACCGCTCCTAGCAAACTTCCCACGGAAAACGTTGGTTCTACTGACCTCCATTTACAACGCAATGCTCCGTACAGCGTATTTTCCAACTGCGTGGAAGCGGGCAACGATCATCTTGATTAAAAGGCCCAACAAGCCTGCTAAGGACCCGAAGAGTTATCGTCCCATAAGCTTCCACTGTTTGGAAAAATCTTTGAACGCTTATTGCTCCCCAACCTGCCTTGCCATCTCAATCAATTAATTCCCAACTACCAGTTCGGATTTAGGTCGGCGCATTCTTGTCCGCAGCAATTGCACCGCAAGCCTACGAAAACCAAGAAGTCTGCTCTGGTCTGTTCATCGACACTGAACTAGTCTTCGATCGAGTTTGGCACGAAGGCCTACTTTATAAACTCAAGGATAATGTACCAGACACGTACTATCGGCTCTTACTCTCATACCTTACAGACAGGTCGTTTGTGGTTAAATGTGGTGACGCATACTCAGAACCGAAAAGTGTTCGAGCTAGCGTCCCTCAAGGAAGTGTTTTAGGCCCGGTATTGTACCTAATTTACGTCAACGACCTCCTGACTCACCCTTCAAACACGATGGTAATGTATGCAGATGACCTCGCGATAATCAACCGACATCAGGACGGGCAAATCTCGAGCTTGTGCTTACAGCAACACGCAACCAGCCTCGAAGAATGGAATGAAATGTGGCGCCTCAAAATAAACCCGCAAAAGTCAGTCCACACCACCTTTACATATCGACAAAAGTATGAAATAAATCCAGTGCTGATTCATAATTGCAGAATTCCTGAAAAAGAATCAACCCGATACCTCGGAGTCACTCTGGACAAGAGAATGACCTACGGACTTCACATCTCCGAATTGGTCAAGCGCCTCAGAAATAGAATCCGCGAATTAAAACCTCTCCTCTCCAACATATCTCCTCTCACCCTCTCCACATAACGTCTCCTTTACCTCTCCCTCATCCGACCAATTTGGCAATATGCTTCAGGGCTTTACTGTTCCGCTTCCGACAGCCAACTCAAAAGACTCCAGGTACAACAGAACAAGGTCCTACGCATGATAGCGGATGCGCTATGGTACGTTCGGAATTCTGTGATCCACCGCGACTTGGATATCCCAGAGGTAAAGGACGTCGTCAAGGCCACATAATATATCAAACTCTACAATAGTGTTATTCAACACCCGAACACCATTTTGTCAAATTTAGCCCAACGTCTACCCCCCCCCCCCGTCCTGCTCGACGACTGAAGCGGAAACACCACGCTGACCAGCGCCAAGAACTACAGTAGGACTACGGCTGCGTAGCAACCTACCTCACGTGCCACGCGCTTACTGCGCAGTTAATCAATTAATAAAATTCAAAACTGTAATGTACTAATTTTGTACAATAAAGTTAACTTTGGGGAAAAAAGGACAGTTGAATTTGAGGAACAAGGCTTAGGTAAGAAAACCCCCACATTTAAAATTTGAAAATTTTTCAAGTCAAGTTTCTCGAAATGACTTTTTTTTAGTTGTTATTTTTTTAAGTTGCTATTGTTCTTGACGTGCGATATTAGACGTAGTTTTCAAGTGGCGTTTGAATAAACTTAGGAATTTTTGTCTGTGACCAACAGAAATAATTGGTAGGGGCATACACTGTATCGACAGATCGAAAATAGTTATCGTTCGCTTTCGATATACCGAAGGCGGTTAAAAAAACTTCTAGGAAACTGGGAAAAAGTCTTCGCCGAGAAAGTGCTCTAATTAAGCAATTATCGTTTGAAAGGTATCGCCCGAGTGAGATATCAGGCGCTGTTTGTGTTACCTACACCTTTGGCCAACCTGTTATCGAGAGCACTGACAGAGCGTTTACCGTGTATAGATTTATGGGCAGAGAGCTGCCATCGAGAGCTATAATAGCATCCGTGGTCAAGCGCTTCCCTACGCGCGCACCGCCGAGGCTCGTTTCACGGTTAATTACGCTCCACGTAAGGCCAACGGACCGCAACAGTTTCACTACGAGGGGAGCGAAGTAAATCACACGCACTTGTCATCGCTTTTAATAGGACGCCTCACCAATACATGAGCCTGTATAGCGGCGTCAACCGTCATCAAAGCTAAACACCCATCGCTCTGCAATATTGCCGTAAACTCGGCGGGGGTCCTGTTCGTAACTATAGCTTTGTACATAAGCGGTGGCAATTTAAACAAAAATCGCTGTGAATGAAATCGCTTTCAAAATTGAATCTCTTCAGAAGATATAGACTACGCCAGTCTAGCTATCTGTAAATGACATTGAATTTTGAAATACGCGAATTTCAAATAAATGCGTATTTAAACCAGCGGTGTGTATAGATTACACATTATTCCCATGTTTCAGCCGTGAGACAGGTATAACCAATCATAAAATCAAGAAACTCTACAAGGGCCGCAACGTTCGTTTACAACAACGTTATTGAAAACCAGACAGGAGACCCAAAAATATAAAAACGCACGAATTAGGTTGATAATGCAGAAGCGCAGTAGGTCAGCTCAACGAAAGAAGACAAGTTTTGTGGAATGAGATCATTTTTATAGCTACGATACCTAATAAGTGTACCATCCCTTAAGCGTCATTCACTCATGGTCACAAACATTTAAAAACCTCCAGTATTCAATCCAGAAAGTAGTACCTATCTCAAAGGCCGCAACGTTATGGCACTCTATTTTCACTAAAAACCTAGCCAGAAAACCCAAAATACCTAGCGGTTCTGCTAAAGAATTAGGCCGTTGTCAGACCAAGAACGATTTTTGTGGAATTTTTAAATAACTGGGTCTATAGTTTCCTCAGGAAAATGGAACTGCGGACGGCGTACGGGCAGAAATGTTAATAATAGACCATTGCAATCGCCCAAGAAAAAAATTTCTAAGCCCCTCAAAGTTTGACGTTTTACGTTTCATGTAGAATTCGAATATCCGCTACCTCAATTTTAAGGGTATTTTGGGGGGTTTCGAGAAGAGGAAATTCCTATTTTACAAAGTTTTCGAGAAAAAGGTGAATTTATTGGTTATCAATTTGGCATCATCGCGGTGTCGATAGCTTTATTCTTCTCCAGTTATCGCAGCTTTTCTGTCGCATTAGGGAGATTTTCAGAAATTTTAGTTGAGGGTATAACTCAAGAGTTCTTGGAGCTATAAAAATCGTTCTATACTCGTTGGAATGGTCGTCAAACACTCTATTCAACACCACCGTTAGACTAAAAATTTAGTTTTCAAATTGAAAATTGAGAAAAATAAAAATGATAGTTGCTACGGAGTTTTCCCCTTAGTTATCAATTTGTTTTTCGGTGGGAACGTTTACAAATGTTCGGAATAATTGCGATCACAAATTGATTTGTCTTCTTAAATCATTATTGAAGCGAACCACTACAATAATTTACAGCCATTTTTATTTTCATTTTTATTCTTACAGGCTGCAAGACAATTTCGCAGAACGGTTGAGATTTTAAAATGTTTGTTATGGCGAATGAATGACGCTTGATTTTCAATTTATTGCCTCACACTGTACTTTCACAGTACGGGTTTTTTCGTCATTATCACGATATTATCGGATTCCATAGGCTTTTCCAAGACATTATGAGAGAGGCACCGACTCCAAAAGTGACCAATCTGTAGGCGATGCAGATTTGAAAGGAACGTCTTTCAGTCATTTGGGAAATGAGAAATAGTAATTACTTCCATGTAGTAAATGGAAGTATTGAGATCGACTGAAAAATCGAATTTGGAACCGAGGTCCTGTTGGAAGAAAATTTCATGGTACAATACTCAGAATAACTTTCTGAACAAGTGTCTGTGTGTCCGTCTGTCCGTGGTCACAAAAATGACATAAATGGCCATATATCTTCCTGAAAAATGAATGAAATTCAACGACATTTTCAGAAAATGTTTTCCTAGTGAAGGAGCAAAATTTGTTTTTTTTCCAAAATTTGAAAAACACACTGTGCATTTGGGTGCATTTTTCAGGAAGATATGGCCATTTATTTCAGTTTGTGACCACACAGCGACAGACAGACGGACACACAGACACTTGTTCTGAAAGTGATTCTGAGTATAGTACTATGAAAATTTCTTCCAACTGGATCTCGGTTTCATGTTCGACTTTTCAGACGATCTCAATACTTCCATTATTTACTACGTAAACATGGAAGTAAAAAATTCGACTTTTCAGACGATCTCAATACAAAGTAAAACGAAGTAAAAAGAGTTCGAGGCTATTTTGTCCATTCTATGAACATTCATTGTTATGAACTAGGATTTTCTTCAAACTCAAATAGCTTTAGTTAGAGCGCAGGAATATGAAAATTAGGCTATAGTTCTCATTGTAATTTAATAAAAGCTAGGACAGTAAACTCCGATGACCTGTATTGTGGTGACTCCAGTCTATAGCGTTGATGGTTCCCTAGCAACGCACAGATGTAACATCCCGTGACGACAATACACGAGACCGACTAGCATAAACATAGGATTGACCGATTTGTGTTCTGTCGCTTCGTTTAAAATTGTTTATCCGATCCATTATTTATTCGTTCAAATAAATATTCATGTCACAACAATCATGTGTATAATATTATTTTCCTTTTTATCACTATTCAGTATTAAACTACACATTCTATTCGCTATAGCGGGCAAATATCTCGAAACAACATTTCTATTTGGCCTTTATTCCCGTAACTGTGGAAAAAGGATCATTCTAATACCGATTCGCAAGTTTTCCCAACATGACTTGGGAGGTCCGTAAAATAGATTCGACTTTGTCCGCCAATTACCGATTCGTTTCAAAAGATCAAGATACAATCCGAAACTTCCAAGAGAGGAGGATATTGTGTACTTATATAATCGATCGCACCATTAGTCTCCCTTTCGATCCAATTCAGGGGAGAAAGGAAGAACCTTCGCTACAGTTGCAAGGGAAAGATTCTGAGGGAAAATTAGAAAAAATGATGTCGAAGAAATTTGTAACAAAAAGGAACTGTTATTCTTTTCAAAACGCAAGGCGAATTTTGAAGAATCCATTGTGCTCATAGTTTCATTCGGAACGAACTAGAAGAATTCGAGAGTTATAAAAAATGTTATTCCCTAACCCTAGAAAGGATTTTCTTATACTAAATGTACTAAAATTTTCGTTTTCAAATTAAAATAACTAAAATTAAGTCGTTGATCGAGGTTTTGCCGCTGAAGGTTGAAGGTTGACGTTGAAAGTTGTTGTTGATAGTTCAAATTTGAAGCCGACTGGTGGCATAATAAAGCTGCAAGTAAAACGGCGACTTGCTCAGACTGGAATGCAAAATACAGTACGATTATGCTGCTCAAGCGTTTCAAAAAGCACTTAAATGTTGTTTTTTTTTAATTGAGCCGGAAGGCTCGGTTCAGCAACGAGGCTATTGACATGAAGTTGAACCTTTGAACCATTAATCGAAACGTATTCAAAACCCAGATCCTTCAACAATTTTTAAAATCCATCATTTTTGAAATTCAACATTTTTCCCGTCAATCTTTGAACGGCGTTAAATCATAGACAAAACGCAGGTAAAACCTGGCCAGTCTGGATATAGCTACGGTGGAAAGGGAAAGTTAATGTCCGGTTTCCTCCGAAGGGGTGTCACGAGAAAATTGGAGCAAACCCCTGTGGGCAAAAAATGCAACCTAAAAATTCGTAGACAATAGCGTCTTGAGAAATTGGGCGACACGGGAAAATCATTTTGTAAAAATTATCGGTCGATTGGAAGCGGTGTTGGGTTTATCGAGTCCAGTGTCAGAGTGCGCATCCTAAAAATGTACCTTAAGGACCCTATGTTTACCCAACCCTAGGGAACATTCTACCGACGCCTACAATTGAACCTCCCTTGAAACTAGGGCTGTGAAACAATAAAGATGTTTGTTTTAACAGGAAATTATCCGGAGGACGTGCTCCAGGTGCTGATGGGGCAAGGGAAGGCAGAGCTATCGCTATGGTTGGGCGCAATGCAATCGAGTTTTGGGTGCCTTATCTGTAAGGAAACGCCTACCAATTGAGCCCTGAGAAAAAATCGAAACTAAGCTACTTTCTTATTTGGAAGTGAATAGGTACGATATACATTAATTAATACCTTCTCATCGAATAAAATGATGACATAATCGTCTCTCATCGTCGTAGATACGACAACACCTAACCAATCATAAACAACGTGCGTCCTTATATTTATGTTATTTTTTACTAAACCACTCGCGCTGGTAATGTGGAATCCTATCTCACAAGTATAGAAGACCAAGAGATTGTCACAAATTCCTTTTGATTTTAAAAGCGCAACATTGTTATTTCGATCTCGGCGCTTAGGCAAACATTGTTGTTGGTAATAATCTTACAACGTGTTGTAATATGTATCAGTAAATACAAATTGTTGAAATATCTATCAGTAATAACAAGTTGTAAGATTGTTATTGATGATACCGAAAACTGTTACTGATACCTAAATGCAGAAATCTAAATAACTCTATTGAAATCAGTGGAATTTTAGACAATCTCTTTGTTTTTAACCGACTTCAAACAAGGAGGAGGTTACTATGGTCGTCTTGCGGGATTTTTTTTTTTTTTTTTTTTTTGGGTATGTGTTGTCCACCGGCGTTCAGCTCCTGTACGTCCGATCGGGTTACTTTTTTTTTGTTTGAAAGGGTTACTATCCAGGTAGGTCCCCTAATTTTTTCAATTGAGTCCATCCAGTAGTTACGTCTCCAGACGCGGAGAAACGCCGGAAAACGTGATTTTCGCGAAAAAAGGAAGTTTTGACTTTGCAAGCTTATAACTTCTAGAATACTTGCTCGATTGTTTTGTTTCTGGTGTCATTTTGTTCATAATTTATCTGCCTACAAGAGCCCAGCTTCAATTTTTCGTTCGGCATTCTCATATAGCGTGTAGAGAAGAAAGTGTAACAAAAAACGTGATGCCGATTTTCACTTTTTTGAGGTTTTTCGAGCACCGTTCCCAACCACGTCGAGAAAAAAAATATGAACACTATTGCACTTGAAAGCACTTAAATAGAGCTTTCTAACGATAGTAAAAAATCAAGTTTATGTGGCATAATAAGGGAGCAATCGATGTTTTAATGGACCTGTGTTTGAGACCTCCTAACTTCCAAACCAAAACTGTTTTTTCATCGTTTTTAAACTTAAATTGTTCACATTTGAGTCTAGTTTACGTGATCCAAATTTGGTATTGATTCGACTAAAATTAGATCCTTTTTAGGCCGTATTTCTAAAAAATTTGTTTCAAAATCACGTTTTTTGGACTATTTTCGCTTGTAGAAAAAAAACTACGTTAGTCGACTCCAAAAGATGATCAATCTGGAGGCAATTCAGAGGTGAAAGGAAAATCTTTTAATCATTTGGGAAATGAGAAATAGTAGTTTTTATATTATTGGGGAAGGTGATCCAATCAATCAGGAAGTGGTCAGGTCAATACGAGTAGTAAAGTAGTCCTTAAAATGTGTAGTTGGCGAATGAGTTGCTGCGAAGTTGGGACATTTTTGTTATTTTTTCCTTTTCAGAGTGTATTTTATAGACGAAGTTTTTGAAGTCGGTTTTATTTTTTTTTTTTTTAAAAAGTTTTTTTTTTACTTCCATGTTTACGTAGTAAATGGAAGTATATTGTGATCGTCCGAAAAATCGAATTCGGAACGGAGGTGAATTTGGAAGACATTTTTATTCTACTACACTCAGAAACCCTTTCTGAACAAGTGTCTGTGTCTATCTGTGGTAAAAAAAATTACCTACATAAATCGTCATATCTCCGTGAAAAATGAATGAAACTATGAAATTATAAGGGTATGTTTTCCTAGTAGTTGTGCAAAATTAGCCGTTTCCGTACTTTTGATAACACACAGTACTTCCGGGATATAAGTAAGCGTTCAATGTTTTTTCAATTTGATTTATATAGGCTATAAGCGTCAATATTTTTCTACGTTTGAGGTCTTCAAATGTTTGTTATGGCGAGCAGATGCCGATTAATTTTTAGGATTTTGGGTCACACACCGTACCTTCACGTTATGAGCCTTTTCACGATTTCGTTAGTGCCTAGTTTGTATTTGGATTTTTACAGATTATGCCAGCTGAATGTCGACTGAGTTTTATTATTAGTGTTTTAGTATTATAATTATAAAACTCCGTAGCAATTATTGCTACGGAGTTTTCACTTATAGTTACCGATCTGTTGTTTGGTGGGAAATTTTACAAATGTTCGGAATAATTACTATTATAGATGGATGTTAATCTTATAAATTTTTGAAGCAACGGAATAATGAACCACTGTACAATCATTTGCAACGTTTTTATATTATTGGGGGAGTGGTCCAATCACTTAGGAAGGGGTCAGTTCAATGGGAGTAGAAAAGCAGTCTTTAAGATTTGTGTAGTTGGTGATTAAGTTGCTGTGAAGTTGGGACATTTTTGTTATTTTGTTCTTTTCCAGATTTATTTTCATAGACAAATGATTTTGTAGTCGGTTTTAGATTCTTTTTTTTATTCATATTTTATTATTGGTTATTTCTATTACCGACTCAAACATGGAAGTGCTGTGTGATCTATGCCCACCACTAGTTTTATTCGATATTTGGATTCACATGACTTGAAACGTAAAACATTGAATTTTGGGGGGTAAGAACATTTTTTTCTTGGGCGATTACAATGGTTTATTAATATAAATAGACCAGCATTATTGAATAATTTATCAAAATGGGTAAAGTATCTGATTTTTCCATTTGCGGGAAGGTGGCCGTTGGTTGATCAGTATTAGAACTGAGGAAAATTCGCCATTAACTTGGCTTATAAATAGTGGTCATCACAGTGAATACCCAATTGGTTTTCATTCACTTCTTACTAAACCGGGAGTATTCTTACAATAGCCGTTATAAACTCAGTAATATCAAAAAAACTAAAAAAAAATTTCGTTTGGTTGTCGTCGCATTTGTTGTAGTAGAGGGGTTGTGAGGGGGAGAATAACCAGGCGACTTATTCTCCAGATTTTTAATGGCTGGCTGAGCACTGTTGACCTCATGGTTCCACGTCGCCCTGAAGATGCCCAAATGGGCGAAAATGCTCGGCCAGCCATTAAAAATCTGGAGAATAAGTCGCCTGGTTTTTCTCCCCCTCACAACTCCTCTACTAAAAAAATAAAATAAAACCGACTTCAAAATCATTTGTCTATAAAAATAACTCTGGAAAAGAACAAAATCACAAAAATGTCACAACTTCACAACATCTTAATCACCAACTACACATCTTAAAGACTACTTTTCTACTTGGACTGACCCCTTCCTGAGTGACCCCCAATAATATAAAAATTAATATTTCTCACATTATTGGAGGAGGTGGTCCAATCAATCAGGAAGTGGTCAGGTCAATACGAGTATTAGAAAAGTCCTTAAAATGTGTCGTTGGTGAATGAGTTGCTGTGAAGTTGGAACATTTTTGATATTTTTCCTTTTCACAGTACATTGTATAGAAATATCATTTTGAAGTCGGTTTTACTTTTAAAAAATGAAGCAAGTTTTTTAGTAAATTGGGTCATTCATCGTACCTCCTAGCTTCTTTCACGATTTCTCTGTTGCGTATTTTGTATCTTGATTTTTACAGGCTGCGGAAATCAATATATTTGAACATTCCAGGTTTTGAAATGTTTGGGACGGCGATTGAATGAAGTCTGATTCTTATCAAGTGGATCCCATACAGTGGATCTGTAGTTCGTACAATCAGTCGTTTTTGTTGTTGTTTTTTCTTACTTTTTTTTATGTGAATTGACAGGAAGCAAAGGTTTGGTGAGAATATAGAAAAAATACATTTCGAAATAGAAGGTCGAGAGGGTTTAGATAGGAGAGGATGGCGACCGTGGAAAAAACACGTGTGAAAGAGCGAGAAGGATTTTACACCTAGTACATACGAGAGGATGTTCGTCAGTTATGTTATGGGCGGCTACAGGCAAGGGATGATTTTGTGATATCGGTCTCAGCCTTCCAAAAGATTCTTGATGAAGGGTTCTGTAATTTTAAGGGTAGAAGAGCCATTAAAGCGACTTCCTGCCTCTACGGATGTTCTCGTAGGCGTATATGGAACGAATCGGGTAGGAAATTATAATCGCTTCATCTTCCGATGAATCAAAGCGGAAGCAATATTTACGGGAGTTGAGCAGGTAGTGCAGATAGTGTCCATACATCACATCTTATTTTCAAATTTTCAGTAGGTACATCATTTGTTCTATCGAAGAAGCAATAGCTTAGTGATTAGCTTGAATGAAGTGAAATTGAAATTCTTCTCTTCTAGAAAAAAATAAATAAAATAAAGAGATAAAACCCCTTGCCGTATATTATAAAAAAGTTCAAATAGGCTCTATTGGCGGATTTCTGTTCTCGCAACATTGCAATTGTTGGCGTGCGTTATTTAACACTGGAAAGGTAAACTTGATTGATTCAATGGCACTTGATATTTTCCTAGTGAAGTTATCGCTTCATTAAACTGCGTCGAAAAACAATTTTCAGATGTTTCTTTTCCTCCTCGTCGCATTTCTTGATGTCCGGGAGTAGTGAGGGGGAGAAAAACCAGGCGACTCATTCTCCGATTCTTTATTGGCTAGCCTAGCAGATATGGAGCCATAGGGCCAGCAGCCTATAAATAGCTCCACGCCGCCCTGACGATGCCTGAATGGGCGAAAGTGCTAGGCTAGCCAATAAAGAATCGGAGAATGAGTCACCTGGTTTTTCTCCCTCTCACAACCTCCGGAATTTCCAGATTGGTATAACATAATCAACTTACAAACAGATTCTTCAAGCAGAAAATGGTCTAACAATGAAAAATTTGGCGTAATAATTGATGGATATGAAACTTCTAAACATAAGTACTCCGCGCGCTCACGTTCCAGAAAGTTGTTGTCTTCCAATATGAAATGCTAAAGTAAAAATTTTGGAAATTTATTTCAGCTAGATTTTTATTGGCCAATTAATGTGGATTTAGTACAATTTACGGTTTCAGTACTTTATTTACGACCAAGGAACTCATGACCATTGTCGTAAAAATTCCAGTGAATGATAACACGATATTTCGAGTAAAAAGATGATAAGGAGTGATATACCTGGCATAAGCGTCCATCGATTAACCGCATTTGTAATCCAAAACTAATCCTGTCACACTCCAGAAGACGTTCGTTTCCACTGGGAGGAAAAAAAAACTGACGTAAATTGGACCCGAAGGATCGAGGGTCGTGATGGGGAACAAATTTAGTAACGAACGACCTCAGTCGTGTTTTCTTGAGCCGAACTTATATTCGACCCGGACAAAAACTTGGAGCACACGCGAGGTTGAGACGTCTAGAACTGGACTCGCGACTCCGATGGTGGTCCTCGCACCCGCGTGTCCTTCATCGGCTTCCAGTGAAGCTTCTCGTCTTTTCCGTTAGTATCTCGCTCGATCAGACAAAAGAGCGCCATCAATTGAGACATAGAAAATTTCCCAATAAGGAGCCGACCGCGGGAATTGGCAATGTCACGCCGTATCTAAAGAAGTTGAATGGATAATGTTATGAAACCAGCGGTGTGCTTAGATCACACACTACTTCCATGTTTCAGTCGGTAACAGGAGTAGCAAATTGTAAAACCAAGAAACTCATACAAAGGCCGCGATGATATAGTAAACTCAACTCTCTGTTATTGAAGGAATAGCCAGGGGACCTATAAACATTAAAAAATCATGAATCCTATGCTAAACATATAAATCCTAAGCTATACAAAACAAGTTTGGTGAACGTGGTCAAAGATCGTACCTAAAACGTTCCAAAAAGCTCGTATAAATAACTGAAATAGCGATGTACAAGGAAGTACTACGTGTGAGACCCTTAATGACGCATAGAAGGACACACAGACACTTGTTCATGAAAAATTCTTCGAATAGGACCTCCATTCCAAATTCGACTTTTCAGACGATCACAATACTTCCATTTACTATGTAAACTTGAATTTAGTACTATGTAAACACGGCCGTAAACTTCAAATATATTGACTTCTGGGGAGGTACTTCTATGTACGGTTTGTGAACCAAAAGAGACGAAACTGGTTTTGTCAAATGGGATCAATTTTAAGGCAAGGAGACACAGATTTACTGAAGTGCTCAACTGTAATAATTGAATGAGAATTACGATGAAGAACGGTGTGTGACACCAATAATCAAGCGACATTCACCTGACTTAAATATTTAAAGTGAAGTATATTTATTTCTGCCGCCTATATATAGTAATCAAAATATAGGCAAAAGGCGAATAACGTGGAAGTGAACCATTATTTTTTTGGTTATCCACGTGGTAGGTACATTCAAAAAATAAAATAAAAAAGTTTATTTATTTGCACAACACGAGCAATAGCTCAATTTACAAAGTATATGTTTTTTTTGGTTTATTATCAATAATAAACCATTGTAATTGCCCAAGAAGATGTTTTACGTTTCAAGTCATGTAGAATCCGAATATCCAATAAAAAAAAATTCTGTCTGTCCGCCGTGGTACGCCGTACGCTGTTAGCAGTTTTTCGACCAAACTATAATAGCTAAATTCTTGAAATTTTCACCGAAAATCAATCTCGGTCCTACGACGGCCCAATTCTTGAACCAACTTGCTAGCTCAATTTAAAGGGTATTTTTGGGGGGTTTTGAGGGGGAGAAAATTCATATTTTCCAGGGCGTTTCAGAAAAATGTGTACGTGGTATAAAATTCCATAGATTTTTGGACGCTCAATCGAATGAGACCATCGCCGGGTCGATAGCTTTATTGGTTCTCGAGTTATCGCAGCTTTTGTGCCGACTTTGGGAGATTTTTAGAAGTTTGACATGAGGGTATAACTCGAGAGTTCTTGGAGCTATAGAAATCGTTCTATACTCACTGGAATGGTCGTAAACCATTCTCTCCAGCTGTATCGTTAGGAAATAAGTTTAGCTTTTAATTAGGAAATTAAGAAAAATAAAAATGATTAAAATTACAATAGTTGCTACGTAGGGGGGCTGTTTTTCGGTGGGACGTTCACAAATGTTCGGAATAATTAAAATCACAAATGGATAGTCATCTTAAATCATTATTGAAGCGAAATAATAATAAACCACTGTACAATCATTTGCAACTTTTTTTTTTCGAGTTTGATGCATATTCCTCATTAAAGCTGAAGGCATGGTGAACCAGAGTACACCGTGCCAGGATTAGGAGTTGTTTCATCATAAAACACAAACCTAGATCAGTTGAAAAAAAAAAAAATTGAAATATTCAACATCATTTTAGTTTTTGCCAGAACAGGGTATTTCAAAGTATAGTTTTATTTTTCTAAAAATCTCCCAATGTCAGACTGTTCAGGTCCTGTTTTTAGCGATGTGTTTCCATCTCTCACTTCCCATATCAATAGATCTAATCTTCGGCTATGTATTTTCCATTTGATCCTCCTGAGCACCTCATTAGGCCAACTACGTTGTGTGCACAGTCGCACACCGCGTTTCGAGTACTCTCGACGTCCGAGGCGCATTCTTCGCTTAAGCAACAATAGCTCTACGCTAATTGATAGAAAACGGAGGCACAAAAAAATACCTTATAGAAGTGGAACGGTGATATTCATGCGAGTTTGGAGAAGCAGTTCCCATATGAGAAGAATTGAAAGCACCGTTGGATTGACACCCCGTTCACGCGATTACAATGCCCACTCACATTGGAGGCTGCCTCATGCCCCCAACAACCCCAAGTTCGATGATTAGTGAGAAAGGCGCGGCGTGCGATGAAGGAGAATAATGGCAGAATGATGAGAGGAGGAAAAAAAAGATTTGGAAAAAGAGACAGACGCAGGTAGTAGTTGTGCTATTATGTTTGAGGGTAAGCTTTGAAAATGGGCAGCCTTTGTTGAGGAAGGTCCCTCGCTCTTTGTCGTGTGGTTGACCTTATGAAAAAAGTTTCCCAATCGATTCCGATCGAGAGGGTTTTTCGGCGGAAAAAGTAGAGCCAAAGCGCTCGGATGTTCATAGATTAATTTTCAAGTCGATGCTAGAGATGCCCTTGTCAATGAGCTTTAGGGTAGGTTATTGGAAAGGACATAGAAGGGCATAGCGGGAACACGCTTGAACACTTTCGAGTTTGTAGGTTCGAATTTCACTATCGTCACAATGCGTTAGAAAAATTGATATTAGGAATATTAGGAAGGATATTAACGCAGTGGCTATGGAAAGGAAATATGTCCTGAACGTGAATATAAGTAAAATCGATGAACCAGGAACAGTGATTTTGAATCAACTGATGTAACGGTAGGTATTTCCGATTGTGTTACAGTTTTTCTGAGGACAGAGCGACAAAGTTGTCCTCCCGACTAACAGATTTTCGATTTTAAAACTTCCACGGGAGGTTTCAGGAAAGAGAGGTGCCGACTCCAAAAAAAGATCTATCTGGAGGCGATTCAGAGGTGAAAGGAAAGTCTCACAATCATTTGGGAAATCAGAAATAGTAATTTTTGTTTATTATTCAATAATAAACCATTGTAATCGCCCAAGAAAAAATTTTTCTAAAACCCCCTTAAAATTTGATGTTTTACGTTTCAAGGCATGCAGAATCCGAATATCCAATAAAAACGCTGCAAATGATTGTACAGTGGTTTATTATTATTTCGCTTCAATAATGATTTAGGGAGACTATCCATTTGTGATAGAAATTATTTCGAACATCCCCCGAAAACCAGATGGTAACTAGGGAAAACTCCGTAGCAACTATTGTATTTTTAATCAATTTTCTTTTCTTAATTTCTTAGTTAAAAGCTCAATTTTTTGCCCTACCGTACCAACTTGCTAGCTCAATTTTAAGGGAATTTTTGAGGGGTTTTGATGGGGAGAAAATTCAAATTTTTCAGGGTTTTTCTGAAAAATGTGTATTTGGTATCTAACGTTATAGATTTTTGTACGCTGAATCGAATGAGACCATCGCGGGGTCGATAGCTTTATTGGTTCTCGAGTTATCGCAGCTTTTGTGGCGAATTTTGGGAGATTTTCAGAAATTTGACATAGGGTATAACGCAAAAGTTTTTCGAGCTATAAAAATCGTTCTATACTCTTCGGAATGGTCGTCAAAAACTCTCCAGCAGAACGGTTGGGCAAAAAATTGAGCTTTTAACTGCGAAATTAAGAAAATAAAATTGATTAAAATTACAATAGTTGCTACTGAGTTTTCCCCTATTTATAGTTACCATCTGTTTTTCGGTGGGAACGTTCAGAAATGTTCGAAACAATTACTATCACAAATGGATAGTCTTCCTAAATCATTATTGAAGCGAAGGAATAATAAACCACTGTACAATAATTGGTAGCGTTTTTATATCATTAGGGGAGGCGATAAAATCAATCAGGAAGTCATCAGGTCAATACGAATAATAAAGTAGTCCTCAAAGTGTGTAGTTGGCGAATGAGTTGCTGCGAAGTTGCGTCATTTTTGATTTTTTATCCTTTTCAGAGTTCACTTTATAGGCAAATAATTTGGAAGTCGGTTTTATCATTATTTTTATATTTTTTTTGAAGTTTTTTTCTATCGTCAAGGCCACATGCCTTACTTTCGCGGTATCGAAATAGGTTTGCTCTACCTGTTTATGTTTTATCATCATTATAATACCTACCTAAGTACATTTTTTTTTTTTTTTTTTTTTTGACAAGAGCCAGTTCACATGTTTTATTAAGCCCAACCAGATGTTGAACTGACTTTCTCCCAGATACTTTTTTTGGCTTCGCAGTGTTTGGGGTTTTTTCAGGAGTTTTTTCCAATTCAGGTGATTTGAGGGCTTTTTCGAACGCTTTAGGGGATTTCCAGAAAGGCACTTCGCAACACAGCCAGTTCGGGATGAATCATAAATGTTCCATCGCCTTCAGTAAAAACTTTCGGATCCTGATTTGAATATTTCGAAAGTAGGATTTGTACCGATTGGGAAGCTAAGAACTCGAGGTTATTTCAGGGCCATGTGAAAGATGCAGAAATTGCCAAAAAACGATTTTTCTCGAAGAAGTGCGTTTGTGCCATTTGGAAGATAACAGACGAATCAAGCAAATTGGAGCTGTTGCATCGCGTAGTTGCTGCTTGCCGTAAAACTCTCTCCATTCCTCCCGATGTAATAACAAAGAAGCTCGCTCTCTTTGTACGAGAAATACCCTACGTTTAGTCATAGGATGTCATCTTTTATTATTCGATTCTAAAGCAACCTCCGATGGCGCACGTGACCGAACCCTCTATTTAATTCAGTAATAGATTGAAATGACCGCGATCATTTGAATGAGAGCTTAGAATTCGTAGGACGAAAGGTTGTTGCCGGCAGTCGGCGTTCGCCACTTGAACCTGAATCTGCATCGTATAATCCGCCGAAGGGCATTCAAAGATGAGGAAGATCCGTTCCCCAGGGGTATGTCAAGGCGCCTGTTCACACGCTCGCTCCCCATTTTAATCTTCGGTGTCGTGATGTCTCTTACGTCAAAAGGCAATCGCACAAAAATCCTTGGCTTCCATTGGATTAAATGGAGAAGCGCTCGCCTTGAATTAATCCAACGCTCTGTCGGGGAGAAATTTAAACGAAGTTGCCAGATCAAGATGAAACTGTTTTGGTCGAGAGGTAATTTAATGTATATGAGTATCAAAGTTTGTATTTTAAAACTTCGAGTGGCCGAAATTTCAATATCATGACACATGTTTGGAAAAATATAGATTCTCCAGAACTATTTTATAAAAACGTGAAAGCAATGTGTGCTGTCACAATTGACGACATCTGATTTTCCTCGTTGCCTGAAGATCATCTCTATTTCGTATTCCAATTGTCGCATTCCATTGTGGCCTTCAAACAATTTCTGGTAATCCCCAAAATTATGCATTAAAATTAATCAGAGAGTAACATTGCTGGTGGTAAAATTGAACTTTTAAGAGCTACTACTCGATATTGTTGGATATTTTTCATGTATCACTTCACAAAGCATTTTCACAATAACATTAGAGAATTTTTGCTTTCATCGTTGTTTTCCCACGGTGGTCGTGGGTTAGTTTCTAAAATCATACGCATCTAAAGGTTACTTACCGTCATATGGACCGTGAATTGAGGTCTCTATTGAAGACATAAATATACGATCGTAATATGAATTCACATAATAACCCACGGCCACCGCGGAAAAACAACAATAAAAGCGAAAACTCAAAATCACTATACGGATTTTTATAACGGTTTTTTGACAACGTCAATGGAATTTTATGGTCACATTAATGGTCAATCGAAATATTACGGTTATCTACGGAAAAGCTACGATTTCGATTTGGCACCACTAAGTTCGAAATAATTTGAAAAAAAAATTATGGGGTCACTACTTAGGCGAATTTTATTTCGTTGGTATCGACCGTAAGCGGAGATCAGGCAAAACTCAGCCAGAAAAAAATGTTATTTTTGGTTTATTATTCAATATTAAACCATTGTAATCGCCCAAGAAATTTGTTTTCTAAACCCCTCAAAATTTGATGTTTTACGATTCAAGGCATGTAGGATCCAAATTTTCCAATAATACCAGTGGTGTGCATGATAACAGAGTACTTCCATGTTTGAGTCGGTAACTGGAATAACCAATTATAGAATCAAGAAAGCTCCTGCTAAGAGTGCACCTTTATTACTTCGTTGTTGAGATTAAGGGGGAGAAAACCTTGGCGACTTGTTCTCCTGTTTTTTATTATCAGCCTGCCAAGCACTTTCGCCCCTTCGGAGATCATCAGGGCTTCGTAGTACCATTACAAGGTATCCACGGCCTATGGATATCAGTCTTACGACGGCCCAATTCTTGAACCACATTACTAGCTCAAGTTTAAGGGGAATTTTTGGGGGGTTTTGAGGGGGAGCGTCTTCCCCATTATTGATCACATACTGCCTGGCCGAAGCCGTCTGCAGGGGTTGGCATTTTTAGCTGCGTCTGTTTATGTATACAAAATAACATAGAGTACCTATTACATTTCACCGCTTGAAATTCGATTCACTTTTTTTTTTTTTTTTTTTTTGGCGACTCTTCAGCCACTCTTTTCCGGTTCATTCCTGTGATTCTTCCGGCACGACCATGAAGGCAAGTGCGCAACAATAGGCGGCACAAAAACCGTCAGTTTTTATTATTATCATTACTTTTATCATGATTATTATCATTATTTATTTATTTTAATTTTTTTTATTTCATTTTAATTAATTTTTTATTTATTTATTTTTCATTATTATTATGTTTCAAAAATTAAATTCACTTATTAATTGGCCTCTATAGCGCCATGCCTCCCTACAAAAAACCCCCAATTTTTTGGTGTCCGGTGCACTCAGCATTGCCAAGCATTCCTCCTCCCGGAGCATGCCCTTCCGCAACCAGCGGCATCGAAATTCAGAGGGGACCGGACAGGTCCACATGAGGATAATCGTTCTATACTCATTGGAATCGTCGTCAAACACTCTCTCCAGCAGAACGGTTGGGCAAAAAATTGAGCTTTTAAGTAGAAGAACTTTTAAGAAAAATAAAATTGATTATAATTACAATAGTTGCTACGGAGTTTTCCCCTATAGTTACCATCTGTTTTTCGGTGGGATTGTGCAGAAATGTTCGAAATAATCACTATCACAAATGGATAGTCTTCCTAAATCATTATTGAAGCGAAGGAATAATAAACCACTGTACAATCATTTGTAGCGTTTTTTCCAGAAATCTTCAGCCTCTTCCTATTTCGCTTCAGCCGAATTGACTTCTCATTGCAGGATTTCGATTGTTCCTTGCGCCCCAATAGAACCGATTTCCTGTTTGCTCGTCGACGATCCATTACGCAGGTGTCGAGCGTAAATATTGTTCGTTTGCACCTTAGTCTTCCGTACAGACAGTGCACTGGATAATGCTAGGTTCAATACTTACAGTTAGACGGTGTAAATAGTAGTTGGATTCGGACAAGTGCGACGGTCCCAACAAATTGGATGCGGATAGGTCAGGTGCAACCAGAAGGGAAACAGGAGGGTAGCGAGCACGAGCTTGTCCTCCGGGCCAGCTTTTTTACTCATTTCCGGTCATCACGTTTAACGGATGTATCTTCGACTAGTGGGTAGCTGGCTTTTAACATGAGTATTCGTTTTAATATTCGTTTACCATAGCGGTTAACGATCGTGGACTAGAAAACCAGTGGTGTGCATAGATCACACACTGCTTTCATGTTCGAGTCGGTAACAGGTATAACCAATTATAAAATTAAGAAAATCGTATGAAGGCCGCAACATTAATTTACAACAACTGTTATTGAAAAACGAGCCAGGAGACTCAAAATAGAAAAATGCCCGAGTTAGGTTGATAATGCATCCGCAGTATGTGAGCCTTACAATAAAAGCCACATTTTGTAAAATAAGATCTTTTTTATAGCAACGACACCTAAAAATGTGTCACTCACTCATCGTTAAAAACATTCAAAAACCTCCAGCGTTCAAATATATTGATTTTTAACCGACTTCGAAAGGAGGAGGTTACTGTGGTTGATTCGCGGGTTTTTTCCGGTACTTATGTGTTGTCCGATGGCGTTCAGCTACTGTACGTCCGATCGGGTTACTTTTTTTTTTTGTTTGAAAGGGTTACTATCCAGGTAGGTCCCATAATTTTTTCAATTGAGTCCATCCAGTAGTTACGTCCCCAGACGCGGAGAAATGCAGGAAAACATGATTTTCGCGAAAAAAGGAAGTTTTGACTTTGCAAGTTTATAACGTCTAGAATACTTGCTCGATTGTTTTGTTTCTGGTGTCATTTTGTTCATAATTTATCTGCTTAGGATAGCCTAGCTCCAATTTTCGTTCAACAATCTGATATGGCGTGTAGAGAAGAAAGTGTAACAAAAAATGTGATGCCGATTTTTACTTTTTTGAGGTTTTTCGAGCACCGTTCCCAACCACGTCGAGGAAAAAATTAGAACACTATTGCACTTGGAAGTATTTAGCAGGAGCTTTCCAACGATGGTAAGAAATCAATTTTTCGGTGGCATAACAAGGGAGCAATCGATGTTTTCATAGACCTATGTTTGAGACCTCATAACGTCTGAACGAAAACTGTTTTAGTAGAGGGGTTGTGAGGGGGATGCGACTTATTCTCCAGATTTTTAATGGCTGGCCGACCACTTTCGCCATTCGGGCATCTTCAGGGCATCTTTCTCCCCCTCACAACCCCTCTACTACAATAAATGCGACGACAACCAAGCGAAGAAAACTGTTTTTTCATTTTTTCGTTTTTTTTTTCAACTGGAAACGAAGCAGTTCAATTGAGTTGAAATTGCGCAAATTCAAACCCAAGACAAGCAGTGGGTTTGAGTATCCTGCATTAGAAAAATCCTCAACTCAGCGGGGTGTCATGTTGTACGAGCCGTTAGGACCCTCGATGACACGGTTTGACTCCACTCAAGACGAATACGAGTTAATTTGTCCTTTTCTATAAAAGGAAGGACAGCCACAATCCGAACTGACATGTGTGAAGAATCTTCCGAATTTATGGACTTTCGGCAGAGCGAGCCGCTATTTCTTCTAGACATTTTCCCGGCACTATCTATGCATATTTCGCCGCCATTGTCTCCGCATTATTCACACAATCGTGGCGAAAAACGTGTGAAACGAGAAATTTCGAAGGTGTTCCATCTCAAGTTTTTTCTTCCCCGTATCGGGCAGAAATGAGTGTATCAGTTGGGAATTAATTTTCTATCAAGCAGTAGGCCTTGTCATAGAAATGAATGCTATTATTCGTTACGGAAACAAACATGGCCGCTAACAAACCGCTCTCAAGGAATGCGAATTTGCGATGATTTCATGGTCATTGATATTTAATTCAACTGTCGCTGAATCATGTGAGCGCATTGGGTGATTTTAGCGTTGATTCTGGTTTGATATTATAATAAACCTTCTTAATCGCTCAAGAAAAAAAAATTGTCACCCCCCTTCAAAATGTGATGTTTTACGTTTCAAGGCATGACAAATCCGAGTATCCAATAAAAAATTCTGACCGTCCGCCGTACGTCGTTAACATTTTTCTGAGGATACTACACAAGACCTACGTACATACTTGAAATTTTCACCAAAAATTACTCATTACCTGACAATGGCTTATATTTGTACTCTGAATCGAATAAGGCGTTAGAAGGGTCTATGGCTTGAGTTATCGCGGCATTTGTGTCGAATTTTTGAACTTTTGAATGATTTGGCAAGACGGCAAATCTTCATCATTTATGGAGCGGTGTCACGCTGTATCTAGCGGCGATAAATTCGACTCTTAATTAAATAATTAATAAGAACAAAAACATTATACATTAAAGTGTTTGCCGTTATGCCGGTCAAGTTTTTGACACCGTTATCTTATGACACAGATAAATGCGAATGTTTTTGCATTAAAAAAGCTTCTACCGTTTAGCCTTTGGACACGAATACATTATGAAACCGATATGCACTCCCACAAAAATTATCGGAGAAGAGTTACTATTGCAAGAGGATAGATTTTCTTTATCATAATTGCAGCTAAGGAATAATCAACCACTGTCAGCAAAATCATGTGCTGTGTTTTGATTATATACCCGGATTCTAAGTACCTCGAAGCGCAAAACATCAAGCAAAGGTTTACTGTTGAATAATAAACCAAAATTTTTAACGTCCGCCGTCAATATTATTTTCTGAGGAAACTACGCGTATAATAGTTTAATCCTTGAAAATTTCACCAAAAATCACTCTTGATCATATAGGTAATAGATAAACTCTTCAAAATTCTACCCATATCGCTACCTCAATTTTAAAGATATTTCTAAAGAGTTTTGAGGGGGTAAAAATGCGTATTTTTAAACGTATTTCAGATAAAGGGGTACTTATATGGTATCAAATTCAAAAAATATTCAATAATGAACTATTTTCACGTTTCAATGTAATGTAAAATCCAAATATTTAAAAAAAAAACCTGCAAATGATTGTATAGTGGTTTATGATTCACTTGCTTCAATAATGATGTAAGAAGACCATTCATTTGTCCTCTTAATTCCGCGTTTTCACCAAAAAACAGAGCACCAACTACTACGGTAATTTTAATAATTTGTCTTTTACTTATTTTCGAATTAAAAGCAAAATTCTTCGCCGAATGGTACAGTTGAAGAGTGTTTGAAGATCATTTCAACGAGTATATTATAATGATTTTTATAGCTCCGAAAATTTTCGAGGTATCGACACTCTTTTAGACTATAAAAGCTGAATCGATCTGTGTCTTACAATGGCTCAATTCTTACACCAAATCGCTACCTTATTTTAGTGGTATTTTTGTGGGATTTTGAGGGGGAGAAAATTCATATTATCCAACTCTTTTGTGTTTGGTGACAATTGGTAATCGATAGGTTCGCTGGATCGAAATGCCGTAGTGATGTCTATATCATTAATAGTTCTCAAGTTATTATCACAGCTTTTATGTAGAATTTTCGACATTTCAGAAATTTGCTATGATGGTGTGACTAGAGAACTTATGGAGGCATACAAATCTTTCTATACTCGATGAATCTCGATAAATACTCTCTTAGGCTGTATCGGAAGGCAAATCATTAAAATTTTAATTAGAAAATTAGGAATGTTAAAATAATTAGAATTACCATTGTTGTTTGGAGTTTTCCTTAAGTTACGAACCTGAATAGTTACTATTACAAATGGATGGCTTTCTTAAATCACCATTGAAGCAAAGGATTTTTTTTTTTTTTAAATGTTTATTGCACCAAAAGTATTTAACTTATCAACAATTAACAACTTATTAAACCGCGCGTTGGTGCCGTTATCTATAATTTATCATCCGATCTTTTTCTTAAACGAAAGGACAAACTAATTCACCTCGACGCGTTGGAGCCCTTTTCATTGTTCGCACTCATAAGTACAATCGGTTTCCAAGCTTTTGTCCTGTCTTAGCTGATCGGCCAGTTCACGGGACCCGTGACGAAGTTGAATTATAACACAACCGTAAATACGAGTGGAGATGACTGTATAGACGAGTTGACAAACCGGTGGATCACCTGGCTTTTTTCGTGACCCGCGTGAACTTTTCAATTCCATCGCTGCAGCTGCCCTTCTTTTAAGTGCATGATGCGCGATTGGTTCGACAAAAAAACCACCAAAAACTGCGCGAGAGTCGAGGGTTTCTGAAATTAGGCGGCTTTTTGAAAAATGCACTAATGCTCTGAGGTCATCGGCTCGTGTTGCCTACTTTGCTAATAACATAACTAAAAAGAGAAAAATAAAAAAAACTTAAAAAAAACCGATTTCAAAAACTTTGTCTATAAAATAAACTCTGAAAAGGAAAAAATAACAAAAATGTCCCAACTTCGCAGCAACTCATTCGCCAACTACACATTTTAAGGACTACTTTACTACTCGTATTGACCTGACCACTTCCTGATTGATTGGATCACCTTCCCCAATAATATAAAAATTACTATTTCTCATTTCCCAAATGATTAAAAGATTTTCCTTTCACCTCTGAATTGCCTCCACATTGATCATCTTTTGGAGTCGGCGCCTCTCTTATATTGTATTGGAGAAGCCTATAGATTCCGAATTAGTAAGAATATAAATATCATGAGTTTTCACGATTCTTGAACAGAGCACATCAGCATTTATGAGAACTGATTATTAACAATATCGATTTAAAGGTGACTTTTCACGCCTTTTCCTAAAAACCATTTCAGATTTCTCTAAGAATCTTTACGTTCAGACCCAGACTTATTACCTGGCACCTACTAATTTATTGTAATTTCATATTTATTTGTAACCATCGGTTATTTTGCCAGAGAGGCGAGAATATATGGCTTTAATGAACAAAATTGATACTCCCTTAAATTGAATAAATTAGAATCAGATATTAATTTGGTTTCCACAAACATCTTCCATTTCTATAGCAGATTTGGTTTCCGAGATTCATTACATTCACCCCTCCTACGGAATTGCAGTTCAATCCTACGGGGTTGCAGACGGAGGTCTTCTTTCCCGTGTAGATCTTCTAGTAGTATTATTTGCTGAAGTTGGCTCATTGTTTTGAGAATATTCTTGATGTTGTCTTGACGTACTTGTTTGTGTCTGCGATGTGTCGGATGTTTCGTTGATTTCATTTTCTGATGAGTTTTCATTGTTAATTTGCTCAAGCTCATGCTGCTCAACTCCTTCAACCAACATAATTTACATATAATACTCCTTTAAGCTTATCAGTTTCGATTACCCAATCCAATGAATGCTCTTTGAAACCCGGCACCTCCATTTGTAACGCCGAACGGAATTCGTTTATATTGAAATAATTTTCCGCATGCTTCAAAAGCCGTGTAAGGTCTATCACGAAGAGAAATCGGTATCTGATGGTAAGCACTTTTGAAGTCGATTGTGCTGAAGTACTTGAATTTGGCGACCTTGTTGATTATTTCATTAATGCTTGGAAAAGGATATATGCATCTAATTCAGTAAATTTATTGATCGTCTGGGAGTAGTATACAACCATTCGTTTTCTTTTACCGTTGACGACTAAAATTTGAGCTCGCCATGGTGAATTGCTTGGCTCTATGATTTCTTCCGTTAACAGATTTTCTATTTCTTTCTTGATGAACTCCTAATCTGGAACTGAGTGCTGTCTGGATTTCGTTGCAATTGGATGGCATTGAGGCGATAGAAACTTGAAAAGTTCGGCGGGCGGTACTAAAGCTGCTGCGAGGTTACAAAATGACGCTTAATTTCCTCCAAAGTCAAGAGATAAAGTAGAATGCTTCCGCAGAATATCGTGCCCTATAATGACGTCAGTGCACAGATCTGGAAGTACAACTAAATTGATGTTGTTGTAAGAATGTCCAGAAAGTTCTATGTTACCTAAACAATTTCCAATTATGTTTGTGCGAAGAGAGGTACTGGCGATTGCTACTTTACCTTGTCTAGGTTGTATGGAAATCCCAATTTTATCAACAAAATGTTTGTCAATGAAACTTAGTGAACTACCAGTATCAATCAAAGCTTCTGCTTCGATTTTATTGACAAGGATTTTTGTAGCTGCTTTAAGAAGACTTCCAGGTGAAGCTGCTAGGAGAGCTGCTGATTGCTGTTTTGATGACCGGCATACAGTCTGGAAATGTCCTACTTTTCCGCAACTTTTACTTCTTTTGCCGGACAGTAAGATCGTGAATGGCGATCTTTGCCACAAAAATAGCATTTCTCGTTGGTTGGCCTTTGTCTGAAGTTGAACTGTTTGATTTTGGTGGCAGCACTTATTTCTGGGGAGTCGGTTTCAGCGGAAATAGACGCTGTTATTTGGTTGGATTTTAGGTACGACAATGATTGTTGCTGTGCATTTTCCAAGGACCTAGCCATCTCGGTTGCTGAGGCTAAATTAAGAGTACTGTTTTCTAAGAGTCTTTGCCTTATTTGTGAATTTACTAATCCTCGAATGAATGAATTCGCAATGTCCGTAGTATGAGCTTTTCTACCCCCCTCAAAATTTGATGTTTTACGATTCAACGCATGTAGAATCCGAATATCCAATTAAAAAAAATTCTGTCTGTCCGCTTTACGCCGTACGCCATCAACACCTTTCCGGGCAAACTCAATTTTACAGGTATTTTTGAAGGGTTTGGGGGGGGGGGGGGAATTCATATTTCCCAAGGTTTCTAAGAAAAATGTGTATTTGGTATCAATTTCTATAGATTTTCGTACGCTGAATCGAATGAGACCTTTGCGGGGCCGATAGCTTTATTGGTTCTCGAGTTATCGCAGCTTTTGTGTCGAATTTGGGAGATTTTCAGAAATTTGACCTGAGGGTATAGGTAACACGAGAGTTCTTGGAGCTACAAAAATCGTTCTATACTCGTTGTAATGCTCGTCGAAGACTCTCCTCAACTATTTATACTCTACGGAGAAAAATTCAGATTTTAATTCGGAAATTAAGAAAAAGAAAAATGATTAAAACTACAATATTCGTTTGGTGGTCGTCGCATTATTTTGTTGTAGTAGAGGGGTTGTGAGGGGAGAGAAAAACCAGGCGACTTATTCTTATTCACCATGAGGTTGTGGACCTCATGGTTCCACGTTGGCGAAAGTGCTCGGCCAGCCATTAAAGATCTGGAGAATAAGTCGCCTGGTTCTTCTCCCCCTTACAACCCCTCTACTAAAACTACAATAGTTACTACGGAGTTTTCTCTTATAGTTACCAACCTGTTTTTTGGTGGGAACGTTCACAATTGATTATTTTCCTAAATCAATATTGAAGCGGAGGAATGAGAAACCGCAGTACAATCATTTGCGGCGTTTTTTTCTGGGCGATTACAAAGGTTTATTATTCTAGATTAAACCAATATTGAAAAGTGCTTTAGAAGAAAAAGGCTGAATGATAAAAGTTTGAGCTGCTGAAATGAATCGGTTAGAAATATTCTTTGAATAAGGTCACAGATTTCGAATTCGAACAAATCGAATGAAGATTAACCTCGTCTGAGCAGAAGCAGAACTGAACACTCATGGCGTCAAGTCGGATACCTCGTCTGCATGACTAGGTAATGACCTCATTCGTTAACTATCCCCTCGTATGTCTTAAAGAAAGTTGAAAAAAATCTACCCCAATCTTATCTAGAGGGTGGATATTATGTGTATCACCTTTATCATCCTAAGCAACGTAGCTCTCAAGCATTGGGTGAGAGGGTGAGTTTTTTATCCGTTAGTAGCATCTTGTGCTCAGAACGTCATGTGTTCAGCGGCGCGCGAGCCGTTCATCGCACACTTGCGCAGGGGTAAGCGTTTCCATCTTCCCCCGACGCCACCTTTGTGTCGTAGGTTACTACTAATAACTGATTTATTTGAATTGACGTTTCCAGTTATAACGAACCATCAACCAACTTTGCACTTTGTCGTAATTTTCTGTAACGTCTCAATTTTCCCTCGTGAATTCGAGGCGAAACGAATCGAAACTATTCGAATCGAATAATTTTTTCAATTGAGTCCATCCAGTAGTTACGTCCCCAGAAGCGGAGAAACGCCGGAAAACGTGATTTTCGCGAAAAAAGGAAGTTTTGACTTTGCAAGCTTATAACTTTTAGAATACTTGCTCGATTGTTTTGTTTCTGGTGTCATTTTGTTCATAATTTATCTGCCTACAAGCGCCCAGCTATAATTTTTCGTTCGGCATTCTCATATGGCGTGTAGGGAAGAAAGTGTAACAAAAAACGTGATGCCGATTTTCACTTTTTTGAGGTTTTTCGAGCACAGTTCCCAACCACGTCGAGAAAAAAATATGAACACTATTGCACTTCAAAGCACTTAGCTAGAGCTTTCTAACGATGGTAAGAAATCAAGTTTACGTGGCATAATAAGGGAGCAATCGATGTTTTAATGGACCTGTGTATCAGACCTCATAACTTCCAAACCAAAACTGTTTTTTCATCGTTTTTAAACTTAAATTGTTCAAATTTAAGTCTAGTTTACGTGATCCAAATTTGGTATTGATTGGACTAAAAGTAGATACTTTTTAGGCCGTATTTCTAAAAAATTTGTTTCAAAATCACGTTTTTTGGACTATTTATGCTTGTAGGAAAAAAACTGCGTTAGTCATAGCATTCTCGTTAGAAGATTTGAATTCAGCGTTAAATTTTCAATAAATAACATGGTTTTCAAGGCCAAATAACTTCATTTTAATGCACAAACGTTTGGCGAATTTCTGAAATTTGGTTCGGGTTCTCTCATTCAGTGTGAATGCGGATACGCTTCAGGAAATCATCACTCTATTATCGTTAGAGAAATAAAGAACGAGTGAATTGGTGCAATTCAGTAACCAGCAATGGTGTAGACATTTATTTGAGTTTTGTAAGGTAGATCAATGGGATCAAAGACCCAAATCAGTGGATGGATTATTCCAAACGTTCAAACTCACTCTCAATCAACATTATAACATTGAAAATAGTTAGGTAATCATTATAATACTTTAGAACTTCAACGTTCAACGGACTTATGAATTGAGTTTGGACGGTTAGTAGCAAGTGACAAGAACACAATAATGAAAGCTTGGGACAATTCTGTAAAGAGAGCGGTCCATAATTGTAAGTCACTAAAAAGAGAAAATAAAAAAAAATTAATTATAATTAATTAATTATTAAAAATTATTATTATTATTAGTTGGGACATTTTTGTTATTTTTTCCTTTTCAGAGTGTATTTTATTGACAAAGTTTTTGAAGTCGGTTTTATTTTTTTCTAAAAAGTTTTTCTATAACGTTATATTTATTTCAAAACACGTGAGTATCCTTTTGTTGCCATTAAGCAACTTAATGTTTTGTGGTTAAAAATTCTATGAAAATAAAATTCACTTTACAATTTGACACCAAGCCGAACTTATCCTTCTTCAAATTTTGAAGAAGGATAAAGCAACACCAAGTTTTGTAAAATGGGATACTGCTTATGAACCTCCAACGTCAAAAATAATTATGTTGATTATTTCGCGGCCTGTAAAACCGATTTGTAACGATGACTTTTCCGCCTTTGACGCCTTTTCCTAAAAACCATTTCAGATTTCTCTATGAATCTTCATATCCAGACCCAGACTTGTTACCTGGCACCTACTAATTTATCGTAAAATCATATTTATTGGTAACTATCGAGTAGTAATTTTGCCAGAGAGGCGCTTTCAAACGGAAAAAAAGTAACCCGATCGGACGTACAGGAGCTGAACGCCATTGTACAACACATACCTATAAAAACCCGCAAGACATCCACTGTGCCCTCTTCCTTTTTGAAGTCGGTTAAAAAGTGCACGAATAAAATCAATGAAAATACGAACTACGAGAAAGTACGGTGTGTGACACAAACAATAAAAATCAAACGGCATTGAGCTGACATACAGAAACATTTCAAGTCCCCCCAGCGTTTAAATATAATCATTTTTGCTGTCTGAAACCAGTGGTGTGCATATAGATCACACAGTACTTCCATGTTTGAGTCGGTAACAGGTATAATCAATAATAAAACTAAAATAATCGTACGATGGCCGCAACGTTAATTTACAAAAACTCAAATTTCAAGGGTTTTTCTGGGAGATATGGGAATATTTGTTAGGTAGGTACTAAGACAATAGACAGATGGACGCGAGGACTGACGGACACTCTGGCAGATATACAAATGGACGTACTCAGACACTTGTTCAGAAAGAGAGCAGAGCGCTCTAGGGAGCAGGCGCGCGAAAAGGTCAGTTTCAGATAAAGCTGCCCGAAAGTTACAAAAGCGCGAGAATAAAATAACTGAAAATGTGTTTTACGAGGAAGTAGTGCATGTGATCCCAATAATAAAAATTAAGCAATATCCAGCTGTCATATAGACAATTTTTAGTCTCCCAGTGTTCATATATTCACTCTTGCGGTCCATAAAAACCTCAAAAGCTAAAAATGTCTTACGGCGGAAGTACTGTGTGTTACCCAAACTATACAGAACAAGTTTTGTGAACGAGGTCAAAATTGGTTATATTTAGAGCAAAGATACCCAAAAACTATGAATAAAATAAATGAAAATGCGTTTTACGGGGAAGTACTGCGTGTGACCCCAAAAATAAAAACGACGCGATATTCAGCTGTCATACAGAAAAATTTAAAGCCCCTCAGCGTTCAAATATATTCATATTTGCGGTCTGTAAAAATCAAAATGTAGCTAATAAGCAAATAACGCGGAAGTACTGCATGTGACCGACTTGATAAAAATCAGGAATCATTCAATCGCTAGCTCCAACATTTTAAGACCTTGAACGTTCAAATACATTGGGTTTTGCGGCCTGTAAAAATCAAAATACAAAACATGCACTAGTGAAATCGTGAAAAAGACTCATAACGTGGAGGCACTGTATGTGACCGAATATACAAAAAATCTGTTGTTTTCTGCTTGCCATCACCTACATTTCAAGCCCTCAAACGTAGAAAAATATTGACTCTTACAGCCTGTAAAAATCTAAATAGACAAAACTTTGAACCCTTATCACTCAAATGCACACTGTGTTTTTCAAATTTCAATAAAAGCTAACTTGGCTCATTCACTAGGAAAACGTTTCCTGAAAATCTCGTTGAATTTCATTCATTTTTCAGGAAGATATGGCCATTCATGTCAGTTTGTGACCACAGAGCAACAGACTGACGGACACACAGACTCTAGTTCAGAAAGTGATTCTCAGTATAGCACTAAGAAAACTTTTTCCAACAGGACGCCGGTTTCAAATTCGACTTTTCAGACGATCTCAACACTTCCATTTACTAAGTAAACATGGAAGTAAAAAATCAGTTCGTCCGCTGTCAACACTGTTTTGAGAAAACTATATCAGCTAAACTATAACCTTCTGAAACATTCACCAAAAAATCATCCTTCGTCTGACAATCGCTTAGTTCTTTAGCAAAATCGCTATCTCCATTTTAAGGGTATTTTTCACGGGATTGAGCGGAGGAAAATTTTTGACGCTGAACGGCATGAGACCATAACGGAGTCCATAGCTTTTCTTATGGTTCAAAAGATATTGTTACTTTCGTGAGAAATTGTTCAGATTTTTACATATGTGTTCACCATAATGGTATAAGTCGAGAATTTATGGAGCCATAGCAATTGTTCTATAATCGATGGATGTTCATACAACGCTATATTCAGTTGTATTGTTCGGCAAATTAGGTAGTTGAGAAAAAGGAAACTAATTAAAGTTACGATAGTTAATACTCCGTTGTTACCCGAGAACGTTCACCAATGTTCGGGATAGTTGCTATCACTTGTGGATGGTCTTCTTAAGTCATAATATAAGCAAATGAATAATAAACCACTGTACCTATAATCAGTTACATAGTTTCTTCTTGGTGCTTGGAATAAGTGACTATAATTCGTAGTTGTAACATGGAGCTTCCTCAGCAAACACGTAAAAATGTTCTGTCCTTTCCTTGATCTAATTTCTTGACGCTTTCTTTTGGCTTAATGACACAAGCATTCAAGTTGAGCATTTTCAGGTGAAAAAATATTCTAGTGCAAAAACGTCACTTTCCGACTCTGAAATTCCACCTAGAGCTGTTTTGAGCTCCATCTCTGCTACTACCTCGACCCGCTCAGAACACTCGAACACCCTCGTATTGTAGACGAAGGTCACAACCCTGAACATCTCAGAGCATTCCCTTTAATTATCAAAAAGGCGCTGAGTCCATCATTGAACGAGCCCCGATCGTACCATGGTTTTTTAAAAAATCTTTTCCATATTTTTCAGCCCTGTCTACTGAACACAAAAACTCTCAGCTCACGACTCGCATTGTCGGGAAAATAATAATAAAGCGCTCCCCCATACGAGTGCGTTGAGATTCGAGTTGCTCTGATTCGGATAGCTCGAAATTAAGTAATTAACTTTGAAAAACAAATATGAATTAAGATGAACGAGAGTGAGATACGGCCTCTATCAAAATTCGAGTTGTTTCTTCCTACAAAGCGGTGAACTATGATATTTAATTGCTGATGTAGATAGCGATGTAGATGTTCGACCATTTTTAGCGGTTTCAAGGCCGTCTCTTGACCTCACTCAAAGTCTTAAGATTTCGATCTAAAATCAATCACCGTGGTTTAACAGGCCGACTAGATTATTCGTGTATTGGAATTAATAATGATGGTGAGTGGAACCTCATATATATGTAAGATTCTTGCCCAGCCTCGAATCTCCTTGTCTCGCCTTTGTCGGGACCGGACCGGTACAAATGTATTGCATTTATCTATCAATGTATCTTGAACTGTAGTGACTCTGTTGTTCGGCTTGAACTGGCCTACAAAAGGCGTTTGTTATGAAGAGCGAGAATTGAGACGGTGTGTGCGCTTTGCTGTTTCTCAAAACTTTTTGTAAAACTTAGTTTGTAACCGCGGTTCCCGCGTGTCTTCGTTAGTGTGGAAAAATATCATTGTTTTCGATTCTCAATAAACTGCTGAGCATCGACCTACGATTCGACTCGATTTGTCTGCCCTCACTCTTACAAATCGAAAACACGTTTCCAACAATGGCGAACAGACGCGCGAAATTCCTGGTGACAGCCGCAGCCAGCGACGACAGTAAGACCACTGTTTATCATATCAAGCCGTCGTTATGTCGTTCAATTTACCATTTTTATTTATAATGACGGAAAGCTCTATCCTTGCTGTCCCTCATTAATTAGCTTGCTCTATTTGAAGGCTTCTCCTTAGAAGGTACTCAGCTTCTCCAAAACCAGTGGTTTGCATAGACAACACGAAAATTCTATGATTGAGTCGGTAATAAGTATAAACAATTATAAAAAACTGTAAAAAAATAAAACCAACTTCAAAATTTGTTGCCAAAAAAAAAAAAAAAACTCAATCAATTAACTATACCTATTAACTACACATGTCAAGGATTGTTTACAACTCGCATTGATTTTACCACTTCCAAATTGATTGGACATCCTCCTCTAATAAAATTTAACCAATGGTGTTTGTAGATCACACAGCACTTTCGAGTTAGCGTCGGTTGTAATAACCAATAAATTATAAAATCAAGAAGCTCGTACTGAGGGCGCAACGTTATTATTCTACAACTTTTACCTAAATCTAGCTAGGAGAACCCAAAAATGATAAACGCACGAATTGGGTTAATAATGCGGAAGTGCGATATGTGAGCCTATCATCACAATACAAGCCAAGTTAAAAAAAAAAAAAAAAACCTTTAAAAAACCGACTTCAAAATTATCAGCCTTTAAACAAACTCTGAAAAGGAAAACATAACAAAAATGTCCCAACTTCGCAACAACTCAACCACCAACTACACATTTTAAGGACTACTATCGAGTTTTGCGGCCTGTAAAAATCAAAATACAAAGCATGCACTAGTGAAATCGTGGTGAAAAAGGCTCATAACGTGGAGGCACTGTATGTGACCCAATATACAAAAAAATTGGTGATATCTGCTTGACAGAGTCCTTATAACTTCTAAGTGAAAACTGTTTTTAATATTTTCTAAACCTAAATCAGCGTTAAAAAACATGGTTTGGAGGACCAAATAACTTCATTATAATGCACAAATTTTTGGTGAATTTCTGAAATTTTGTTCGGATTCTCTCATTTAGTGTAATCGCGGATACGCTTGCGAAAATTTTTACTCTATTATCATTTGAGTAATAAAGAACTCGTGAATTGGTGCAATTCAGTAACCTACAATGGTGTAGTCAATTATTTGATTCTTGTATGGTGGATCTTTCGCAGCGTTTTATTATAAATTTCGTTTTTGTATACAGTGGAGGTATGATATCCATTAGCGCCTCCCAGTTACCCCTGATACGAGAAAAATGCGTGCAAACCGGTGCGAACCGTAGCTTACATGCGTGTCCTCACTTTCAACCGTTCACTCATCGTATATCACATGTACACGCGTCGTTCAGCCGTCAGATCTGCTTGACGGCACGCACCCTAACAAGAGCCTCAATCACATAATAGCCTCCCGTAAGCTGGGCGAAATTATTGCGAAGGATGATACGTACGTTTGTTTGCCTTATAGGAAAGTTAGGTATGAAGGTGGATGTCGTGTATGATTGTAGGAGGCCATTCTACCGGAGTTAATTGGTAAACGGGTAGGAGTAAACGGCGATTTGCGAAGGGAAGAGGCAGGCGCGCGATTCTCAATTTGTAGTTAGAAGATGTTGTGATGGGTAACATCTGCGCGAATCTAGTGGGCGGAGGCAGGTTCAGCGGACCCTTAGCAGCCCAATTACATCTGGGGTAAAAACACTACTAGCGTAGTATTGTCCTCAGTAGAGCGGGGAAAAGACGTCTATCGAGGGAAGGAGAAAGAAAACGAAGACATTGTCTCCGCTTTGTGCTTCATTTATACCTCCTGTAGCGGAGGATTTTTAATACTTTTGGAACATTGCGAGGTACCAAATACGGATGATTTGTATTTTTTAACCGACTTCAAAAGGAAGAGGTTACTATGGTTGATTTAAGGTTTTTTTCAGCAAGTATGTGTTATTCGTTGGCGTTCAGCTCCTAAGTGTCCGATCGGGTTTCTTTTTTTTTTGTTTGAAAGGGTTACCATCGAGGTAGGCCAGTATATTATTTTTTATATAGTGCCCATCCAGTCCCCAGATCCGGAGATATGCCGGAAAACGTGATTTTCTCGAAAATAACAAGTTTTGACTTTGTCAGCTTATAATTTCAAGAACTACTCGATTGTTTTACTTGATTTGTTTTTTATGTCATTTTGTTTATCATTTATCTGTCAATGAGGGCCTAGCTCCAATTTTTCTTCGAAATTCTTATATGACATCTAGAGAAGAAAGTGCCGATTTTCCAATTTTTGAGGTTTTTCGGGCACCACTCCCAACGAAGTCGAGAAAAAAATATGAACAGTTTTGCATTTGGAACTTGGACTCAGTAAGAGCTTTACAAAAATGGAAGAAAATTACTTTTACATGACATATTAAGGGAGCAACCGATGTTTTTATGGGCCTATGTTTGAGACCTCACAGCTTCTGTTTTTCATAGTTTGTACACTTAAATTGTTCAAATGTGAGTCTAGTTTGCTCGATAAAAGTTTGATATTGATTGGACTAACAGTACTTAAATACTTTTTAGGCCGCATTTCTAAAAAAAATTGTTTCAAAATCGCGTTCTTTTTTGTATATTTATGGTCGTAGAAAAAAAAACTTTTTAAAAAAAAATAAAACCGACTTCAAAAAGTTTGTCTATAAAATACACTCTGAAAAGGAAAAAATAACAAAAATGTCCCAACTTCGCAGAAACTCATTCGCCAACTACACATTTTAAGGACTACTTTACTACTCGTATTGACCTGACCACTTCCTGATTGATTGGATCACCTTCCCCAATAATATAAAAATTACTATTTCTCATTTCCCAAATGATTATAAGATTTTCCTTTCACCTCTGAATTGCCTCCAGATTGATCATCTTTTGGAGTCGGCGCCTCTCTTATATTGTATTGGAGAAGCCTATAGATTCCGAATTAGTAAGAATATAAAAATATCATGAGTTTTCACGATTCTTGAACAGAGCACATCAGCATTTTTTCTTTTTTTATGAGAGCTGATTATTAACAATATCGATTTGAAGGTGACTATTCACGCCTTTTCCTAAAAACCATTTCAGATTTCTCTAAGAATCTTTACGTCCAGACCCAGACTTATTACCTGGCACCTACTAATTTATCGTGAATTCATAATATTTATTTGTAACCATCGGTTATTTTGCCAGAGAGGCGCCGACTCCAAAAGATGATCAATCTGGAGGCAATTCAGAGGTGAAAGGAAAATCTTATAATCATTTGGGAAATGAGAAATAGTAATTTTTATATTATTAGGGAAGGTGATCCAATCAATCAGGAAGTAGTCAGGTCAATACGAGTAGTAAAGTAGTCCTTAAAATGTGTAGTTGGCGAATGAGTTTCTGCGAAGTTGGGACATTTTTGTTATTTTTTCCTTTTCAGAGTGTATTTTATAGACAAACTTTTTGAAGTCGGTTTTATTTTTTTTTAAAAAGTTTTTTTTATTTTTCTCTTTTTAGTGACTTACAATAAATTATGGACAGCTCTCTTTACAGAATTTTCCCAAGCTTTCATTATTGTGTTCTTGTCACTTACTACTAACCGTCCAAACTCAATTCATAAGTCCGTTGAACGTTGAAGTTCTAAAGTATATTGATTACCTAACTATTTTCAATGTTATTATGTTGATTGAGAGTGAGTTTGAACGTTTGGAATAATCCATCCACTGATTTGGGTCTCTTGGTCAACATACCGGATACTTTGATCCCATTGATACACCTTACAAAACTCAAATAATTGTCTACACCATTGCTGGTAACTGAATTGCACCAATTCACTCGTTCTTTATTTCTCTAACGATAATAGAGTGATTTCCTGAAGCGTATCCGCATTCACACTGAATGAGAGAATCCGAACCAAATTTCAGAAATTCGCCAAACGTTTGTGCATCAAAATGGAGTTATTTGGCCTTGAAAACCATGTTATTTATTGAAAATTTAACGCTGAATTCAAATCTTCTAACGAGAATGCTATGACTAACGTAGTTTGTTTTCTACAAGCATAAATAGTCCAAAAAACGTGTTTTTGAAACAAATTTTCAAGAAATACGGCCTAAAAAGTATCTACTTTAAGTCCAATCAACACCAAATTTGAATCACGTAAACTAGACTCAAATTTGAACAACTTAAGTTTAAAAACTCTGGAAAAACAGTTTTTGTTTGGAAGTTATGAGGTCTCAAACACAGGTCCATTAAAACATTGATTGCTCCCTCATTATGCTACCTAATCTTGATTTTTTACCATCGTTAGAAAGCTCTAGCTAAGTGCTTTCAAGTGCAAAAGTGTTCATATTTTTTTTCTCGACGTGGTTGGGAATGGTGCTCGAAAAACCTCAAAAAAGTGAAAATTGGCATCACGTTTTTTGTTACACTTTCTTGTCTACACACCATATGAGAATGCCGAACGAAAAATTGAAGGTAGGCCCTTGTAGGCAGATAAATTATGAACAAAATGACACCAGAAACAAAACAATCGAGCAAGTATTCTAGAAGTTATAAGCTTGCAAAGTCAAAACTTCCTTTTTTCGCGAAAATCACGTTTTCCGGCGTTTCTCCGCGTCTGGAGACGTAACTACTGGATGGACTCAATTGAAAAAATTATGGGACCTACCTGGATAGTAACCCTTTCAAACAAAAAAAAAAGTAACCCGATCGGACGTACAGGAGCTGAACGCCGGTGGACAACACATAGGTACCGAAAAAAAAAAAAAAAAAAAAAAAAAAATCCCGCTAGACGACCATAGTAACCTCCTCCTTGTTTGAAGTCGGTTAAAAACAAAGTACATTCATAGCATTTTCGTTAAAAGATTTGAATTCAGCGTTAAACTTTCAACAAATCGCATGGTTTTGAGAACCAAATAACTTCTCTATGATACACAAACGTTTGGTGAATTTCTGAAATTTGGTTTGGATTCTCTAATCCATGTGATGAAAGTTTTATTGAAAAAACTAAGACGGTACCCAACTATTAAGGTTTGCGAAGATTTTCCGGTACTAGATATCTACGAACTGACCGAAAAATGCACTCTGAGTTTTTTGTATCGGAGATTTTTAATGGGGCAAATACCTAGAGTGTGGAGCGCTACTAGAGCAGGAAACAAAATAACCCTTCTGAAGCCAAGAATGAATACGGCGCAAGGCATGCGATTATTTCTTACATGGGGGGTAGATATTTTTAATAAACTTCCAGTAGAATTGGTAGCATAAGAAATGACTCTGACCAAATTCAATGAAAAACTAAAAAATTACTATAATGATAAGAATACATTGCAGAAGGGAAATAATAACTTAGTTGAAATGATGAGAAGTATTATAATTAAGATAGGTAGATGTATTAAGAATTAGGTTACTCAAGATGGCTAGCAATAGAGGTAATAACAAGTATCAAGGTACAGATGTAATCAATTTATTATTAATAACATTCTTGGTGGTATCCTAAGATTTGTAGAAGGTTTTGAAATGTTGGATTTACAGTTAATATATTATTCATGTTCCTGCCTGCTTAAATATTGTCCATTATAATAGTAACCACGTCCTAGGCGGCAGCTCGATAGAAAGAACGAAGTGCGGTGTGGCTCCGGCTCTTAGCACGAGTAAGTTTTTACTCATAAAGAGCCGTAGCATTATATTTATTAACCGACTTCAAAAAAGGAGGAGGTTACTATTATAGTTGGCATGCAGGTTTGTTTTTTTTTCAGTATGTGTTGTCCGCTGGCGTTCAGCTCCTGTACGTCCGATCGGGTTACTTTTTTTTTTGTTTGAAAGGGTTACTATCCAGGTAGGTCCCATAATTTTTTCAATTGAGTCCATCCAGTAAGTTACGTCCCCAGAAGCGGAGAAACGCCGGAAAACGTGATTTTCGCGAAAAAAGGAAGTTTTGACTTTGCAAGCTTATAACTTCTAGAATACTTGCTCGATTGTTTTGTTTCTGGTGTCATTTTGTTCATAATTTATCTGCCTACAAGCGCCCAGCTTTAATTTTTCGTTCGGCATTCTCATATGGCGTGTAGAGAAGAAAGTGTAAGAAAAAACGTGATGCCGATTTTCACTTTTTTGAGGTTTTTCGACCACCGTTCCCTACCACGTCGAGAAAAAAAATATGAACACTGTTGCACTTGAAAGCACATAGCTAGGGCTTTCGAACGATGATAAAAATTCAAGTTTAGGTGG
Organism: Tupiocoris notatus; assembly: GCA_037159825.1. Taxonomy (NCBI): domain Eukaryota; kingdom Metazoa; phylum Arthropoda; class Insecta; order Hemiptera; family Miridae; genus Tupiocoris; species Tupiocoris notatus. The sequence continues at coordinate 116,097 of JASJUZ010000218.1, read as the reverse complement.
CATAATGAGGGAGCAATCAATGTTTTTATGGACCTGTGTTTGAGACCTCATAACTTCCACAAAAAAAACTGATTTTCCATAGTTTCTAAACTTAAATTGTTCAAATTCGAGTCTAGTTTACGTGATCCAAATTTGGTATTGATTCGACTAAAATTAAATACTTTTTAGGCCGTTTTACTAAAAAATTTGTTTCAAAATCACGTTTTTCGGACAATTTATGCTTGTAGAAAAAAAAACTACGTTAGTCATAGCATTCTCGTTAGAAGATTTGAATTTGGCGATAAATTTTCAATAAATAACATGGTTTTGAAGGGCAAATAACTTCATTTTAATGCACAAACGATTGGCGAATTTCTGAAATTTGGTTCAGATTCTCTCATTCAGTGTGAATGCGGATACGCTCCAGGAAATCATCACTCTATTATCGTTAGAGAAATAAAGAACGAGTGAATTGGTGCAATTCAGTAACCAACAACGGTGTAGGCCATTATTTGAGTTTTGTAAGGTAGATCAATGGGATCAAAGTATCCGGTATGTTGACCAAGAGACCAAATCAGTGGATGGATTATTCCAAACGTTCAAACTCACTCTCAATTAACATAATAACATTAAAAATAGTTATTAGGTAATCAGTATACTGTAGAACTTCAACGTTCAACTGACTTATGAATTGAGTTTGGACCGTTAGTAGTAAGTGACAAGAACACAATAATGAAAGCTTGGGAAAATTCTGTAAAGAGAGCTGTCCATAATTGTAAGTCACTAAAAAGAGAAAAAAAAAAAAAATTAAAAAAAAAAAATTAAACCGACTTCAAAAACGTTGTCTATAAAATACAATCTGAAAAGGAAAAAATAACAAAAATGTCCCAACTTCGCAGCAACTCATTCGCCAACTACACATTTTAAGGACTTCTTTACTACTCGTATTGACCTGACCACTTCCTGATTGATTGGATCACCTTCCCTAATAATATAAAAATTACTATTTCTCATTTCCCAAATGATTAAAAGATTTTCCTTTCACCTCTGAATTGCCTCCAGATTGATCATCTTTTGGAGTCGGCGCCTCTCTGGTAAAATAACCGATGGTTACAAATAAATATGAATTTACGATAAATTAGTAGGTGCCAGGTAATAAGTCTGGGTCTGGACGTAAAGATTCTTAGAGAAATCTGAAATGGTGTTTAGGAAAAGGCGTGAATAGTCACCTTCAAATCAATATTGTTAATAATCAGTTCTCATAAATGCTGATGTGCTCTGTTCAAGAATCGTGAAAACTCATGATATTTATATTCTTACTAATTCGGAATCTATAGGCTTCTCCAATACAATATAAGAGAGGCGCCGACTCCAAAAGAAGATCAATCTGGAGGCAATTCAGAGGTGAAAGGAAGATCTTTTAATCATTTGGGAAATGAGAAATAGTAATTTTTATAGTATTAGGGAAGGTGATCCAATCAATCAGTCAGGTCAATACGAGTAGAAAAGAAGTCCTTAAAATGTGTAGTTGGCGAATGAGTTGCTGCGAAGTTGGGACATTTTTGTTATTTTTTTCCTTTTCAGATTGTATTTTATAGACAAAGTTTTTGAAGTCGGTTTTATTTTTATTGTTACATGTATTTCTAAAATGTTGAATTTCAAAATAAATGTATTTAAAAAAAAATCGTAATTGCGGTTGGGACGAACGAGTAAATTGGTGACCGGCAATAGTGTAGTAAATTATTTAAGTTTTGTAAGGTGGATGGATGGGATCAAAGCATCCAATATCACCAAGGGTCCTAAATCAGTGCATAGTTTATTCCATTTCTTTCTAACGTTCAAACTCACTCTCTATCAACATAATAACATTGAAAGTAGTTAGGTGATCATTATATAGTTTGAAACTTCAGTGTTCATCTGATGTCGATTTTAGTACTAAGTGACGGAAGCACAATAAAGGAAGCTTAAAAAAATTCTATGAAGAGAGATATCGAGGCTTGTGTGACACTAAAAAGAGAAAAAAAAAAACTTAGAAAAAATATAATAAAACAGGATTAAGAATTCTGTTTATAAAATAAACTCTGATAAGGAAAAAATAACTAAATGTTCCTACATCACAGCAAATCCAACAAATAACATGGTTTTAAGGGCCGAATAACTTTTCATTATAATGCACAAATGTTTGGTGAATCTCAGAAATTTTGTTGGGATTCTCTCATTCAGTGAAATTGCGGATAGGCTAGAGAAAATCATTTGAGAAATAAAGAACGAGTAAATTGGTGCATTTCAGTAACCAACATTGGGGAGGTAAATTATTTGAGTTTTGTAAGGTGGATCAATGGGATCAATTAAGCATCCGGTGTGGTCATCCGGAATAGTCATTGTCAAATTGATTTTGTTAAAAATCGGCTCTCATAAATGCTGATTTGCTCTGTTCAAGAATCATGAAAACTCATGATATTTATAGTCTTACTAATGCGGATTTAATAGGTTTCTCCAAGAAATTATAACAGAGGTGCCGACTCCAAAAACTGATCAATCTGGAGGCGATTCAGAGGTGAAAGGAAAGTCTTTCGATCATTTGGGAATTGAGAAATACTAATTTTTAACCGACTTCAAACAAGGAGGAGGTTACTATGGTTGACTTCCGGGATTTTTTTTTTTTATATTATTAGAGTAGTTGATCCAATCAATGAGGAAGTGGTCAGGTCAATTAATACGAGTAGTAAACTAGTCTTTAAAATCTGTAGTTGGTGAATGTGTTGCGAAGTTGGTACATTTATATTACCTACTTTTTCCTTATCAGAGTTTATTGTGTTGGTAAATAATTTTAAAATCGGTTTTATTTTTTCTACAAGTTTTTTTTTATTCCGTAGTTCGTAGTGGATATTCGGATTCTACATACTTACCTTGAAACGTGAAACATAAATTTTTGAGAGGGGTGAGAAATTCATTCTTTCCTATCTCCGCGTTAGCGAAATAGTTTAATTAATAAGATGATCTACTGAATTGAAGACAAGGTTGCGTAGTTTGTTCGCGTTAATTAAGATATTACTATACTATAGGAACTTTTGAGACAGGAGATCATTTGGTCATGGATCTCTCATCTACCACATTGTTGACAAGGATCGTGCCACGATTAATAAAGGGCCGAGATATTTGTAGATAAAATCTTAGACCGGTGGAAAAACGCCCCCTTCGAAATCGTTTGATGTCACACATGTCGTTTGAAGAATTGCACATATTTGTCTTCAGATTTAAGTAATGCGAAACTAAAAAATGCGATGTAATCACTTGACTATCGGAAGCCCTGATAAGTCTTCGAATTATGGCACCGAACGACCTACGACAATGGTGACGCGTGATTTATCAAAGAGTTCTTAGTGTGACGTTCATAGGAGATATAACCTAAACTAATCCCAACTGTACGGATAAATCGATGGCACCTAATGTACCGAATTCTAAAACAATGGTAGATTCTGGATATGTTTTCATACTCACCAAACGACCGCAAAATTCAATTTTGCTCTTATAATGGCTTAAACAAGGCAATAAAACTTGATTCAGAAATAATATAATTATCTTGAGTTTCCACATTACTTGAACAGAGAAAGCCAGCATTTCAGAAAGCCGATTATTATTCATGCCTATTCGTATAAATGTCCTATTTCACAGCAACTCAATCGACAACTACAAATTTTGAGGTCTACTTTACTACTAGTATTGACCTGTCCACTCCCTGATTGATTAGACCACCTCCCCTATAATAAAACAAAAATGAATATTTTTCATTTCCCAAATGATTGAAAGACTTTCCTTTCACCACTGAATCGCGTCCTGATTGGTCACATTTTGGAGAAGCTAATAGAAACCGAATTAGTAAGATTATAAATATAATTCGTTTTCATGATATTTGAACAGAATAAGTCAGAATTATTTATGGGAGTCGATTAGGAAAAATATCAATTTGACGATGACTATTTACGCCATCGTCAAATCGATATTGTTAGAAATCGGTTCTCATAAATGCTGATTTGCTCTGTTCAACAATCATGATAACTCACGATATTTATATTCTTACTAATTCTGAATCTATAGGCTTCTCCAATACAATATAAGAGAGGCGCCGACTCCAAAAAATCACCAATCTGGAGGCGATTCAGAGGTGAAAGGAAAGTCTTTTAATCATTTGGGAAATGAGAAATAGTAATTTTGGTTTATTATTCAATAATTAACCATTGTAATCGCCCAAGAAAAAAAAATGTATAACCCCCCTCAAAATTTGATGTTTTACGTTTCAAGGCATGTAGAATCCGAATATCCAATAAAAAAAATTCTGTCTGTCCGCCGTACGCCGTACGCCGTTAGCAGTTTTCCGGCCAAACCATAATAGCGAAATTCTTGAAATTTTCACCAAAAATCAATCTCGGTCCTACGACGGCCCAATTCTGATCCAACTTGCTAGCTCAATTTTAAGGGTATTTTTGAGGGGGAGAAAATTCATATATTCCAAAGTTTTTCAGGAAAATGTGTATTGGGTATCTATTTCTATAGGCTTTTGGACGCTGAATTGAATGAGACCATCGCGGGGTCGATAGCTTTATTGGTCCTCAAGTTATCGCAGCTTTTGTGCCGAATTTGGGAGATTTTCAGTACCTACCTAATTTGACATGAGGGTATAACTCGAGAGTTCTTGGAGCTCTAAAAATCGTTCTATACTCATTGGAATGGTCGCCAAACACTCTCTCCAGCTGTAGGGTAAGGCAAAAAATTTACCTTTTAATTAGGAAATTAAGAAAAATAAAATTGATTAAAATCACAATAGTTGCTACGGATTTTTCCTCTATAGTTACCATCTGTTTTTTGGTGAGAACATTCACTAATGTTCGGAATAGTTACTATCACAAATGGATAGTCTTCATAAATCAATATTGAAGCGAAGGAATAATAAACCACTGTTCAATCATTTGCAGCGTTTTTATATTATTAGGGGAAGTGATCCAATCAATCAGGAAATGGTCAGATCAATATGAGTAGTAAAGTAGTCCTTAAAATGTGTAGTGGGCGAATGAGTTGCTGCGTAGTTGGGACATTTTTGTTATTTTTTCCTTTTCAGAGTTTATTTTATAGGCAAGTATTATTGAAGTCAGTTTTATTTTTTTTTAAGTTTTTTTTATAATTGGTTATATCTGTTACCGACTCAAACATGGAAGCACTGTGTGCTCTATGCACACCATGTTTATTGGATATTCGGATTCTACATGCACTCGGAGGGGGTTGGAAAAAATATTTTCTTCGGCGAATACTAGGGTTTATTATTAATAATTAACAAAAAATCCTGCAAATGATTGTACAGTGGTTTTTTATTACTTCGCTTCAATATTGATATAAGAAGACTATCTTGCGATAGTAATTATTATTCCGAACATTCATGAACGTCTCACCAAAAACAGATTGGTAACTATCGGGGAAATTGTGTAGCAACTATTGTAATTATAATCATTTTTATTTTTCTTAATTTCCTAATTAAATGCTAGATTTTTCCCCGACGGCACAGATGTAGAAAGTATTTGACGACCATTCCAATGAGTATAGAAAGATTTTTATAGCTCCAAGAACTCTCGAGTTATACCCGCATGTCAAATTTCCGAAAATCTACCAAATTCAACACAAAAGCGTTGATAACTCGAGAACCACTAAAGCTATCGACTCCGCAATGATCTCATTCGATTCAGCGTCCAAAAATCTATAAAATTGAGTCCAAATACATATTTTTCTGAAAAACCTTGGGATATTATGTTTCTCCTCCTCAAAACCCCTTAAAAATACCCTTAAAATTGAGCTAGCAATGTAGTTCAAGAATTGGGCCGTCGTAGGACCAAGATTGATTTTTGATGACAATTTCAAGAATGTAGCTATTATAGTTTGGCTGGGAAAGTGTCGACATGTTTACGTAGTAAATGGAAGTATTGAGATCGTCTGAAAAGTCGAATTCGGAACCGAGTTCCTGATGGAAGAAATTTTCATAGTAGTATACTCAGAAACACTTTCTGAACAAGTGTCTGTGTGTCCGTCTGTCCGTCTGTCTGTGGTCACAAACTGACATAAATCGCCATATCTCCCTGAAAAAGGGTGAAACCCTATGAAATTTTAAGAGAATGTTTCCCAGTGATTGTGCAAAATTAGGTTTTCCCGGATTTTGAATTACACACAGTACTTCCGAGATATAATCGTTCAAAGTTTTTTCTGTTTCGATTTTTACAGGCTATGAGAGTCAATATTTTTCTACGTTTGAGGGCTCGAATTGTCGGTTATGGCAAGCAGAAAACACTAGATTTTTTGTATAGTGGGTCACATACAATGCCTCCACGTTATGAGCGTTTTTCACGATTTCACAAGTGCATGTTTTGTATTTTGATTTTTGCAGGCCGCAAAACTCAATGTATTTGAACGTTCAAGGTCTAAAAAAGTTGGGGTCGGCGATTGAATGATGCCTGATTTTTATCAATTGGGTCACATGCAGTACTTCCTTGTAAAACGCATTTTCAGTTATTGTACTTTTTGGGGCTCTTTGCTATATATTTGACCAACTCTGACCACGTTCACAGAACTTGTTTTCACGCACCTGCTCCCAGAGCGCTCTGCTCACTTTCTGAACAAGTGTCTGTGCGTCCATTTGTTAGTCTATCAGAGTGAGACTTTAGGTCTCCTGGCTCGTTTTTCAATAACAGCTGTTGTAAATGAACGTTTCGGCCTTTGTACGATTTTGTCGATTTTATAATTGGTTATACCATTTACCAACTCAAACATGGAAGTACTGTGTGATCTATGCATACCACTGGTTTTCATTGGATATTCGGATTCTACATGTGGGAGGGGGCTTAGAATTTGTTTTCATGGGCGATTGCAATGGTTTATTATTGATAATAAACCCAAATTCTGTCCGTGTACCGCTGTCAACACTTTTCCGTCGAGACCCAAATAACTACATTCTAGACATTTTTACCGTGAATCAATTTCAAAACGGCCCAATTCTTGAACCACATTGCTAGCTCAATTGTAAGGGTCCTTTTGTATTCAGGAGAAGAAAATTCGTGTTTTGGGACAAAGATGTGTTTGGTATCAATTTTTATAAATTTTTGAACGCTGAATCGAATGAGATCATTGCGGGGTCGATGGCTGTTGTGACGTAATATATAGAAATTATGCACGCATTGAATATAATGAACTGTAGAACGGTATATTGCATATTGAAGAACATCTCGAACAATTAGATTCTTGATTGTAGGATGAGAACCAAAATGAACTCTCTTAAGAGACATGGGTCGAATCTGGTCAAGGTGTCGTTTAATCGTACGTCCCGAGTCGAGTTTGACGATGTAATGTAGAATTCCTAATTTCTCGATGATTTCCCCGAATGTCCAATTATACTGGTTCTGAGAATAATCCCTCACCTGGACTCTCTCCCCCACTGAGATTGTGCGAACTTTTGATGTGGAAATCGAATTTTTCTGATGGCGAATGTACACAGGTTTAGCATTTTCTCTTAACTTGAGTGCAACGGTGTGGTGAGGAACACACCCTATTTCTGGTTTGAAAACAATTGCATATTTTTGAAAAATATCATCTATTGAATGAATTGATCTAGTGAAAATTTTCGAAGACGTTACCGGATTCATATCTACATCTTCCAGTCGAATTTTCAAATGTCGAATCCAAGTTCTTCCCAGGATAGCTGGACGTCCTCTTGGTACAATGAAGATTTCTTCGGTTGATTGTCGATTTTGGTAACTTACGTCCACGATCGCTTTCCCAATTGGACGGAAAATCTCGTTCGTGTATACTCGAAAATAGATGTCTGTCGGTTGAATACCTATTCAAATTTAGATTAGAAACGATATCTTCAGGAATTAACGTGTACCCAGCTCCCGAATCGACTTCAAAAATCACTGGTTTAGAATTGACGAGCACATTTACGAGAAATTTTTGCGCATCTTCGCAATTTTGAGCATTATTTGATCTATCATTAGCAAATAAGTCGACAAGTTTGAAGTTTGGGCGTTCCTGAGCAACGACTGACACTTGATTTAGACCATACAAATGTTCACTGTCGGTAGTCAGATGATTTGTTTGATCATTTGAATTCGAACGAGCATTATTTGAAGAATTGAAATACTTATCTTTTGTTCGCGTAATTATGCACACCTTTGAAACGTGACCATTGCGATTGCATGATGAGCAGTGCAGAGACTTCCGATCAGCTCTACAATCGGATGCGCGATGATTACTACGAGCACAGTAGAAACAAAGATTACTCACACCCAATTTAGAATAATCAAGTTTACGTTGGATACGGGGTTGAGACGATGATCGGTTGTAACTAGGAGATGTGTGCATTTTCGAATAAAGTTGTTTCTGAGAACGGTTTGAAATCTTGTTAATTTCGAAGGAAGAATTATTAGTTGTAGGTTGTTGCTGAGACAACACTTGCGTATCGAACCTAGATGCTTCCAAGGCAGCTGCTTTACTTAAAATATCTTTGAATATGATCGAATCAGATTGTAATAACTGTTCCCTAATCCACGAATCTTTCGAACCGCGGATGAATTGGGCACGCAAGAAAATGTCGGCGATTGAAATTTTATTAGCGCATTTACACTCGACAGAAAATTCACAATCGGTAATATCCCGCAGGAGAGATGCGACATATTCGGGAATAGTCTCGTCTGGTTTTTGATACGTGCTTAAAAAGTAGTGTTGCGAAACAACTACATTCCGATGAGGAGACAATAAATCAGTAAATACTTTCTTTAGAGCGTCGTAGTTGAAATTTTTGATTTGAGTGTCTGGCCCAAGGAAGGCTGATAAATTGTTGTAATGTACCGAACCAATAGATACGCTGAGAAGTTGAGCTTTTTTACTGTCTTCGTTGACGTTTTTCATAGCCAAATAATTTTCGAAACGCTCCAAATAATTTTTAAATTTTTCATTTTTCGGTTCGTAGTGTTCGAATGTTGGAATACTACTTACGGAGTTCGTTGATGGTTCAGTTGGCTTATTAAGTTTCTCCGAAATACTTGCCAATATTGATGTTGTGAATTCTTTTTGACTTTTCTTGAAAACGCTGAGCAATTTTTCGAACAGATCAGGATCCATCGTAGCAGTTGAAAAACTTGTAACACAATTTGTTTGCTTGAAAATCGAACTTTAACTCGTCGCCAATTGTTGTGACGTAATATATAGAAATTATGCACGCATTGAATATAATGAACTGTAGAACGGTATATTGCAAATTGAAGAAGACGAGCAAAACTAGAAGAACATCTCGAACAATTAGCACATATGAAAATCCCTAGATGTCCCGTTGTCATGACGAACCGCCGGTGCCAAATATATTGGCGAGGCCACTACAATGGCTTCATTCGTTCTCGAGATATCGGAGCTTTTGTGTTGAACTGAGGGAGAGGTTCAGAAATTTGGCATGAGGGTATAACTCAAGAGCTCTTGGAGCTATAAAAATCGTTCTATACTCGCTGGAATGCTTGTCGAACACTCTCTTCTACTATACCGTAAGGCGAAAAATTCAGATTTTATTTAGGAAATCAAGAAAAACAAAAATGATTAAAATTACAATAAGTCGTTGCAACATTAAGTAGTGCTATGCTTTTATTGAATGTTATCAAATGGAAAGCAGAGGAACATAGAAAACTGATCCCAGTTATTTCCAATCGATTGAATCTACTAAAACGTCAACATAGCATTTATTATTATTATTTAGTGACATAAAATTTAGTTTATTACTTTTTCATTCAAGTATTTAGTATCCTTCATTTATGAAACATATTTGTTGAATGAATACATAGTGCCACAATACCTCTATACCAGCGATATTGAAATGACGCGAGTTAGAACGACCCTAGTTATTGAAAGCTTTAATCTATGATGTAACGGTTACACAGTCATCATTCAGTAGCAGTGAAACTTTCTCTTCCTCAAACTGCTCTGAGTACAACCAGTTATAAATAGATGCATGCAGGACATACAGACGTTAGCGCTCCCCTGAACTTCGCTAAAAATAAAAGCTTGGAACATTTTTCGCAAGCTTTGCAAATAGCGATCACTATTGTAAGTAGTTGTCTTGCAAGCCCAAGAAATTTTATTCTATGTGAAGAACTCATAGAACTTTTTTTGTGCAGGCATGAGACCCCGATGGCAATTTCGGCGAGAGAATTGAGCGAATATATATTCAAAAACATCATCAAAATGTTTATACACTTGCCTCTTGAATATAATATTACTTCCAAAGTATGTACGTACTTCAAAAGTAAATCTAAATCTACCAAAAGACCTCGTCGGAGCAACAGTTGTGAATATCCAACGATTAGCTAGGTGCAACGCGAGCCAAATTATCCCTTACTTAAACTGTAAATAAAACGGTTTATATAGTTTGTAAGCCAAAAATATTAAAGAAATGGAGTGGCCTAGTTTTGTTATGTCACATAACACCACGAAATCACTCAGTTGCAATTGAATAGGTTCAAAAAAAATTTATTCTGAATAGTGATCCAACGAGTTGATTATCGAGTAAGTATGTGAGCCAGCGGTAATTCATAACCTCTTACCCGTTGAAAGGCCACGGGGTTGTAAGTAGGTGAATTCAATTCTCTGCTCAGAGGAAAAAATTCGTTTCCCTGACAATCCTGTAGTGAAATCAATAATTAAAGCCAGTTTAGTTTAAATCCGCGTTCACAATTGACGCATTTAATTTTAATATTATTTATGCTGAAATTCAGTGGCTAAGTTCTGGTCGGTTTCAGGTTTTTAAAAATTATTAAGGTCGGGCCTGTTGTAGCTGCGGTGAGTCCGACGTCTGGGGAAGCCCCATGTCAACCCTTCTGCTCGGCCGCGTTTCCTGTATAAAATTGCACTTCCTCGCTCTCTCGTTCTACAGTTCCATAGGTACCTCACCTCATTAACCCACGAGAAACTGCGTAGTAACGGCGATCTACGAGAAAATGTTAATTAATTAAGGTTTCCGGGGATTTTCTCCTCCTCACAACCCCCGGACATAAAGAAATGCGACGACAAGGAAAAGAATAATTAAGCTCGGCCCGCTAATAAAGAATTAGAGAATGAGTCGCCTGGTTTTTCTCCACCTCACAACCCCCGGAGAATAATTAAGGTTTGTTATCTCGGTCGTGAATCGTTGATATTTAGCAGAAGCCAGAATCAGCATTTCTGATTGAAAATTAGACGAAATAAACGAACATTGAAAAAAATCGCACCAATATGAACATTGGCACATGAATATAGCTGGAATATCTGAAGTATTGACAAAAATTGGTGCGTATGGATCACAATGTATTTTCATATTATTTGTTTCAGCGAGGAAAATGATACTACACCCTTGAAAAACAGGTGAATCGTGGTTTAAGCCTTTAGTTACATTGATGATATTATAAAAAGCTTATATTTCTTGGTCGCTTTAAATTCAGCCAAAATCAACATCGGTGGGCTTCGAAAAATTGGTTGATTAATAACATATCTTGAGGATTTGAACTATTTTTCCAGCCAGGAAACTAAAAAAAGAAAACCTCACGAATTAGACGAATAAAGCAAAAGTGCTTATGAGACCCATTGATATAAATCAAGAGTTATTTGCCCGCCTTAAGGAACGATCCCTATTATGTAAACTGCATTTCCAAAGTTGCAATTAAATATTTTGCCGGATGATTCCGTTTAACTCGGGTAAATTTAATAAGCACGCCACAAACATTTACTTAAAATTTTATAGTATTAACTCCTAAGAGCAATGAGACCGCCCTGGTCGGGGTCGAACTGGCGGGGCTAGCCATTTCTTCACAATGGGCGAAAGGCCAATATGACAGTGGCTCATCGGATCATGTTCTGACACTGTTCTGTTCATCCATAGAGCACTGTCATAACAAGTCGATTGCGCTGGAGTTGTCTGTAAACCTGCTCATAGTATAGTACAGTCCGCTTGTTGTAAAAGTTGCTAGATCTACTTACTTGGTAGCTGTAGCTTCCGATGGCCGCAGTAACCAGCCAAGTTGACATAGTGGAGAAAAGTGAAACAATAAAACTACTCCTTTATTCCTTTTATTTTGTAAAAAATTTAAATTTTGTCACGGCTGAGTCTTTTTTTTATTTTTCTCTTCGTCGAAGGTGAAATCCGACACCCCTCGCTCAGCTGGCCGCTTCGTTGCTCCAGAAATAATTACGGCCTCATTCGGCTCAAAGTTACCATCTCGAAAATAGTGGTCACTGAGGCAGTAGCCATTACCTACCACAGTGGCTCCGGGCAACTTCCTCGGTGATGAAGTCACGTCACCCACCGGTATTACACGCATGACATCGTCGCGATACCAGACATTGTCTTTTATGTATCGACAAGGAAAACTAATAATAACAAGAGTGTATTTTTAACTTCACTGTTTACTTAGTGACCGAAACTATACGGAACAAATTTGGAACGGAACAGAATTTGGAAGAAACAAAACGCTGTGACTGATCGTACTATTCTCTATTATGCGTATTATTCCTTTGGTTCAATTATAAACAAAAAAATACCTTGGTCTTTAGATGTTTGCGACCGCGATTCAATGAAGATGGATTTTTATCTCGTGGGTCACATAATGTACTTCCCAGTAATACCGATATTGACTATATTTTGATCTTTTCAAACATGAATAAAACTTTTAAAAAAAATTATAAAACCGATTTCAAAAATATTTGCATATAAAATAAGCTCTGAACAGGAAAAAATAACAAAAATTTCTCAACTTTCCTTTCACCCCTGAATCGCCTCCAGATTGATCATCTTTTGGAGTCGGCGCCTCTCTTATATTGTATTGGAGAAGCCTATAGATTCCGAATTAGTAAGAATATAAATATCATGAGTTTTCACGATTCTTGAACAGAGCACATCAGCATTTATGAGAACTGATTATTAACAATATCCCATATAACCATTTCAGATTTCTCTAAGAATCGTTACGTCCAGACCCAGACTTATTACCTGGCACCTACTAATTTATCGTAAATTCATATTTATTTGTAACCATCGGGTAGTCATTTTGCCAGAGAGTCCAAAAGTTGATCAATCTGGAGGCAATTCAGAGGTGAAAGGAAAATCTTTTAATCATTTGGGAAATGAGAAATAGTAATTTATATATTATTAGGGAAGGTGATCCAATCAATCAGGAAGTGGTCAGGTCAATACGAGTAGTAAAGTAGTCCTTAAAATGTGTAGTTGGCGAATGAGTTGCTGCGAAGTTGGGACATATTTGTTATTTTTTCCTTTTCAGAGTGTATATTATAAACAAAGTTTTTAAAGTAGCTTTTTTTAAAGTTTTTTTTTTATTGGTTTATTATTCAATAATAAACCATTGTAATCGCCCAAGAAAAAAAATGTTATAACCCCCCCTCAAAATTTGATGTTTTACGTTTCAAGGCATGTAGAATCCGAATATCCAATAAAAAAAATTCTGTCTGTCCGCCGTACGCCGTACTCCGTACGCCGTACGCCGTTAGCAGTTTTCCGGCCAAACTATAATAGCGAAATTCTTGAAATTTTCACGAAAAATCAATCTCGGTCCTACGACGGCACAATTCTTGAACAAACTTGCTAGCTCAATTTTAAGGGCATTTTTGGGGGGTTTTGAGGGGGAGAAAATTCATATTTTCCATGGTTTTTCAGAAAAATGTGTGCGTGGTATCAAATTGTATAGATGTTTGGACGCTGAATCGAATGAGACCATCGGCGGGTCGATAGCTTTATTCGTTCTCGAGTTATCGCAGCTTTTGTGCCGAATTTGGAAGATTTTTAGAAATTTGATATGAGGGTATAACTCGAGAGTTCTTGGAGCTATAAAAATCGTTCTATACTCATTGGAATGGTCGTCAAACACTCTCTCCAGCTGTAGGGCAAGGCAAAAAATGTAGCTTTTAATTAGGAAATTAAGAAAAATAAAATTGATTAAAATTACAATAGTTGCTACGGAATATTCCTCGATAGTTACCGATCTGTTTTTCGGTTGAAACGTTTACACATGTTCTGAATAATTACTATCATAAATGGATAGTATTCTGAAATTATTATTGAAATGATGGAATAATAAACCACTGTACAATCATTTGCAGCGTTTTTTTCTCTTTTTAGTAACTTACAATTATGGACAGCTCTCTTTACAGAATTTTCCCAAGCTTTCATTATTGTGTTCTTGTCACATACTACTAACCGTCCAAACTCAATTCATAAGTCAGTTGAACGTTGAAGTTCTAAAGTATAATGATTACCTAACTATTTTTTAACCGACTTCAAACAAGGAGGTTACGTCTAGCGGGATTTTTTTTTTCGGTATGTGTTGTCCACCGGCGTTCAGCTCCTGTACGTCCGATCGGGTTACTTTTTTTTTTGTTTGAAAGGGTTACTATCCAGGTAGGTCCCATAATTTTTTCAATTGAGTCCATCCAGTAGTTACGTCTCCAGACGCGGAGAAACGCCGGAAAACGTGATTTTCGCGAAAAAAGGAAGTTTTGACTTTGCAAGCTTATAACTTCTAGAATACTTGCTCGATTGTTTTGTTTCTGATGTCATTTTGTACATAATTTATCTGCCTACAAGGGCTCAGCTCCAATTTTTCGTTCGGCATTCTAATATAGCGTGTAGAGAAGAAAGTGTAAGAAAAAACGTGATGCCAATTTTCACTTTTTTGAGGTTTTTCGAGCACCGTTCCCAACCACGTCGAGAAAAAAAATATGAACACTATTGCACTTGAAAGCACATAGCTAGAGCTTTCTAACGATGGTAAAAAATCAAGTTTAGGTGGCATAATAAGGGAGCAATCGATGTTTTAATGGACCTGTGTTTGAGACCTCACAACTTCCAAACCAAAACTGTTTTTCCATAGTTTTTAAACTTAAATTGTTCAAAGTTGAGTCTAGTTTACGTGATCCAAATTTGATACTGATTGGACTGAAATTAGATACTTTTTAGGCCGTATTACTAAAAAAGTTGTTTCAAAATCACGTTTTTTGGACTACTTATGCTTGTAGAAAAAAAAGTACGTTAGTCATAGCATTCTCGTTGGAAGATTTGAATTCAGCGTTAAATTTTCAATAAATATCATGGTTTTGAAGGCCAAATAACTCCATTACACAAACGTTCGGCGAATTTCTGAAATTTTGTTCAGATTCTCTCATTCAGTGCGATTGCGGGTACGCTTGAGAAAATTATCACTCTATTATCGTTAGAGAAATAAAGAACGAGTGAATTGGTGCAATTCAGTAACCAGTAATGGTGTAGACAATTATTTGAGTTTTGATAGGTGTATCAATGGGATCAAAGTATCCGGTATGTTGACCAAGAGACCCAATTGTGGATGGATTATTCCAAACGTTCAAACTCACTCTCAATTAACATAATAACAAAGAAAATAGTTAGGTAATCATTATACTTTGGAACTTCAACGTTCAACTGACTTATGAATTGAGCTTGGACGGTTAGTAGTAAGTGACAAGAACTCAATAATGAAAGCTTGGGAAAATTCTGTAAAGAGAGCTGTCCATAATTGTAAGTCACTAAAAAGAGAAAAATAAAAAAAACTTTTTGAAAAAAAATAAAACCGACTTCAAAAACTTAGTCTATAAAATACACTCTGAAAAGGAAAAAATAACAAAAATGTCCCAACTTCGCAGCAACTCATTCGCCAACTACACATTTTAAGGCGGTATTTCTACTAGTATAGTAACTAGTATAATTGGTGAACCAGCTAATTATCGTTATCGATCATAGAGTAAGAAATTTCTGTCATTTCATTTTGGTTTATTATTCAATAATGAACCATCGTAATCGCTCAAGAAAAAAACTTAAAAACTAAAATCATTCTAACCGTGTTTCTTGTTGTCGCTGTGTTGTCAATTAATTATACTCTGCTGTTTACTATGAATAAAACTGTGTAAAACTAGACACTCTGTGGTTGCTGATAATATAAACCTCAACAGGTTATGGTCCAAGATTTCGCGAAAAAAGTGAAGGTCATCGTGTAGGAATCGCTTCTCAAATGTATTCAAAGCGGCTTGTGTTGGAGCGGTTAACGCCCATCTTCTCGCGGTACTTGGCAACAGAGCAGGATGGTTTCTTCTCGGGGCGCTCAACGGTTACTAATCTTCTCAATTTCCAGGAGTTCGTTCTTGGGGCCTTCGAGAGTGGTTGCCAGGTTGATGCCATCTATACAGACTTCTCCAAGGCATTCGACAAGCTCCCGCATCCAACCATTCTCCGCTCTCTGGAATCATTTGGGGTGTTTGGCTCCCTCCTCTCATGGGTTGGTAGCTACCTCGCGGGCCGCATCTCCTCTGTCCGCACCCATGGCGCGGTTTCTGCTCCCTTTTTGGCTCACCGCGGATGCCTCTGGGATCCCACCTTGGGCCCCTCCTCTTCTCAATCGCCATCGACGGTGCACGCGATCCCTGTGGATGGCTGTCCCTTTCTCATCTTGACGGATGATGTCAGGGTCTTCTCCCTCGTCCGCGATCCGTTCGATAGTGCCGCTCTCCTAGCTCGTTTGGATTCCTTCGTGGGGTGGTGTGCGGACTGTGGGTTTTCACTCAATCCAGTGAAGTGAACGGCGCTGACTTTTCATCGTTCGCTCAGCCATCATCAACATGGATATTCCATGTGCGGTCCGCTGCTGAGCGCGATCTCGGCGTTCTCCTGGATGGCGAACTCTCGTTTAGACACCACATTGCCACGATCTCTTCCCCCGCCATGAGGTCCCTCGGCTTCCTTAAGCGCAACTCTCGTGAGTTTTCCCATGCTCTGACTCTCTACCGCAGCCTGGTTCAGCCCATCATCGAATACGCATCTGTGTTGTGGAGCCCGTTCTACCAGTGCCATGTGGACCAGCTTGATAGGGTACATCGCGCCTTTCTACGGTTCCTGGCTTTCAAGGTTGGGATTCCCTGGGATGCTTTTGACTTTGGGCCCTGAGCGCACATTTCCACCTACCAAGTCCGGCCCACCGCCGCCTCTCCGCTGATATGGTTTTCCTCCACGGCCTTCTCGCTGGTTGGATCGACTCGCCGCCTCTGCTTGAGCGTTTGGGCTAGCGCGTCCCGCACCATGGTTCTTGGCTCCAGGAAGTGTTTGTCGTCCCCTTTCCTCGACCAACTATCTCCTCCACTGACCACTCTGCCGCATCCAACGGACTGCAAACGTGCTCTGTGCGTGTTATGATGTTGATTTTTTGAAATTACGCGTTTGAAAACGTTTCTCCGAACTGTGCCATTGTCCCTGAGTTACCTATTATGTTGCTTTATATGTCACTTTTTCTTCCTCTTATTCACGATTTATTGTTAGTTGGTCAAGATGCACTTGCTAAAAAAAATGTTTAAAAAAAATCATAAAACCAACTTCAAATTATATGCCTACGAAATGAACTCTGAAAAGGAAAAAATAAAGATAAAAAAAGACCCAAACATCACCCTATATAAAAGATATCATCCTAAATAAAGAACAAGTAAATTGTTGCATTGCGGTAACCAACAATGGTGTAGTCAATTATTTGAGTTGTGTGGATCGTGTAGTTAGGTGGATCGATGGGATCTAAGCATCCGATATGTTGACCAAGAGACCCAAATCAATGGATGGATTATACCAAACGTTCAAACTCACTCTCAATCAACATTGAAAGTAGTTAGGTGATCATTACAGTTTAGAACTTCCATGTTTAACTGATTTATGAATTGAGTTTGGTCGGTTAGTTGTAAGTTACAAAAAAATGTACAATAAATTCCGTGAAGAGAGATTTCCAAAATTGTGTGACACTGAAAAAGGGAAAAATAAAAAAGAAAACTTAAAAAAAACCTACTTCAAAAATATTTGCCCATAAAATAAACTCTGAAAAGGAAAAAATATCAAACACGTCCCAACTTCGCTGCAACCCATTCGCCACCAGATTAGTCACTTTTTGGAGTCGGCGCCTCTCTGGCAGAATGACTACCATGATATTTATATTCTTACTAATTCGGATTTTATAGGCAGAAATTATAAGAGAGGCACCGACTCCAAAAAGTGACCAATCTGAAGCGATTCAGAACTGAAAGGAGTCTTTCAATCATTTGGGAAATGAGAAATAGTAACTATTATATTATTATGGGAGGTGGTCCAATCAATCAGGAAGTGGTCAGGTCAACGCGAGTAGTAAAGTAGTCCTTAAAATGTCTAGTTGGTGAATGTGTTGTAACTGATCCCGTTCTTGGTTTTCAAAATAGCATCGAGAGGTTCACCAAAGAGATTAGACCGGACCAAATTGAGTAGTTTTTTCGGAAGAGCTATTTGTCCGAAGAGCTCTGTAAAAATACGTTAGCCAAACTAATACTCAAATAGTTTGAGTTTGATAATCATAAATCACGGAATGTTTTTTGCCAGGAAAAATGCACGGAGAAGAACATAAATCAGCGTGGAAGGGTTTCGAAGCCTAAAAGGGAAATAAAAACATCTTGTGGGGGGATCGTTAGGGAAGATGGCACCACGCCCCATCGTATCAGTAACCGAAAGGCAACACGCGTAGAAATTGGCTTGCTGAGCATTAGCTCGAAAGTTTATTAGTCTGTTAGAGAGGCATAGCTTTAATTAAATACGAAGCTCCTGATCAGGTTCCCACTCGTTAACCTATTAATTTCACAGGTTACCGAAAGATGCCCACACGCATTCGGAAGAAATTATTGTGCCGGTGTAATGTTCCATCGACCCTTACGAAGTTTCGATCCAATGAATGAAACGATCGAACGAAGCCTAAAAAGGTGGAAAATCGTTATGAAGTAATGACGGTAATTACATTTTTACTTTCCGATTGTTTTATTAACCGACTTCAAACAAGGAGAAGGTTACTATGGTTGACTTGCGGGATTTTTTTTTCGGTATGTGTTGTCCGCTGGCGTTCAGCTCCTGTACGTCCGATCGGGTTACTTTTTTTTTTGTTTGAAAGGGTCACTATCCAGGTAGGTCCCATAATTTTTTCAATTGAGTCCATCCAGTAGTTACGTCTCCAGACGCGGAGAAACGCCGGAAAACGTGATTTTTTGCGAAAAAAGGAAGTTTTGACTTTGCAAGCTTATAACTTCTAGAACACTTGCTCGATTGTTTTGTTTCTGATGTCATTTTGTTCATAAATTATCTGCCTACAAGGGCCTAGCTCCAATTTTTCGTTCGGCATTCTCATATAGCGTGTAGAGAAGAAAGTGTAAGAAAAAACGTGATGCCGATTTTCACTTTTTTGAGGTTTTTTGAGCACCGTTCCCAACCACGTCGAGAAAAAAAATATGAACACTATTGCACTTGAAAGCACTTAGCTGGAGCTTTCTAACGATGGTAAAAAATCAATCAGGCCGTGGATACCTTGCAATGGTGCTACGAAGCCCTGATGATGCCCGAATGGGCGAAAGTGCTTGGCAGGCCAACAATAAAAAACAGGAGAACGAGTCGCCGTGGTTTTCTCCCCCTCAACCCCAACAGCGAAGAACGGAAAAAGCGACAAATCCACAACAAAGTAAACCAGTGGTGTGCATAGATCACACAGTACTTCCATGTTTGAGTCGGTAACTGGTATAACCAATTATAAAATCGAGAAAATCGTACGAAGGCCGAAACGTGACCCTAGCGGTAAAGATCAGGCGTCATTCACTCGCCATTACAAATATTTCATACCTTTAGCGTCAAATGTATTGATTTTTGCACCCTGTAAAAAGCTCAACAGCGATAAACGGCGTAGGGCGGAAGTACGGTATGTGATCAAAACAAAACAAAACATGGTCGCTGTAGGTCACATTTAAAGCAAAGAGACCCGAAAGTTACAAAAGCACTAAGTGAAATAACTGAAATTGCGTTTAACAAGGAAGTACTGCAGGTGACCCCGATAATAAAAATCAAGCAACATTCATCTGTCATAAAGAAAAATTTAAAGTCTAAAGTATATTCACTCTTGTGGTCTATAAAAATCTCTAATGCAAAAAAACGGCATAAGGCGGAAGTACTGTGTGTTATCCAAACTATACAAAACAAGTTCTGTGAACGTGGTCAGAGTTGGTCAAATATATAGCAAAGAGACCCTAAAAGTACAGTAACTGAAAATGCGTTTTGCGAGGAAGTACTGCAGGTGACCCCAATAATAAAAAACAAGCAATATTCAGCTGTCATATAGAAAATTTAAAGTCTAATGTATATTCACTCTAGCGGTCTATTGAAATCTCAAAAGTTAAAAAATGGCATAAAGCGGAAGTACTGTGTGTTACCCAAACCATACAAAACAAGTTATGTGAACGAGGTCAAAGTTGGTCATATTTATAGCAAAGAGACCCTAAAAGTACAATAACGCTTAATAAAATAACTGAAAATGGTTTTACGAGGAAGTACTGCAGGTGACCCCAATAATAAAAATCAAGCAATATTAGGCTGTCATATAGAAAATTCAAAGTCTAATGTATATTCACTCTTGCGGTCTATTAAATCTCAAAAGTTAAAAAAAGGCATAATGCGGAAGTACTGTGTGTTATCCAAACTATGCAAAACCAGTTTTGTGAACGAGGTCAAAGTTGGTCATATTTAAAGCAAAGAAACCCAAAAAATACAAATTAAACAACAGAAAATGCGTTTTACGAGGAGGTACTGCATGTGACCCCAATAATAAAAATCAAGCGATATTCAACTGTCATATATAGAAAAATTTTAAGTCCTCCAGCGTTCAAATATATTCATTTTTGTGGTCTATAAAAATCAAAATGTAGCAAATGTGCAAATAACGCGGAAGTACTGCATGTGACCCATTTGATAAAAATCAGGCATCATTCAATCGCCGACCCCATCATTTTAAGACCTTGAACGTTCAAATACATTGAGTTTTGCGGCCTGTAAAAATCAAAATACAAAACATGCACTAGTGAAATCGTGAAAAACGCTCATAACGTGGAGGCATTGTATGTGACCCACTATACAAAAAATCTAGTGTTTTCTGCTTGCCATAACCGAAATTTCAAGCCCTCAAACGTAGAAAAATATTGACTCTCATAGCCTGTAAAAATCGAAACAGAAAAAACTTTGAACGCTTATATCTCGGAAGTACTGTGTGTAATTCAAACACAACATTCCCTCAAAATTTCATTGGGTTTCATCCATTTTTCAGGGAGATATGGCGATTTATGTCAGTTTGTGACCACAGACAGACGGACAGACGGACAGACGGACAGACGGACACACAGACACACAGACACACAGACACACAGACACTTGTTCAGAAAGTGTTTCTGAGTATACTACTATGAAAATTTCTTCCATCAGGACCTCGGTTAAGAATTCGACTTTTCAGACGATCATAATACTTCCATTTACTACGTAAACATGGAAGTAAAAATCAAGTTTAGGTGGCATAATGAGGGAGCAATCGATGTTTTAATGGACCTGTGTTTGAGACCTCATAACTTCCAAACTAAAACTGTTTTTCCATAGTTTTTAAACTTAAATTGTTCAAATGTGAGTCTAGTTTACGTGATCCAAATTTGGTGTTGATTAGACTAAAATTAGATACTTTTTAGGCCGTATTACTAAAAAAATTGTTTCAAAATCACGTTTTTTGGACTATTTTTGCTTGTAGAAAAAAAAACTACGTTAGTCATAGCAGTCTCGTTAGAAAATTTGAATTCAGCGTTAAATTTTCAATAAATAACATGGTTTTGAAGGCCAAATAACTCCATTTTAATGCACAAACGTTTGGCGAATTTCTGAAATTTGGTTCGGATTCTCTCATTCAGTGTGAATGCGGATACGCTTCAGGAAATCATCACTCTATTATCGTTAGAGAAATAAAAAACGAGTGAATTGGTGCAATTCAGAAACCAACAATGGTGTAGGCAATTATTTGAGTTTTGTAAGGTGGATCAATCAGATCAAAGTATCCGGTATGTGGACCAATAAGAGATCCAAATCAGTGGATGGATTATTCCAAACGTTCCAACTCACTCTCAATCAACATAATAACATTAAAAAAAACTTTTAAAAAAAAAATAAAACCGACTTCAAAAACTTTGTCTATAAAATACACTCTGAAAAGGAAAAAATAACAAAAATGTCCCAACTTCGCAGCAACTCATCCGCCAACTACACATTTTAATGACTACTTTACTACTCGTATTGACCTGACCACTTCCTGATTGATTGGATCACCTTCCATAATAATATGAAAACAACTATTTCTCATTTCCCAAATGATTAAAAGATTTTCCTTTCACCTCTGAATTGCCTCCAGATTGATCATCTTTTGGAGTCGGCGCCTCTCTTATATTGTATTGGAGAAGCCTATAGATTCCGAATTAGTAAGAATAGGTATAAATATCAAGAGTTTTCACGATTCTTGAACAGAGCACATCAGCATTTATGAGAACTGATTATTAACAATATCGATTTGAAGGTGACTATTCACGCCTTTTCCTAAAAACCATTTCAGATTTCTCTAAGAATCTTTACGTCGAGACCCAGACTTATTACCTGGCACCTACTAATTTATCGTAAATTCATATTTATTTGTAACCATCGGGTAGTCATTTTGCCAGAGAGGCGCCGACTCCAAAAGATGATCAATCTGGAGGCAATTCAGAGGTGAAAGGAAAATCTTTTAATCATTTGGGAAATGAGAAATAGTAGTTTTCATATTATTAGGGAAGGTGATCCAATCAATCAGGAAGTGGTCAGGTCAATACGAGTAGTAAAGTAGTCCTTAATCGCAGTTTGATTGAGTTCCCCTTATGGAGGTGAAACAAGAGCCCAATAGCATTTTGATGACAGGCACGAAAATACGAGGCGAATAAGTGTAACGGTTCGCTTGCTAACAAGGTGGACCTTTCTGTTAGATTGAGACGTCATCATTGAGAAGGATCTAAGCATTTCAACAGCGAAAGTTATAACGCTCACACTAATATTCATTATTTTTTCTCCATCATAATATTCACACCTAACAAGCATCCGACTACCTAGGATAATGAAGCTCCCGACAATTTTCGAAAGAATGTATCACCTGCACCTGATCAATTTATGACCTCAGTTAGCTTGAATAGTAGACAGCACGAAACCGAGAATTCAGTTAGATGTTAGACTATTTGCAACAATATTGAATTTTAGAAAAACATATATGAAAAATTTAGGATAAAAGTATTGCTATACCTATATAGTTATATGATATACATATTTATGTAATGGCATATATTAGTAAATATGTAGATATTAGGATTATTAGGACCGAATAACAACAACGAAGACCGAAATAGTCACGCTATTAATTAATAAAACTGAAAAACGCTCATAATGATTGTACATTGGTTTATAATTCCTTCGTTTCAATTATGATTTAACAAGACTATCCATTTTGATAGTAATTATAACAAACATTTGTAAACATTCCTCCCGAAAAAAAGATTGGTAGATTTAAAGAAGTGGCAAGTACTGTAATTTTAATCATTTTTAACCGACTTCAAAAGGAGGAGGATACTAACGTTGACTTGCGGGTTTATTTCGGATAGAACATCAAATTTTGAGGGGTGGTTAGAAATTTTTTTTTCTTGGGCGATTACAATGGTTTATTATTAATAATAAACCCAATAGAATTCTGCCTGACCGCCTTACGCCGTACTTGAGTGTTCTTGGAGCCATAAAAATAGTTCTATACTCGTTGGAATGCTCGTCGAACACTCTCTTCAACTGTACCGTTGGGCGAAAAATTCAGATTGTAATTTGGGAGTTAAGAAAAATAAAAATGATTAAAATTAAAAAAAAAATAAAACCGACTTCAAAATCTTTGTCTATAAAATACACTCTGAAAAGTAAAAAATAACAAAAATGTCCCAACTTCGCAGCAACTCATTCGCCATGCAACTACACATTTTAAGGACTACTTTACTACTCGTATTGACCTGACCAGTTCCTGATTGATTGGATCACCTTCCCTAATAATATAAAAATTACTATTTCTCATTTCCCGAATGATTAAAAGATTTTCCTTTCACCTCTGAATTGCCTCCAGATTTATCATCTTTTGGAGTCGGCGCCTCTCTTATATTGTATTGGAGAAGCCTATAGATTCCGAATTAGTAAGAATATAAATATCATGAGTTTTCACGATTCTTGAACAGAGCACATCAGCATTTATGAGAACTGATTATTAACAATATCTATTTGAAGGTGACTATTCACGCCTTTTCCAAAAAACCATTTCAGATTTCTCTTTACGTCCAGACCCAGACTTATTACCTGGCACCTACTAATTTATCGTAAATTCATATTTATTTGTAACCATCGGTTATTTTGCCAGAGAGGCGCCGACTCCAAAAGATGATAAATCTGGAGGCAATTCAGAGGTGAAAGGAAAATCTTTTAATCATTCGGGAAATGAGAAATAGTAATTTTTATATTATTAGGGAAGGTGATCCAATCAATCAGGAACTGGTCAGGTCAATACGAGTAGTAAAGTAGTCCTTAAAATGTGTAGTTGCATGGCGAATGAGTTGCTGCGAAGTTGGGACATTTTTGTTATTTTTTCCTTTTCAGAGTGTATTTTATAGACAAAGTTTTTGAAGTCGGGTTTATTTTTTTTTTTTTTTTGTTTTTTTTATTTTTCTCTTTTTAGTGACTTACAATTATGGACAGCTCTCTTTACAGAATTTTCCCAAGCTTTCATTATTGTGTCTTGTCACTTACTACTAACCGTCCAAACTCAATTCATAAGTCCGTTGAACGTTGAATTTCTAAAGTATAATGATTACCTAACTATTTTCAATGTTATTATGTTGATTGAGAGTGAGTTTGAACGTTTGGAATAATCCATCCACTGATTTGGGTCTCTTGGTCAACATACCGGATACTTTGATCCCATTGATCTACCTTACAAAACTCAAATAACTGTCTACACCATTGCTGGTTACTGAATTGCACCGATTCACTCGTTCTTTATTTCCAAACGATAATAGAGTTATGATTTCCTGAAGCGTATCCGCAATCACACTGAATGAGAGAATCCGAACCAAATTTCAGAAATTCGCCAAACGTTTGTGCATTAAAATGAAGTTATTTGGCCTTCAAAACCATGTTATTTATTGAAAATTTAACGCTGAATTCAAATTTTCTAACGAGAATGCTATGACTAACGTAATTTTTTTTCTACAAGCATAAATAGTCCAAAAAACGTGATTTTGAAACAAATCTTTTAGAAATACGGCCTAAAAAGTATCTACTTTTGATCCAATCAATATCAAATTTAGATCACGTAAACTAGACTCAAATTTGAACAATTTAAGTTTAAAAACGATGGAAAAACAGTTTTCGTTTGGAAGTTATGAGGTCTCAAACACAGGTCCATTAAAACATCGATTGCTCCCTTATTATGCCACCTAAACTTGATTTTTTACCATCGTTAGAAAGCTCTAGCTATGTGCTTTCAAGTGCAATAGTGTTCATATTTTTTTTCTCGACGTGGTTGGGAACGGTGCTCGAAAAACCTCAAAAAAGTGAAAATTGGCATCACGTTTTTTCTTACACTTTCTTCTCTACACGCTATATTAGAATGCCGAACGAAAAATTGAAGCTAGGCTCTTGTAGGCAGATAAATTATGAACAAAATGACACCAGAAACAAAACAATCGAGCCACTATTCTAGAAGTTATAAGCTTGCAAAGTCAAAACTTCCTTTTTTCGCGAAAATCACGTTTTCCGGCGTTTCTCCGCGTCTGGGGACGTAACTACTTGATGGACTCAATTGAGAAAATTATGGGACCTACCTGGATAGTAACCCTTTCAAACAAAAAAAAAAGTAACCCGATCGGACGTACAGGAGCTGAACGCCGGTGGACAACACATACCGAAAAAAAAAAAAAAAAATCCCGCTAGACGACCATAGTAACCTCCTCCTTGTTTGAAGTCGGTTAAAAAATCCCGCTAGACGACCATAGTAACCTCCTCCTTGTTTGAAGTTGGTTAAAAACGCACGAATTAGGTTAATTATGCGGAAGTGCAGTATGTTTGACTAATATAACGATACAATGGGATAATTTCTATGAACCTCCAGCATCATGAATATTGACGTTGGTTTATTATAATGAACCATTGTAATCGCCCAACAAAAAAATTTTCCACCGAAAAACAGCTTGATAACTATTGGGGAAAACTCCGTAGCAACTATTGTAATTAACCGACTTCAAACAAGGAGGAGGTTACTATGGTCGTCTAGCGGGATTTTTTTTTTTTTTTTTTTTTTTTTTTTTTCGGTATGTGTTGTCCACCGGCGTTCAGCTCCTGTACGTCCGATCGGGTTACTTTTTTTTTTGTTTGAAAGGGTTACTATCCAGGTAGGTCCCATAATTTTTTCAATTGAGTCCGTCCAGTAGTTACGTCTCCAGACGCGGAGAAACGCCGGAAAACGTGATTTTCGCGAAAAAAGGAAGTTTTGACTTTGCAAGCTTATAACATCTAGAATACTTGCTCGATTGTTTTGTTTCTGGTGTCATTTTGTTCATAATTTATCTGCCTACAAGAGCCTAGCTCCAATTTTTCGTTCGGCATTCTAATATAGCGTGTAGAGAAGAAAGTGTAACAAAAAACGTGATGCCGATTTTCACTTTTTTGAGGTTTTTCGAGCACCGTTCCCAACCACGTCGGGAAAAAAAATATGAACACTATTGCACTTGAAAGCACTCAGCTAGAGCTTTCTAACGATGGTAAAAAATCAAGTTTAGGTTGCATGATAAGGGAGCAATCAATGTTTTAATGGACCTGTGTTTGAGACCTCATAATTTCCAAACGAAAACTGTTTTTCCATAGTTTTTAAACTTAAATTGTTTGAATTTGAGTCTAATTTACGTGATTCAAATTTGGTATTGATTGGACTAAAATTAGATACTTTTTAGGCCGTATTTCTAAAAAATTTGTTTCAAAATCACGTTTTTTGGACTATTTATGCTTGTATAAAAAAAACTACGTTAGTCATAGCATTCTCGTTAGAAGATTTGAATTCAGCGTTAAATTTTCAATAAATAACATGGTTTTGAAGGCCAAATAACTTCATTTTAATGCACAAACGTTTGGCGAATTTCTGAAATTTGGTTCGGATTCTCTCATTCAGCGTGAATGCGGATACGCTTCAGGAAATCATCACTCTATTATCGTTAGAGAAATAAAGAACGAGTGAATTGGTGCAATTTAGTAACCAGCAATGGTGTAGACAATTATTTGAGTTTTGTAAGGTGTATCAATGGGATCAAAGTATCCGGTATGTTGACCAAGAGACCCAAATCAGTCGATGGATTATTCCAAACGTTCAAACTCACTCTCAATCAACATAATAACATTGAAAATGAAAAAAAAAAAAATAAACCCGACTTCAAAAACTTTGTCTATAAAATACACTCTGAAAAGGAAAAAATAACAAAAATGTCCCAACTTCGCAGCAACTCATTCGCCAACTACACATTTTAAGGACTACGTTACTACTCGTATTGACCTGACCACTTCCTGATTGATTGGATCACCTTCCCTAATAATATAAAAATTACTATTTCTCATTTCCCAAATGATTAAAAGATTTTCCTTTCACCTCTGAATTGCCTCCAGATTTATCATCTTTTGGAGTCGGCGCCTCTGTGGCAAAACAACCGATGGTTACAAATAAATATGAATTTACGATAAATTAGTAGGTGCCAGGTAATAAGTCTGGGTCTGGACCACTGGTCTGGACGTAAAGATTCTTATAGAAATCTGAAATGGTTTTTAGGAAAAGGCGTGAATAGTCACCTTCAAATCGATATTGTTAATAATCAGTTCTCATAAATGCTGATTTGCTCTGTTCAAGAATCGTGAAAACTCATGATATTTATATTCATACTACTGGTAATTCGGAATCTATAGGCTTCTCCAATGCAATATAAGCAATATATAAGAGAGGCGCCGACTCCAAAAGATGATAAATCTGGAGGCAATTCAGAGGTGAAAGGAAAATCTTTTAATCATTTGGGAAATGAGAAATAGTAATTTTTATATTATTAGGGAAGGTGATCCAATCAATCAGGAAGTGGTCAGGTCAATACGAGTAGTAAAGTAGTCCTTAAAATGTGTAGTTGGCGAATGAGTTGCTGCGAAGTTGGGACATTTTTGTTATTTTTTCCTTTTCAGAGTGTATTTTATAGACAAAGTTTTTGAAGTCGGGTTTATTTTTTTTTTTAAAGTTTTTTTTCTACTTTTGAGTTCTCCTAGGCAGTTTTTCTATACCAGTTGCGGAGTAACAACGTTGCCCCTTAGTTGGAGCTTCTTGATTATAAGTAGTTATTCCACGTACCGACTCAAACATGTAAGTACTGTGTGGTGATCCATTCACCCCACTGGTTTTTGCAGTGAGCAATTTTAATGGTTCGTCATTGAATAGCAAATCAACATATTGACAGTTGCTTGTATCCAAGTAGCACGCCATTATTGTGAAACAATAATTATAATTATGGCCGGAGGCAAAATGTCTCATGGCCCATGAGGGGATCGAACCCGCGACCTTCGCGTTATTAGCACGACGCTCTAACCAACTGAGCTAATGGGCCTGATTGCGGGAGGGAGAGGAATAAGATTCCTAGAGGCAGTTAATGGACAGGAAAGTTTATCAAATGGGAAATGAGATATAGGTAATTATTTTTTATATTATCAAGGGCAGTGGTCTATTCAAATTAGATAGTGCAACGTCAATACGAGTTATAAAGTAGTGGTGATTGAATTGCTCCAAAGTTGGGACTTATCATTATTTTTAGAAATACGGCCTAAAAAGTATCTACTTCTAGCCCAATGAATACCTACCAAACTTTGATCGCGCCAACTGGACTCAAATTCGAACAAATTGACTCTACAACTTATGAAAGAACAGTTTTCGTTTAGAAGTTATGAAGTCTCAAACAAAGTTCCATAAAAACATCGATTGCTCTTTTATTATGTCATGTGAAACTAATTTTTTATCATTGACAGAAAGCTCACTTTCAACTACAATAAAAAAGTTTAAAAAAAAAAAAAAAAACCGACTTCAAAAAAATTTGTCTATAAAAATCAAGCAATATTCAACTGTCATAAAGAAAAATTTAAAGTCTAAAGTATATTCACTCTTGTGGTCTATAAATATCTCTAATGAAAAAAAAACGGCATAAAGCGGAAGTACGGTGTCTTATCCAAACTATACAAAACAAGTTTTGAGAACTTGGTCAAAGTTGGTCGTATAATAGAGCAAAGAGACCCAAAAGTACAATAAGGCTTGAATAAAATAACTGAAAATACGTGTTGTGAGTTCATTTTTAATTTTTTGACATTTTAATGTCTTTGCTATGGCACTCAACCTAAAAATCGTTACTTGACGAAAAAGCGTAACGAAATTTTGTTACATGAGCGTTACGAAATAGCGATACAAAACAGTCCATATATACAATAGTTGCTACGAAGTCTTCTTAAATCATGATTGAAGTAAAGGAATAATAAACCACTGTACTATCAGTTGCAACTAAACTAGACTTTTTGACTCCGTTTAATTTGCCGTTTTGGCATTTTCATGTCTTTGCCGTGGGCCAAAGTGTGGGGAAAGACATGAAAATGCCCCAATGCGTTGCACACTCGTATGCATGCGTTCTCGTCTTCCCTTCGTTTCCCTTCGTTTGACTGAGGAAGAAAGGCCTACGAAGTTTATACCTGAGCTTTTTTTTATAAATATCGCGGCATGGTTGTCCCTTTTTTGGGACAATCCTCGTCTGTCCTGTTATTGAGTTTTATCATCTAGAATTTTTCTTATTTTTTTATGAAAGTGAAGCGATGTTTTTATTAAAAAAGAAATAAGAAGTATAATAAGAAATAATACGTTAAAAAATATACAAATTAATATTAAAAAGAAGTTAGGTAAGTATAAGTATAACGACTACTTGTAGCCGTTGTACCTATTATTATTATTATTATTATTTTTTTTTTTTTTTGTTTGTCCATCGCGAAGGCACTGAAAAATAGTTCGATGCCATCGTGCCGTCATCGTCGATTTTCTTCTCTCCCGCCATCTGCGTTTCCCGCGTGTGCAACCCCCGTCTCTCGGTGCTCGCACAGTTACCGTCCCTATCCGATTTATATATATCGGCGTTTGTTGAGTTTTGCCCAACGCCTATCGATGCCGAGCCAAAACTGCCATTAGGAGTACGAAACACCTTCGTGGCAAGTTTCCTCCATCGGACACGTCGTTTGTGCCGTTGTCCTGGCCTCCTACGACGATTGGCGCGCCCGTCGGCGTCGTCTCATCATTTGGAAGCGGCACTGATTCTGCCGTCGTCCCGGCACTATTTCCATCGATGCTCGCTTTCCAAATTGCTGGGGATCGCCTCCCGTCCAGCAATATCAGGTGCAGTCAGGACGTACCGCGCCGTCCCACCTAGGTATGTTTCGCATCTTTCTCAGGCCACGTTTTCGTGAATTAGGCCTTCCGCGACGTGACAAAGCGATCCGCCTCGCGCGCTGCGCGTGGCGATTCGTTTCGACCGTTATTTTATTCTCTCGTTTGTACGATTTTTCCCAGTCGGAGAATATATTGTATTTTAAATTTTATAAAGTTCGGATTAGAGGGAGCTTATATTAATCAATATTCAATTATCTTATTTTCTGATCGCCAAGCCAGGTGTGGTTTATTCCCCTCAATACCCCTTGGTATCAAAACAATACCATTCCTGTAGGTTGAGGGGGAGAAAAACGAGGCGACCTCTTCTCCATTTTTTATTCAGCCGAGTACTTTCGCCCTTTCGGGCTTCTTCAGGGCATTATAGGACCAAGGGTACCTATGGCCAGCCATAGGTGAATAAACCAGTGGTGTGCATAGATCACACAGTACTTCCATGTTTGAGTCGGTAACTGGTATAACCTATTATAAAAATCGAGAAAAACGTACGAAGGCCGAAACGTTAATTTACAACAGCTGTTATGGAAAAACGAGCCAGGAGGCCTAAAGTCTCACTCTGATAGACTAACAAATGGACGCACAGACACTGGTTCAGATACAGTGGCTTGATAGATACAGTGCGGTCAAGCGAGAATCGCGTCCATGTTTATCCTAAACTCGGCTGATATAGCATTGATTTACATAGGTTCGTCTCATAATAATGCTTATAAAATCGTAATTTATATCCTCAAATACTTAGTCAAAAACTTTTCAATCGCTCAAAAGTATTTTGAATTAATATAAAATACGAAAATAATTTATTTTGTGACATAGAAGGTGAAAATTAATAAATAACGGGAGTGTGCCTAAGTCAACTTATTTTCATAAAAAATTATTTTCTTAAAAAATATTCATGTTCTTCAAGACCTTTACTGCAAAAAAATTTACTGCTAGTTAACCATGAGAATAAGCGCTCCAAATGTTAACACATGTTTATTTTACTAAATAGACAAAAGTCTAAAAAATCTTCAAATTTATTTTTCTTAGTCCAAAAAATTTCGAAATTTTTCAAATACGAAAAATTGTCAAAAAATGTTTATTTAAAAATTATAAAAAATAAAAATTTCCAAATTTTTTGAATACAAAAAATTGTCAGAAATATTTAGGTATTTAAAAAAATAATAAAAAATAAATAAAAATTTCCAATTTATTCCAAGTCCGGAAATTTTCTAAATATTTCTATGTCCATTTTTACTTCCATGTTTACGTAGTAAATGGAAGTATTGAGATCGTCCGAAAAGTCGAATTCGGAACCGAGGTCCTGATGGAAGAAATTTTCATAGTAGTATACTCAGAAACACTTTCTGAACAAGTGTCTGTGTGTCTGTGTGTCTGTGTGTCTGTGTGTCTGTGTGTCTGTGTGTCTGTGTGTCTGTGTGTCTGTGTGTCTGTGTGTCCTGTGTGTCCGTCCTGTCTGTGGTCACAAACTGACATAAATCGCCATATCTCCTGAAAAATGGATGAAACCCTATGAAATTTTGAGGGAATGTTTTCCCAGTGATTGTGCAAAATTAGGTTTTTCCGGATTTTGAATTACACACAGTACTTCCGAGATATAAGCGTTCAAAGTTTTTTCTGTTTCGATTTTTACAGGCTATGAGAGTCAATATTTTTCTTACGTTTGAGGGCTTGAAATGTCGGTTATGGCAAGCAGAAAACGCTAGATTTTTTGTATAGTGGGTCACATACAATGCTCCACGTATGAGCGTTTTTCACGATTTCACTAGTGCATGTTTTGTATTTTGATTTTTACAGGCCGCAAAACTCAATGTATTTGAACGTTCAAGGTCTTAAAATGATGGGGTCGGCGATTGAATGATGCCTGATTTTTATCAAATGGGTCACATGCAGTACTTCCGCGGTTATTTGCACATTGCTACATTTTGATTTTTATAGACCACAAAAATGAATATATTTGAACGCTGGAGGACTAAAATTTTTCTATATGACAGTTGAATACCGCTTGATTTTTGTTATTGGGGTCACATGCAGTACCTCCTCGTAAAACCCATTTTCAGTTACTTTATTTGTATTTATTGGGTCTCTTTGCTTTAAATGTGACCAACTTTGACCTCGTTCACAAAACTTGTTTTGCATAGTTTGGATACACACAGTACTTCCGCAATATGCCATTTTTTAACTTTTGAGATTTTAAATAGACCGCAAAAGTGACATACATTATACTTTAAATTTTCTATATGACAGCTGAATATTGCTTGATTTTTATATCGGGGTCACCTGCAGTACCTCCTCGTAAACGAATTTTCAGTTATTTTATTAAGCGTTATTGTACTTTTAGGGTCTCTTCGCTATAAATATACCAACTTTGAACTCGTTCACAAAACTTGTTTGTATAGTTTGGGTAACACACAGTACTTCCTCTTCATGACATTTTTCGGCTTTTGGGACTAATATAACCGAAAGAGCGAATACCTTAGACCTCAAGTTTTTTATATGATAGCCGAATATCGCTTGATTTTTATTATCAGGGTCACAGGCAGTATTTCCTCGTAAAACGATTTTCAGTTATTTTATTAAGCGTTATTGTACTTTTTGGGTCTCTTTTGCTTTAAATATGACCAACTTTGACCTCGTTCACAAAACTTGTTTTGCATGGTTTGGGTAACACACAGTACTTCCGCTTCATGCCGTTTATTAACTTTTGAGAGTAAGTATAAACCGCAAGAGTGAATATACTTTAGACTTTAAATTTTTCTACATGACAGCTGAATATATTGCTTGATTTTTATTATCAGCGTCACATGCAGTACTTCCTGGTAAAACGCATTTTCTGTTATTGGACTTTTTGGGGCTGTTTGCTCTATATTGACCAGCTCTGACCACGTTCACAGAACTTGTTTTGTATAGTTTGGATAAACACACAGTACTTCCGCCGCATGCCGTTCTTTTGCTTAAGAGATGTTTATAGACCGGAAGAGTGAATATATATGAAGGCTGGGAGACTTTAAATTTTTGTATATGAAAGCTGCATATTGCTTGGAGTTTTAATTTCCGGGTCACATGCAGTACTTCCTCGTAAAACGCATTTTCAGTTATTTTATTCAAGCCTTATAGTACTTTTGGGTCTCTTTGCTCTATATACGACCAACTTTGACCAAGTTCACAAAACTTGTTTTGTATAGTTGGGATAACACACAGTACTTCCGCCTTATGCCGTTTTTTTGCTTTAGAGATTTTCGTAGGCTGCAAGAGTGAATATACTTTAGACTTTAAATTTTTCTTTACGACAGTTGAATATTGCTTGATTTTTATTATCGGGGTCACATGCAGCTGCCATTACTTCCTCGTTAAACGCATTTCAGTTATTTATTCTAGCGCTTTTGTAACTTTCCGCGCCTCTTTGCTTTAAATATGACCACTTCAACCATGTTCAAAATCCTTGTTTTGATCACACACCGTACTTCCGCCTTACGCCGTTTATCGCTGTTGAGCTTTTTACAGGCTACAAAAATCAATATATTTGACGCTAGAGGGGGTATTTAACATTGTAATGGCGAGTGAAAGACGCATACCATACTATACCATGGTTATAACAACTGTTACCGACTCAAACATGGAAGTACTGTGTGATCTATGCACACCACTGGTTTTAGTTACCTTGTGGATTCCTCCGTTTATTGCAGTTACCTAATGGGCTGCATTTTTTTTCCTAAATGATGTATTATGATGCCGAAATTCTAAGATCATTTCTGGATAAACCTTGATTTATATATGCCAAATTTCATAAAAATCCAGCCTATTTGTTTCTTTATTGAAGATAATAAATATAAATAGCTGAATGCCTAAATATATGTAAATAAATCGACAAATAATATTTCGTATTCTCATAACTTCTCACAAGAAATTTTTCAAGTTTTTTTCTCCTTCAATAAGCATGTTTGTAAAAATTTTGCAAGGTCAAATTTATTTTTCTCTTGAATGATAAAAAAAATAATGGTCACCTGGGATATGAATTAACTTATCACACTTCCCCAAAGAAAATCGAATATACGTCAAAATATTTGTAAACAAATTTGAAAATTAAATCTCCCTCGAAAATGTTAAAAATCGATTTCTCCCAAAAAATAAAAAAAAAAAATCACAAATACGTTCACGTAAAATGCTTTTTACAGGACATCGAATGTCTAAAATAATTTTCAGAACAGAATGGAAAAAATAAGTAATATAAATATTTCATTCGCTTGTCTTGAAATTCTTTATTAAGATATATATGTGACTTAAGTTCAGTTCTAAATTACAGCTTTGAAATAACCAGTCCCACATTAAATGTGCTCACAAGAAAAACAAAATGAAAAGAAAATTAATGAATAAATTATGAAATATAAAGTGAACACTAAGACTACTGACTTGGAAATGAATTTGACGATTTTTTTATTTTCGCCTATCTAGTGAAAATAATAAAGTCATGTTTAAAATTCGCAGTGTTTATTCTCATAGCATTAAATTATTTAATTATTTTTGAGAAAGTAAAGTTTTTAAAGAACATGAATATTTGTTAAGAAAATATTTTTCAATGAAAATAAGTTGAGCTAGGCACACACCCGGTATTTATTAATTTACACCTTCTACGACACAAAATAAATTATTTTCGTATTTTATTTTAGTTCAAAATACCATTGAGCAATTGAAAAGTTTATGATTAAGTACCTATTTGAGAATATAAATTACGATTTTATAAGCATTATTGTGAGACGAACCTATGTAAGTCAATGCTATATCAGTCGAGTTAACCCCTAATAACCCAATGTTGCTCCCGAGCAACATCAACTTTGGGCATTTTTTAAAAAAAGGCGGAGGGTTATTTCTGACTGAAAGTGATTCCCCTCACTTCAGTAAACCCTATTAATATTGAAACAGTAGTGGTCATTCCGTTGGTAACGATATTGTAAGTCATGAGACGATTTTTATCTCGGATTCTGTGTTCGCGCTAAAGACATGACGATTGGGCGGGTGAAGGTAACTTCGAAATGGTGTTTCATGTATATTATCGCATATTTTCGATTCCAATTCCATTGTACATGATCGGCTAGGTTCTGCTGGTGATGTAGAAACAATTTTTAGTGAGGTTTTCCCGCGATTTGCATTTATAATCGAGATAATAGGTTTGTTGCTCGGGAGCAACAATGGGCTGCCGGTGCAAGGTTATTGTCGCTGGAGAGCAATCGAGGGTTGGCATTTAGGACTCGTATTTTATAAATAAATATTGTGATTCCTTTATTTTGTACAAATTTTTGTTTGTATATCTTTTTGGTTGAATATAAATACTTGTAATAGTTCATTATTATTTGTTCAGATTTTTGTTTGTTTCGTTTTTCGCAATTCAGTTTTTTCCATGCTAAATTTACAGAAACCCAACTAACTTCTCCGACCAACTCTATGCCGTGCTGAGCGATTTGAAATTGCTCATGTACCGATCATATACCAGATTTTTTACTGAAGGGACGCTGTAGGTTTTTTTCCGAACGATTTTCGTGAGCTGCACTAGGTGCAACATTCTGTTGCGCTTTGTGCCAAAGGAGAAAAACTGTTTTAAAACTTTTCATGTGGTTCGAACCTGTTGGGTATCAATTTTCGTTACTATACCAGAGGAGGCCCATTCAGTTAGTAAATTTTCTTTCGCTCTTCGCTTTTTTCCCGTACTTCAATTATACATCTTCAATGTAATGGCTTTCTTTCATTTTTTCTCGTTTTCAATTTCAATATTTTACCAATGGAGGGTTTCCGTTTATTTGGATTTTGGGTTATTATTCAATAATTGCCCAAGACTGCCCACCATTGTAATTGCCCAAGATTTTATTTACCTATAAGTTATTATTTATTTTACGAATAAGTTTCTCCGAAATTCGATTTCAATAGAGCCAAATGAATGAAGAAGAGATTGGCATACGTTTCTATTATGATTGCGATACTTACGTTGGAAATGTCTAATAGATGTTTCAAATACTTTCGCTGTGATTTACACGAGCTCATCTATATTATTTTTGAGTAGATACCTAACTATTTGAACTTGAATGTAAAAAGATAATCCGACAAAACCGTGCAATTTTTTTTCAAATTTGACGACCAGAAAATAATATTGTTACAATATAGCAATATTAGGTGCTTTTAAGTTGTTTAAACAAACTAAAATTAGTTCAATAATATTCATTGAATAGATCAACCGTTCTAAATAAGCAATATGATCAGGGCGTACCGAGCCCAGCGTTGCTGTCGAGCAACATGAGCGATTGAATTTCGTACCCTATCAGCCCAACGTTGCTCAGGAGCAACAAAATTTTAAAATTGATTTAAAGAGCGAAAAAATTTATTTTTCTTCATTTCTATGTTATTTGACCTGTTTTAAAGGATAAATCAAGAAAAAATTGTTAAATTTTGAAGAATGTAACGTCTTGGGTTATTAGGGGTTAAAGACCGTGAAAAATCTACATTTATGACGCTGGAGGTTCATAGAAATTATCAGATTTAACAAAACTTGGCTTGTATCGTTATATTAGGCTCACATACTGCACCTCCGCATTATTAACCTACTTATTTGTGCGTTTTTCTACTTTTGGTTTCTCCTAGCTAGTTTTTCAATACCAGTTGTAGAGTAATAACGTCCTCTTTCTTGTCGTCGCATTTTTCGATGTCCGTGGATTGTGAAGGGGAGAGAAACCAGGCGACGCGTTCACCGATTGTATATTTTCTGGCCGAGTACGTTCGCCCGTTCGGGCGTCATAAGGGCGACAAGGTAAAACGATCGGGGAATGAATCGCCTTGTTTCTCTCCCTCTCACATACCTCGAACATTTATATTTTACTTCTCCTTCTCGTCGCATTTCTTGATGTCCGGGGGTTGTGAGGTGGAGAAAAACCAGGTGACTCATTCTCCAATTCTTTATTAGCTGGCCGAGCACTTTCGCCCTGAGGATGCCCGAATTGGCGAAAGTGCTCGGCCAGCTAATAAAGGGTTTATATTTTATTTATATTTATAATGTTTATTACAGTTACCGACCCAAACATGGAAGTACTGTGTGATCTAAGCACACCACTGGTTTCCTTGGGTGATTACGATTGAATAATAAACTGAAAAAATGATATCTAATTTGTATTTTAGAGTAGCATAATATCACGTAATTCCTTTGCCTTGAGTTCATCGATTCGTTTCGATTCGGAGCGAGCAGCCGACGAGTAGCTGAGAAAGTCAAAAGTGCATTAACAAATTGCATCCTTTTTATCCGGCTCAACGCATTGTACCGAAATCCAGTTCACCCTGACCCAACGCTCATTTCCATATCCATCAGTCGCCGACCCTCCGTTCTTTTTAATTTCGTATTCAAATTTCAACCTTGCGCCGTGGGTTTATTTTTAATTTTTTTTTTCATTCGAGATTTCTCCGTATCATTGAATATTGCGTATCCATTCACTGCTCAAATCAAACCTCAATCCACTGATCCCTTATCTTTTCGAAGTCAGTGTTTTGTGTCTTTTGTTGTCCGTTGGCAGCGACGGATGCAGGTCAGGCAGACGAGACAGATCCGCCTTCGACTCGTACGAACAGGCGTTGGCACCTGCTCCGGTTATCAAAATATTACGACTAACGTCGGCATTTCCGACTAATGAAGTCGTATTTTTTTTGAGGCACCTATGGAAATCTTTATCTCCGCATACAATGTTTCGATAGCTTGGATGAAATTCAAAACTACGCAGACGTTCTGCCTTGATGGAGAGGAAATAGGTGAGCACAAACAGATGTATTTTATGATCACAGGTTGTTGGATAGATTTTGTAGAGCATACTTTATCGCTATTTGGCTCAAGCTGTATTTGAATATAAGAATTTCACATTCCTTTCCATCCAATAAATTTAAAAAAAAAGAAGATTCTACAGTGGTTTATAATTCCTTTGCTTCAATTATGAAACAAGAAGATCATCCATTATTTTGTGATAGTAACTATTCTGAACACATTTATACAATTTTCCACATAGCAACTTATCGGTAACTAAAGGGAGAACACTTCATAGCTACTAACGTAATTTTAATTATTTGACGTTTTAAGTTTCAGGGCTTGTAATGTTCAATTATCCAATAAAAAACACGTTTACAAAAACATTTTAAGGACTTCTTTACTACCCGTATAGACCTGACCACTTCCCGATTTATTGGACCACTTCCCCTAATAATATAAAAATTATTATTCTCATTTCCCAAATGATTGAAAGACTTTCTTTTCACCTCTGAATCGCCTCCTAATTGATATTTTTTTTATCGTTTTTTTGAACTTTTCTTTCGTGAAATCTCTTATTGCCACTCAATGTTATTGATTCCAAAAAGCAATTGATCTCTCAAGCGTTCTTGGAGAAATTCTCCAAAATGGCACTTTGAAGCCTGAGAACGGAGACGGCCAAGGAATGCTGAAACAGTCTTGCCCCCGTATCGTTCGAGCTGATTGAATAAGAGGCGTTCACACAGTGAGTTGTCAGCTCTACCGTCCATAACATTCGTAGGATGAAAATAATATACTAAAAATTTGAACACAACGCGGCTTACTTTGGCAAGTAAATAGTAACACCGTTCTCTTTCATCTAGCCTGCAGGCCAAGAGCGTTATATTCAATCATTTCACCCAATATTCCCAGTCGTCGTCGTCGTCGTCGCCTGGTTGAAACGAATCTATGTCAAAATCCTTCAGAATAGGAGTTCTTCGTTGGTAAGCTTCTTCTGACTCCTCATTTTCTGATTCGGATCTCATCGTCTCTTGATGGTTTTAGATTTTGCTTTTCATTCCTCCTCTAGCCCGTCGCCATTGTAAGGTAACCGAATGACTGTGCTACTCGAGTCCAGAGAGAAGAATGAATTTATATATTTTAGAATATTATTGATTGTAGGAAACTGTAAACATGAAACTAAACTAACAACGAAGTGTTTCTGTCGTACGGTGATATTACACAACATCTTAGAAAACGCGTTTCTTGATATGATGAACCTCTGTTAGCGATTGATCACGGGTTAGTTTGCTTCAACTTCAACTGGCTGAAAACCCTCGATTAGGCCGCTCAATGGTTCCTTGGTAAAAATTTTGCAAAACAAGCCAGCGTTTCGTTGTCTGGAAAAAAGTTGATATTCATTGTCGCCTCTGGTAACACAGAGGTATGATTGGACATCTTTTAAGTGAAGCACTCGTAATTTTGCATTACAATACTGCTGAGGAGACTGATCGAAGAAAAAAAGGAAAAAACTTCGTGAAGGAAAAAATTTCATGTAGGTATTTCATGTGGGTAGGTTTCATGTGGTATGCATGTAGGTCGTTGAGGTAGGCCGTCAGGTAAAAAATTCTCGAAAGTTTTTTTTCCAACAAATTTTACTAAAAAAAAAGAAAAAATACTACAAAAAAAAAACGAATTTATATTCAAAGAATTTAGATACTATAGTTCAAGTCAGAAAGTTTTGACAGCGTGCGGCGGACGGACAGAATATTTTTATTGGATATTTGGATTCTACATACCTTGAAACGTAAAACATCGCATTTTGAGGGGGTTGAGGGGTAGTTAAAACTCTTTTTGGGCAATGAGAATTACTTATAACTGAATAATATACCAAAATGGCGCACAATTTTTGCGTTACTGATTATAATACGATCCCGTGCCCGAAATTTACAGGCAACCCGTGCCAGTCTAAGCAAATTCGTATGCTACTGGTGTAAAATAATTGTATGACGTACAAAAATATTTTAGATCCATGTAAGTACGCTTTCAAAATTGATCGGGAAAAATAACAACGATCCGTACAACTCAATATATTTTTTACCGTGGATGTATCATTTTTCCTGATTTACTTAATTGAACAAGAAATTGAAATCCTGAGCATTTTATATTTTCGAGTACCAATCGGTACTTATTTTTGTAAGGCCTAGCACAATACAATAATTTGCTAGATCAAATCTTGATATCTAAAAAAAAAACTCACCCCTTAAGTTTGCTTCTTTATTGAAAAACTTACTACCCCCCGAGGCGAAATTTTTATACGAAAGTCGACGGAGATACCAGTCAATCTAGTTATCCTGAAGTATAAAGACATCGCTACCATATCCATTAAAGGGTAATTCAGGGCTCTCTCCCGCAACAGGGGTCGTTGAGACCACACAGGTATTCAATGAATAGCACCATTGCCTCAGGGTAGAAGTAATTATTATCTATCATGCGACAACCCCTAACAAGATGACATCACAGGCCTTGCGATAGGCTTCCTTCCAATAAGACCCGTCGTTTTCTTTCGTTACTTACGTTTTTTCCCGCACAGGATGTCACAAAATGCAGGAGTTTCGTTGCTTTCCTTAGACCTTACAAACGACAGGATGTAGACGTATACAAGATCGGATTTTCTTTCGAAGAGTCTAAATTACATGTAAATTAGCGCCAATGAAGAAGTCCTTGAATCCGAATATTGTTGGCTGATTGGGTAGTTTAAAACGGTTCTAAATTATCTACACCAGTTGGAGCTATTAGTTTAAACAATGTATTTGAATAGAAGTCGAGAATTCCGGCAGCTTTATCGCATTTTTTCAGCCAATAGCTGGCCATACACAATAGTTCGTTCCCTTTGAAAGTCACGGCCAAGGATCATTTCCTATTAAAAACATTTTTGTGCTAATTGACGTCAGCACACTTAAAATCGGCGAATGATCATCGAAATGAAAATCGGCGTATGAAATCGGGAAAGGGTTCGCGGAACACGAGAAGAGATTATGATTTTTGGTCATCCGATTTAACACACGCAAGGAAGGAAGAAAGGGTTCACTGAGGTCGGATTACTTTTTATTTTATTTTAATTTTTCAATTTTCATATATATATATATATGTTTTTTTTAAGGTTTATTGTCCAGGTAGATGTCATAATTTTTGAATAAAGAATCCAGTAGTTACGGCTGCAGATACGGAGAAATGCCAAAAAACGTGATTTTTGAGAAAATAGCAATTTATTGTGGCTTTCCGAGCTTATAACTTCTAGGAACATAGCCCATTTTGTTTTGTTTTTGACGTCATTTTGTTTATATTGTATCTATGAGCGCCTAGCTCAAATTTTTATTCGATATTCTGATATGGCGTGTAGAGAAGATAGTATGGCTAAAAACGTGATACCAATTTTCACATTTATTAAGTTTTTCGAGCATCATTCCCAACCACGTAGAGAAGAAAAAGAAAATAAAAACTCTTTTAGTTGGAAGTAGTCCGCAAGAGATTTCTACCGAAGTAAAAAATTAATTTTACATAATAAGGGAGCTATTGATGTTTTTATGGAGCTTGGTTTAAGACCTCTTAACTTCTGAAAGAAAGCAATTCTTTCACTGTTTGTAAACGTAAACTGTTCATATTTGAGTCTCGTAGTTGGCACGGTCAAAGTTGGGTATCGATTGGACAAAAACTCGATTAATTTATATATACCAACTCAATTTTTATATATATACATTATAGATATATGTAAGGTGAGATGGTTGATGTCCTGGACTAAATAATTAATTTATTGTGATTAATTTTCTATCACAATCAATTAATTGTGATTGTTTTAGTTGGCATCATAACAGCATAGATCTGTGTTTCTATTTGACCCAGGAAGTGAAAAATGTCAGGTAAAAATTATATCAACATTTTGTAAAAACATTTTTTTCCTAAGAGTCAAAAGGTATCGCAATTTTCATCCCACCGTTCTCCAACCCTCCGTATCGTTTTGATCGAGTGCACTCGAGTACGTCATTCGTTTCAGATTCAAGTGTGGGCTTCCTTTACTACTGCTGAAACAAAAAAAATTGTTCACCCTCGAACCGTTTTTCAAAGTTTTGGACGACTTCAGAAATCATTCGTGCGAATATACCGACTTACGCAAAGTATTAAAGTAAGCTTCTGTAAGTCGCAAAATGTTAAGTATCCTGATCAATAATTCTGGCGATAATATTGTAGCTGGACTTCCTTATTTGAAATTCTTCATCACTAATAAACTGGCCCAAACAGTCTGTAATCAACCAAATAATACCTCTTTTCAATTTATTGAAAAAAGTAAATTAACAAAATTGAATAAAAAGTACAAAACAAAATGCATAGATCTAACAGTTTTTCTTAATTTCCAAATTAAAATCTGAATTTTTGGCCTTACGGTATAGTTGAATAGAGTGCTCGACGAGCATTCCAACTCGAGAAACAATAAAGCAATCGACCCCAGAATGGTCTCATTCGATTCAGCGTCCAAAAATCTATAGAATTTGATACCAAATACACATTTTTCTGGAAAACCCTGGAAAATATGAATTTTCTCCCCCTCAAAACCCCCAAAAATACCCTTAAAATTGAGCTGGCACTGTGG
Source organism: Tupiocoris notatus (assembly GCA_037159825.1). Taxonomy (NCBI): domain Eukaryota; kingdom Metazoa; phylum Arthropoda; class Insecta; order Hemiptera; family Miridae; genus Tupiocoris; species Tupiocoris notatus. The sequence continues at coordinate 73,220 of JASJUZ010000218.1, read as the reverse complement.
TTCAAGAACTGCGCCGCTCTGAGGTGATCTCAAGAATGTAGCTATTATAGTTTGGCAGGCGTACGGCGTACGGACAGAACGCACGTCATTTGCAGCGTTTTTATTGGATATTCGGATTCTACTTGCCTTGAAATGTAAAACATCAAACTTTGTGGGGTGTTAGAAAATGTATCATCTTGGGCGATTACAATGGTTTATTATTGAATAATAAACCAAAAGAATTCGGATCATCCCAAATACCACGTGCTTTTTGAATTTTACCGTTAATAGTGAAATTTATCATCGATTCTTTCGAGCGTAGGTCGTGTTTTCAATCGTTCAACAATAGCTGCCGATCTGTGCTTCTACAAAGGTACTCGTATCTGCGATTTTCACAAATTGTCGTTCAGCGTCAGGACTTCAACAACTTCCTTCCTTCGATGCGTTCTCGATCGACATCACAATTTCGATCGTTTAGCCTCTTGAGGGTGTAGTTCGGCGCGAAGGTAGGAACATTTTGGGCCACCCAGAAGACGCGGCTATATGTGGCCCGACGACAGGTATCGGATGTCCTTGTTTTACGTGCACAGCGGCCCGTACAAGCTCTGCCGATTGATTATTTCTTTGGAAAGATCAAAACTTGCACCGAGTAGTTATTTTCCTCTTGGAGTCTTTTGCCAAAAGCCATTAAAGATTTTTTTTAATGTTTCGTGAGTGAAAATCTGACAAAATACTAAACAATTATTTTCAACATCCTTTGAAAACACACAAGACTTCAATCTATCACACATACTACAATTTTCAAGCATTCACCGATTGAACTCAGTTACTTCGTAGCCAACTCAAAATTAGTGTTTTTTTTTAAATTATTATTCAATAATAAGCCATTCTAGTCGCCCGACAAAAGAAATTCTCCTCTCACTAAAAAATTGATATTATTTGTCTCAAGGCATGTAGAATTCTAATATCCAGTTTAAAACCATGCAATCCAATAAATAAAACCAATACACACCACTGATTTATCGTTTAGAGCACATTTGGAATTTTTCCTTTACGTTGTTTTAAGTTTAAGAATATCTACTTTAACCCAGACGTCAGCATGGATCACGCAGTACTTTCATGTTTGAGTCGGGTACTGGTATAATCAATTATGATTCGAAAGACTCATTCAAAAGCCGCAACGCTATTATACGACGACTGTTACTGAACGACTGGCCAGGACACACGAAAATAGAAGAAAAAAACTATGTTAACGTGGAAGAGCCGTACATGAACTTTACAACATAAGCCAAGTTTTGTGAAATGCGACTATTTTGATAGCAAAAACGACAACAGTATTACCTACCAGTCCTTAAGGGGAAATCAGGAGTCACTCACTCGTCGATATAAACATTAGAACCCCAACCAATCGAATACATAGATCGTTGCAGCCAGCAGAACATAAGTACTGCATGTGACCCACTTTACAAAAATCAGGCATCATTCAATCGCCGACCTTAAGATTTTAAGACCTTGAACGTTAAAATACATTGAGTTTTGCGGCCTGTAAAAATAAAATGCAAAACATGCACTAGTGAAATCGTGAAAAAGGCTCATTACGTGGATGAACTGTATGTGAACCTATATACAAAAAATCTGGTGTTTTCTGCTTGCCACAACCGACGTTTCAAGCCCTCAAACGTAGAAAAATATTGACTCTTATAATATAGCGATATAGCCTGTAAAAATCAAAACAGAAAAAACTTTGAACCCTTATACCTCAAATGTACACTGTGTTTTCAAATTTTGAAAAAAACCTAATTTTGCTCATTCATTAGGAAAACATTTCCTCATTTCCTGAAAATGTCATGGAATTTCATTTCTTTTTCAGGAATCCAAATTTGACTTTTCAGACGATCTCAATATTTAAATTTACTACGTATTATGGAAGTAAAATTGTTCTAACCCCCTCAAAATTGATGTTTTACGTTTCAAGGCTTGTAGAATATGAATATCTAATAAAAAACGCTACAAATAATTGTATAAGTAGTGGTTTATTAATCCTTCGCTCCAATAATGATTTGAGAAGACTATCCATTTGTGATAGTAATTATTCCGAACATTCGTGAACTTTCCAACAGAAAAATAGATTAGAAACTATAAGGTAAACTCCGTAGCAACTATTGTAATTTTAATCATTTTTATTTTGTGTTTTACGACCATTCCAACGAATATAGAACTATTTTAGAGCTCCACGAACTCTCGAATTATACCCTCATGCCAAATTTCTGAAAATCTACCAAATTCATCACAAAAGCTGCGATAACTCGGAAACCAACAAAGCTATATCGACCCTGGCTTGGATGGTCTCATTCGATTCAGCGTCCAAAAATCTATGGAAACTGATACCAAATACAACCTTGCCTGAAGAAAACCCACAAAATAACCTTAAAATTGAGCCTAGCTAAAGAATTGAGCCATTGTCAGACCAATTGGGCCAAAAACAACAAATCCACTAAAAATACTCTCCTATAACAGCTAAATTCTTGAAATTGTCACCGAAAATCAATGACAATGGAGCCTGACAATGGGTCAATTCTTTGAATCGCTCCTTCAATTCGATAATGGTGTCACTGCACTTCCGCATTATTGTTCTAATTCGTGCGTTTTTCTGTTTTAGTGTCTTCTGGTACTGATTTTTTAGTAACATTAGTTGTGTACTACCATTGCGGCTTCCTGGTGAGTTTCTTGATTTCTACAATTGGTTATACCTGTTACCGTCTCAAACATGGAAGTACTTGGTGATTTGCGCACGCCAGTACTCCAGTTCAATGGGGAAGACGCCTATTTTCTATTTTCGTTCCTAATGGCCTGAATTCTGTTATTTGGTGTCAGCCAAAGAGGGAATGACCAATTTTTCCTGAAAATTGTGAGTTTCTGCGGAGAAAATCGCTAAGGAAAATCAGCGGTTTGAATAAACCCGGAGCTGTAACTCCAACCGATTGAAGTAACTCCCTCGAGCGCTCTGCAGACGGCTGAAAGACAGACAGTAAGAACAAGACTGGAGTCATGCTAAATCGAGTAAGTGACGCTAACTTCACTGCTACTTGTTAGGTTTTTTTAATTGTCGAGTTAGTAACGCCCGAAATGCCTCGTAAAGCAAATAGATTGCTGTGGGGGGTTTGGTAATCTCACAGCAACCTCAAATTAAGTGAATTAAGTGAAAAATAGTTTATTTGTGGAATTGGATTGGAATGATGATGACGGGATGGAGGAGGTGGAGATGGATGGAATGAGGATGGGCTAAATGATGGATTGAAGGAGATAAGGTGAAGAGGCCACCTTAGAAGTCGGCGAAACGTACGAAGAAATAAAACGAATGAAGTAAGAAGTGTCTGGATCTATGCTCCCAACATCATCAGAGATAATCTCGATACTGTTCAGTTCATTTTGTGCCCTTATACATTATTTCGATTCCTGGTCTAAATGGTTGTCGCGATTATCGCATTGCGGCCCAACGTCTACAATCCGAATTCATATCTCCTTCCCACGGGAGTATGTGGAAGGCAGAAAATTCCCATAGGAGATTCAAAACTGTAAGCCCGCTCTGTGAACAAAAGATTGGCAGGGGAACATGCGTACTTAGCCCTAAGCATATCGAGTCGGGTAAACACTGTAATCAATATCAACAATGTTCCGTCATTATGTTACAGTTTCTCTCATAAAGAGCGTCCCCCTGCGCAGTTCAGCCTCAGCCTCGATGAGTTGGAACAAAGCTTATGGCAGCCAAGAGCAGCTCCGTCTATTGAATGAGGAAGAAAGCAAACCGTTTCCCCCTAGTACTTTTGTAGTTACAAAGCCGCTCGCCTTCCAATAACATAAACGGTTCACCTCAATTATTAATTTCCGATTTGTTGGCCGAGATGAGTTCCGATTTCAATAGGGCGCATGAAAGAATGAAGAGAGGATTACTCATTATCTTGGCTACGTTTCTTTACCATTGTAATGAGTAGATTTTTTTCTCGGCCAACTTTATACTATCTGTGAATGTATAATATTCAGATAAAGCCTCCTGAGAAATCAATCGATTAATTTTCAAAAGATGTAACCACTCAAAGGTCCGATAAAACCCATTTTTAACCGACTTCAAAAAAGGAGGAGGTTACTATAGTTGACTTGCGGGTTTATTTTTCGGTATGTGTTGTCCGCTGGCGTTCAGCTCCTGTAGTACGTCCGATCGGGTTACTTTTTTTTTGGTTTGAAAGGGTTACTATCCAGGTAGGTCCCATAATTTTACTTCCATGTTTACGTAGTAAATGGAAGAATTGAGATCGTCTGAAAAGTCGAATTCGGAACCGAGGTCCTGATGGAAGAAATTTTCATAGTACTTAGTATACTCAGAAACACTTTCTGAACAAGTGTCTGTGTGTCCGTCTGTCTGTGGTCACAAACTGACATAAATCGCCATATCTCCCTGAAAAATGGATGAACCCTATGAAATTTTAAGGGAATGTTCTCCCAGTGATTGTGCAAAATTAGGGTTTTCCGGATTTTGAATTACACGCAGTACTTCCGAGATATAAGCGTTCAAAGTTTTTTCTGTTTTGATTTTTAAAGGCTATGAGAGTCAATATTTTTCTACGTTTGAGGGCTTGAAATGTCGGTTATGGCAAGTAGAAAACACTAGATTTTTTTGTATAGTGGGTCACATACAATGCCTCCACGTTATGAGCGTTTTTCACGATTTCACAAGTGCATGTTTTGTATTTTGATTTTTCAGGCCGCAAAACTCAATGTATTTGAATGTTTGAGGTCTTAAAATGTTGGGGTTGACGATTGAATGATGCCTGATTTTTATGAAGTGGGTCACATGCAGTACTTTCGCGTTATTTGCACATTTGCTACATTTTGATTTTTATAGACCACAAAAATGAATATATTTGCACGCTGGAGGGCTTAAAATTTTTCTATTTGACAGTTGAATATCGCTTGATTTTTAATATTGGGGTCACATGCAGTACCTCCTCGTAAGACGCATTTTCAGTTACTTCATTGGTATTTTTTGGGTCTCTTTGCTTTAAATGTGACCAACTTTGACCTCGTTCACAAAACTTGTTTTGCATATAGTTTGGATGACACACAGTACTTCCGCATAATGCCATTTTTTAACTTTTGAGATTTTAATAGACCGCAAGAGTGAATATACATTAGACTTTAAATTTTCTATATGACAGCTGTATATTGCTTGATTTTTATTATTGGGGTCACCTGCAGTACTTCCTCATAAAACCATTTTCAGTTATTCTATTAAGCGTTATTGTACTTTTAGGGTCTCTTTGCTATAAATATGACCAACTTTGACCTTGTTCACAAAACTTGTTTTGTATGGTTTGGTTAACATACAGTACTTCCGCTTTATGCCGTTTCTTAGCTTCTGAGATTTTAATGGATTGCAAGAGTGAATATACATTAGACTTTAAATTTTCTATATGACAGCTGAATATTGCTTGATTTTTATTATTGGTGTCACCTGCAGTACTTCCTCGTAAAACCATTTTCAGTTATTTCATTAAGCGTTATTGTACTTTTAGGGTCTCTTTGCTATAAATATGACCAACTTTGACCTCGTTCACAAAACTTGTTTTGTATGGTTTGGGTAACACACAGTACTTCCGCTTTATGACGTTTTCTAACTTTTGAGATTTTGATAGATTGCAAGAGTGAATATACATTAGATTTTAAATTTTCTATATGACAGCTGAATATTGCTTGATTTTTATTATTGGGGTCACCTGCAGTACTTCCTTGCAAAACGCATTTTCAGTTGACTAGAGACATTAGACTTTAAATTTTTTTTCACGACAGTTGAATTTTGTTTGATTTTTATTATCTGGGTCACATGCAGTACTTCCTCGTTAAACGCGATTTCAGTTATTTCATTCTAGCGCTTTTGTAACTTTCGGGTCTCTTTGCTTTAAATGTGAGCAACAACGATCTTGTTTTGTTTTGTTTTGATCACATACCGTGCTTCCGCCCTACGCCGTTTATCGCTGTTGAGCTTTTTACAGGGTGCAAAAATCAATATATTTGACGCTAGAGGTATTAAAAATTTGTAATGGCGAGTGAATGACGCCTGATCTTTACCGCTAGGGTCACACGCCGCACATTCATGCTATCCAGTAGTTTTTTGGATCAGAAATATTCACATTAGCCAAACGTCAATAATAGTTGAACGTTTGAAAGGACGTGAAATGTTATCTATGGCGGGTGAATGACGATAGATCTTTATCATTAAAGTCGCCGCATACCGCATACCATACTTCAGCTGTTGTAAATAAACGTTCTGCCTTCATACGATTTTCTCGATTTTATAATTGGTTATACCGCAGTTACCGACTCAAACATGGAAGTACTGTGTGATCCATGCACACCACTGGTTTTCAAGTGAGTCCATCCAGTAGTTACGTCCCCAGACACGGAGAAACATTGGAAAACGTGATTTTCGCGAAAAAAGGTAGTTTTGACTTTGCAAGCTTGCGACAGCCCAATTCTTGAAACACTTTGCTAGCTCAATTTTAGGAGTGTATTTGGGAGGTTTGAGGGGGGAAAATTCACATTTTCCAGGGTTTTTCAGAAAAATGTGTATTTAGTATCATATTCTATAGATTTTTGGACGCTTTATTGGGTCTCGAGTTATCGCAGCTTTTGTGCCGAATGTGAGAGATTTTCAGAAATTTGACATGAGGGTATTACTCGAGAGTTCTTGGAGCTATAAAAATTGTTCTATACTCATTGGAATGGTCGTCAAACACTCTCTCCATCTGATCGTTTGGCGATAAGTTTAGCTTATAATTTGGAAATTAAGAATAAGAAAAATGATTAAAATTGCAATAGTTGCTACGGAGTTTTCCCCTACATCTACCATCTGTTTTTCGGTGGGAACGTTCACAAATGTTCGGAATAATTACTATCACAAATAATGGATAGCCTTCTTAAATTATTACCTACTGAAGCGAGGGAATAATGAACCGCTGTTCAATCATTCGCAGCGTTTTGATTGGATATTCGGATTCTATATGCCTTGAAACGTATTTCATCTCGTTTAAACGGGTTTGGGGGGGAGGGGGAGGGTAGAATTTTTTTTTTCTTGGGCAATCACAATGGTTTATTATTGAATAAGAAACCAAAATTATTGAATAATAAACCAAAAATATTATTGAATAATAAACCAAAAAAATTCTGTCCGTCTGCCGTACGCCGTCACCACTTTTCTGACGAATCTATAAAAGCTAAATTCCTCATATTTTCACGAAAAATCTATCTTGGCCTGACAATGGCTCAATTCTTTACCCAAATCGCTAACTGAATTTTGAAGGTTCTTTTTTTGAGTGGGAGAGAATTTGTTTGGTGTATTTGGTATCAATTTCTATTGATTTTTGGACGCTGAATCGAATGTGACCATCGCGGGGTCGATAGCTTAATTGGTTCCAGAGTTATCGCAGCTATTGTGTCGAATTTGGCAGATATTTAGAAATTTGGCATGAGGGTATAATTTGAGAGTTCTTGGAGCTATAAAAATCGTTCTATATTCGTTGGAATGCTCGTCGAACACTCTCTTTAACTACACCGTAAAGCGAAAAATTCAGAAGGCGAAAATTATTAATTATTAAAATTACGATAGTTGCTACGGAGTTTTCCCTTCTAGTTACCACCTATTTTTCGGTGGGAACGTTCTCAAATGTCCGGAATAATTACTATCGCAAATGGATAGTCTTCTTAAATCATTATTGAAGCGAAGGAGTAATAAACCACTGTACAATCATTTGCAGCGTTTTTCTAGGCCGATTAAAAAGGTTTGCTATCGAATATTAAACCAGAATATTCTTATATAGTAATTCACCTTTTTTCTGGTTTATTTGATCATTATTTTTCGAATTCGCTTAAACTTTAAGTTCATTTCACAGGAAAATTCAAAAATGATATAGTGTATTCTAATCGAATTATTCAACTATTTTACGCCATTGAGTAGGTAAAAGTTATACATTTCGGATGAACAACTGTGGTTTAACCATTAGCTCTGAATCAAAATATAAAATACGTGAAAAAATACGATTAGAATTTCGTCACGTATGAAATTTAGGAACTCTGTTCGTCACAATTTCTCCTAGTTTCTGGAGGGCCTACGAATTAACTGGCTATCCAATAACCTTAACTTTTCTGGCTCCAATAAAGTGAGACGATGATATAACCTTTAGTTATTCGTTTGTACCAATTTTTGGAGCCCTATTCCTTCTCCGGCTTTTTTCAACAGTTTTTAATGGCAATGGGCGCAATTTAGTCAAATTATTAAGAAAAGATCACATAAAATAACGGGTTGCCACCAGCCGCGATGTCATTACGTTATCAGTATAACTATCAGTTATGTTCGTCCCCAAATAATGCGACTGTGAATAATCAAGGCTTCTTTTTGGCTTCACATGAACGCTTGCCTCTTTTATATCGGCCCTGCCCTACATCATTAGTCGGCATTTTTTAACGGCGCCGTTTAGCGTAACATTAGTCCTCGTGCTGGGAGGGTGGCCGCTTCAACGGACTCTATCAACCCCTTTATGTAAATAAACCACCCCTTTCCCACTAGGGTCAAAGGATTTTCCAACGTTTGTCGACCCTGTCGAAAAGAAACCCGACAATATTCTTTATAGATCCGTGCACTCGATCAGAATAATGGCCACATGGTTTTTTGGATAGGCAAGGAATAAGTTTTTGTCCCATCTCATAAGAATTTCCTTCTTTCGACCACCCCCTAGTACGGATCATCTTTCACATCAAAGTTCTTGCACGCGTCAAGCGCACATAACTTTCCATCGAAGGTCTTCAGGTCACTGATAGAGGTGAGGTTCGGAATGAAAAGAGAAATGTAATGAGGGGTGGCAAACATGACAGTAAAGTGTGTGGTTCGTGAGCGTAACAAAGGAAGCCAGGTACATGACAGGATTTCTGATGTTGAGATCACTCGCATCACATGTAGTTTTTTTCCTTTTATAAACCCGATCAGATCAAAATATTTTTACTGGGTTGGTGAGGGGGAGAAAACCCGGCGACATGTTCTCCGATTTTTTATTTACTGGCCGAGTACTTTCGCCCCTTCGGGCATCCTCAGGGCGATGTGGAACCATAGGTTGGCTGTGGTAACCTATGGTTCCACATCGCCCTGAGGATGCCCGAAGGGGCGAAAGTACTCGGCCAGTAAATAAAAAATCGGAGAACATGTCGCCTGGTTCTTCTCCCCCTCTCCAACCCAGTACGATGAGAGATGCGACGACTCAACCAAGAAAAAAATATTTTTACTTCAAAATACCATATCGAATTTTCACTTTCTGATATTGTTATTATCGATAGGTCTTTTTACGCTGAATCGAACGAGACCATACCGTGTTTGGTTGCTTTTATGATTCTCGATTATCGCAGCTAGTTTGTGAAATTCTCGATATTTTAGAATAACACGAATTTTTATGTAAGTGTAAACACTGTTCTACACTTGATGGAAAGCTTCTAATCGGCTAAGATGAATCGATAGCCGAATAATCCAAAATTGGTTTGATTAGAAAAATAAAAAATCATTCAAAATAATAATAAGAAAAAACGCTGCAAATGATTGGACAGTGGTTTATTATTATTTCGCTTCAATATTGATTTAAGAAGACTATCCATTTATTTGTCATTTTAAATATTCCGAACATTTGTGAACGTTCCCACCGAGAAACAGATGGTAACTATAGGGGAAAACTCCGTAGCAACTATTGTAATTTTCATCATTTTTATTTTTCTTAATTTCATAATTAAAATCTGAATTTTTTGCCTAACGATACAGCTGGAGAGAGTGTTTGACGACCATTCCAATGAGTATAGAACGATTTTTATTGCTCCAAGAACTCTCGAGTTATACCCTCATGTAAAATTTCTGAAAATCTCCCAAATTCGGCACAGAAGCTGCGATAACTCGAGAACCAATAAAGCTATCGACCTGGCAATGGTCTCATTCGATTCAGCGTCCAAAAATCTATATAATTTGATATCACGTACACATTTTTCTGAAAAACCTTGGAAAATATGAATTTTCTCCTTCTCAAAACTCCCCGAAAATACCCTTAAAATTGAGCTAGCAAGTTGGTTCAAGAATTGGGCCGTCGTAGGACCGAGATTGATTTGAGGCCGGAAAACTGCTAACGGCGTACGGCGTACGGCGGACGGACAGAATTTTTTTTTATTGGATATTCGGATTCTACATGCCTTGAAACGTAAAACATCAAATTTTGAGGGGGGGTAGAAATGTTTTTTTTCTTGGGCGATTACAATGGTTTATTATTGAATAATAAACCAAAAAAAAAACTAAAATTTATTATACCATAGCTGCTAGGGAGTGTTCTCTTATAGGTACCATAATCTGTTTTCAGGTGGAATTGATCATAAATGATCGGGATAGTTACTATCCCTAATGGATGGTCTTCTTAATCATAATTTAATCAAAGGAATAACAAACCACTGAACCATCAATTTCGGCGTTTTCTGAATTATTAACTTCGTTCTTTTCTATACTTTCAGAACATCCCGTTTCACTGGCGACTTTGCGTCTCGCGTGTTAAACAAGGCGAATAAGACAACTAGAGAAGAATAGAGAATAGAAAAGAATTAAGTGAGTAGAAAATGTGTTATGTATTTGGACATCGCTTTCATTAAGTATAAAATTCATTTCAGAGCCTTGTGGTGCTCACTTACCCTTGCTCAAATGAAATAGCTTAAACCTCTCTATACCGGGAAGCGGAACAGGTTTACAGGACAAGTAGATTACCTGCCTATCTTGTAAAACTGGAATAAAACTCCAATGGAATAATACTTCAAAGAACTCCTTCTTCAACTTGGCAGCTCTGCAGGCTGGTAAAACAATGATTCCAGCCGTTTGAACGATTTTTGGCTCTTATAAGTCGTGTTGGCATGTCAAATATGGGCAACACAGCAATGGAGGTAAGTTTACAAGTTTTTTATAGCTATAAATTGTTTTTGAAACCCGTGATCTGTTGAATCTTCTAATTCGAGTGGTTTTCTTGAGGAAAAGACCAAAAAATGAGCATAACATTTAAATCCAAACTTTTATAATTGAAGAAGTTGAAAAGGGAACCCGAGTTCCCCTGTCCTAGATACTCGTATTCCAAATAAGGCAATTGATTTTCTGTGGTCTTGTCGAAATTATCAATCTGCCTGTTTTTCACTCCCTGCATTCCATATAAATATAATCCATACAACGTATACTATCTTTTGTTCTCACTTTTCCTACATAACTATCGAGAAAAAAATGGGAAGTACTAAATGGACCATGGACGCCACGAGATATGGTATTTTTACGCCTAGAACTGCCTTGGATTTTTCTTCATACTCAGGAGGGGTATGAGAGTCTTGCTTTCCTGCCCACTAGCAAGAATGATTTCCGTAGCTATTAGTCAGACAGTATGCTCACTAATTTGATATCATATATTTCCCTTTCGGTCTGAATATAATTTTGGCAGGATTTTTAATCCAATTGACAGTTCCCGAGTCAGTTTTTTTGTCTTGAACCGGTGTTGTCGGACAGCTAGAATTAGCTGACGTCGAAGAGCTCCCAGCAGAAGACTTCCGTTGCTGAACGTTACTTCCGTCTTTGCTTCTTCTCCTTCTAATCTTGAGCAAATTCAATATCGAACTACGCCCATCTTCGAGTTGATCATCATTCAAACCTATGGTCTGCACTGATTTGGATAGATTTATGACTTCGTGGCTCGCCGATTTCACCATGAGAGCGTTCGGTTTTGGCAACGTCAAAAGATCTTCCCCCACGACGACTGAGAGTGATCCGCTTCTTTGCGTTCCCAAGAGGAATTCCTCTTTGGCCCTTTTAATTCTGAGAGTTCTCATCTTCAAGCTTGACGCCAATTCCTCATTTAGCTTAAGTTCCTCCACAATAGGAAACTCGTTTTCTTCGATCACTTCGCCGTTTTCGCACATAGAGAACAGAAACGAGCCGGATGAAAATTTCACCGATTTCCTCTCCACCATTGGAGAAGAACTTTTGGCTCTCAGCTTTAAATCGACCGGCGATTCGAATTCGTACAATCCCAAGTTTTCTTCTTTGACAACAATGGGAATCTTTGGCCGATTTGTTCCAACGGTCGAAGAGTTGCTTACATCATTTTCATCCGGATGACAACTGCTTCTGCTTGAGATACTCTCGGCATCCTTACTTTGCCCGAATCGGTTGACGATAACGTCCCAATCAGACGAACCGACGTTTTCGTCTTCTTCGGTTATCACGACGCCGACGGCTTCCGAATCGCTAATAGGTGAAAATATTTTTCTCATTGTGGGCACGAAGATATTAGGCGCATTCATTTGAACCCCGGTGTCAAAAAATTCGCCTGAAACGAAGAAATTTAATATTAAAAATAGTGAGGATTTTGCATTTACCATTCATTCCAACTTTAATCATCAATAATAATCTCTTTCTTGACGTCGCATTCTTTGATGTTCGTAGATTGTGAGGGGGAGAGAAATGAGGGGCTGTGGACCCTATGGCTCCACGTCGCCCTGATGATGCCCGAACGGGCGAAAGTACTCGGCCAGACATTGAACAATTGGATAATGAGTCGCCTGGTTTCTCTCCCCCTCACAATCTACGAAATCAATAATCATTGTAAATCCAAAAAAACAACACTATTTTCATGATGAATATAAATTATGGAAAAAACTTTCTTTTAAAATTCAAACCGACTTGTTCGTCTCTACAGTAGGCTCCATGAAACAATCTAAACTGGACCACCGTGGATACCAGCTGTTGAGTGTGCTCCTATTACCTTGAGTTTCTTTTTATGTTGAATCGTTGCATTTTATTTAACCGACTTCCAAAGGAGGAAGTTACTATGATTGGCTTGCGGGTTTTTTCGATATGTGTTGTCTGCTCGCGTTCAACCCCTGTTTGTCTAATTGGATTACTTTTCTTTTTGGTTTATTATGCAATAATAAACCATTGTAATCGCCCAAGAAAAAAAAAAGTCTAACCCCCCCTCAGAATTTGATGTTTTACGTTTCAAGGCAAGTAGAATCCGAATATCCAATAAAAAGAATTCTGTCCGTCCGCCGTACGCCGTCCGCCGTTAGCAGTTAGCAGTTTTCCGGCCGAACTGTAAGAGCTAAAAATTTGAAATTTTCACCAAAAATCAATCTCGGTCCTACGACGGCCCAATTCTTGAACCAACTTGCTACCTCAATTTTAATGGTATTTTTGGGGGGTTTTGAGGGGGAGAAAATTCATATTTTCCAAGGTTTTTCAGATGAATGTGTACGTGGTATCAAACTATATAGATTTTTAGGCGCTGAATCGAATGAGACCATTGCCAGGTCGATAGCTATATTGGTTCGCGAGTTATCGCAGCTTTTGTGCCGAATTCGGGAGATTTTCAGAAATTTGACATGAGGGTATAACTCGAGAGTTCTTGGAGCTATAAAAATCGTTCTATACTCATTGGAATGGTCGTCAAACACTCTCTCCAGCTGTATCGTTAGGCAAAAAATTTAGTTTTTAATTAGGAAATTAAGAAAAATAAAATTGATTAAACTTACAATAGTTGCTACGGAGTTTTCCCCTATAGTTACCATCTGTTTTTCGGTGGGAACGTTCACAAATGTTCGGAATATTTAAAATGACAAATGGATGGTCTTCTTAAATCAATATTGAAGCGAAATAATAATAAACCACTGTACAATCATTTGCAGCGTTTTTTCGAAAGGGTTACTATCCAGGAAGGTGCCATATTTTTTAAAATGAATCCATCCAGCAGTTACGACCCCAAATTCCGAAAAATACCGGAAAACGTGATTTTTGCTAAAACAGCAACTTTTGACTTTGCGAGCTTACAACTTCCTAGACTAGACTAGGAAAATTGCTCAATGGCTTGTTGTTTTTTTAATGTTATTTTGTTTTTATTTTATTTGCCTGTAGGAGCCTAGTTCCAATTTTGGTTCGGCATTCCAAAATGGCGTGTAGAAAAGAATGTGTAACAAAAAACGTGATAACGATTTTCACATTTTTGAGGTTTTTCGAGCACCATTCCCAACTACGTTGAGAAAAAAAACTTTTTAACAAAAAAAATAAAACCGACTTCAAAAAGTTTGTCTATAAAATACACTCTGAAAAGGAAAAAATAACAAAAATGTCCCAACTTCGCAGCAACTTATTCGCCAACTACACATTTTAAGGACTACTTTACTACTCGTATTGACCTGACCACTTCCTGATTGATTGGATCACCTTCCCTAATAATATAAACATTACTATTTCTCATTTCCCAAATGATTAAAAGATTTTCCTTTCACCTCTGAATTGCCTCCAGATTTATCATCTTTTGGAGTCGGCGCCTCTCTAATATTGTATTGGAGAAGCCTATAGATTCCGAATTACCAGTAGTATGAATATAAATATCATGAGTTTTCACGATTCTTGAACAGAGCAAATCAGCATTTATGAGAACTGATTATTAACAATATCGATTTGAAGGTGACTATTCACGCCTTTTCCTAAAAACCATTTCAGATTTCTCTAAGAATCTTTACGTCCAGACCCAGACTTATTACCTGGCACCTACTAATTTATCGTAAATTCATATTTATTTGTAACCATCAGGTAGTCATTTTGCCAGAGAGGCGCCGACTCCAAAAGATGATCAATCTGGAGGCAATTCAGAGGTGAAAGGAAAATCTTTTAATCATTTGGGAAATGAGAAATAGTAATTTTTATATTATTAGGGAAGGTGATCCAATCAATCAGGAAGTGGTCAGGTCAATACGAGTAGTAAAGTAGTCCTTAAAATGTGTAGTTGGCGAATGAGTTGCTGCGAAGTTGGGACATTTTTGTTATTTTTTCCTTTTCAGAGTGTATTTTATAGACAAACTTTTTGAAGTCGGTTTTTTTTTTAAGTTTTTTTTTTATTTTTCTCTTTTAGTGACTTACAATTATGGACAGCTCTCTTTACAGAATTGTCCCAAGCTTTCATTATTGTGTTCTTGTCACTTACTACTAACCGTTCAAACTCAATTCATAAGTCCGTTGAACGTTGAAGTTCTAAAGTATAATGATTACCTAACTATTTTCAATGTTATGTTGGTTGAGAGTGAGTTTGAACGTTTGGAATAATCCATCCACTGATTTGGGTCTCTTGGTCAACACACCGGATACTTTGATCCCATTGATACACCTTAGAAAACTCAAATAATTGTCTACACCATTGCTGGTTACTAAATTGCACCAATTCACTCTTTCTTTATTTCTCTAACGATAATAGAGTGATGATTTCCTGAAGCGTATCCGCATTCACACTGAATGAGAGAATCCGAACCAAATTTCAGAAATTCGCTAAACGTTTGTGCATTAAAATGGAGTTATTTGGCCTTCAAAACCATGTTATATATTGAAAATTTAACGCTGAATTCAAATCTTTTAACGAGAATGCTATGACTAACGTAGTTTTTTTTCTACAAGCAAAAATAGTCCAAAAAACGTGATTTTGAAACAATTTTTTTAGAAATACGGCCTAAAAAGTATCTACTTTTAATCCAATCAATACCAAATTTGGATCACGTGAACTAGACTCAACTTTGAACAATTTAAGTTTAAAAACTATGGAAAAACAGTTTTTGTTTGGAAGTTATGAGGTCTCAAACACAGGTCCATTAAAACATTGATTGCTCCCTTATTATGCCACCTAAACTTGATTTTTTACCATCGTTAGAAAGCTCTAGCTAAGTGCTTTCAAGTGCGATAGTGTTCATATTTTTTTCTTGGCGTGGATGGGAACGGTGCTCGAAAAACCTCAAAAAAGTGAAAATCGGCATCACGTTTTTTGTTACACTTTCTTCTCTACACGCTATATTAGAATGTTGAACAAAAAATTGAAGCTAGGCCCTTGTAGGCAGATAAATTATGAACAAATTGACACCAGAAACAAAACAATCTAGCAAGTATTCTAGAAGTTATAAGCTTGCAAAGTCAAATTTTTCTTTTTTCGCGAAAATCACGTTTTCCGGCGTTTCTCCGCGTCTGGAGACGTAACTACTGGATGGACTCGATTGAAAAAATTATGGGACCTACCTGGATAGTTACCCTTTCAAACAAAAAAAAAGTAACCCGATCGGACGTACAGGAGCTGAACGCCGGTGGACAACACATACCGAAAAAAAAAAAAAAAATTCCGCTAGACGACCATAGTAACCTCCTCCTTGTTTGAAGTCGGTTAAAAATATAAACATTCTTGACTGCATTCTTCAAGTTCAACACCGTTTCGAAAACGACTTTTCAGCCGATCACAACACTTCCATTTATAAAATAAACGTGGAAGTAAAAATGAGCATGATCAGACGTACCGGGGCTGAAATGAAGCGGACAACACATACCAAAAAAAAACCACTAGTCCATGTCAACCATAAGTCATTCTCCTTTCAATGTCTGTTAAAACTATCATCTTCGTATAAAATGATGATCGTCCTCGCTTATTATGTCAGATCAATTCAGTTCAAATATTTGAATCGGTATTAGGCGTAACCAATTATGAAATCAAGAAACCCTTAAAATTGAGCTAGCAATTTGGTGCAAGAATTGAGCCGTTGTGAGACCGAGATTGAATTTTGATTAATATTTCAAGAATGTAGCTATTATAGTTCGGCCGGAAAAGTGTTATTAATTTTTATTTATTGGATACTCGGATTTTATATGCCTTGAAACGTAAACATCAATATTCAAGGGGGTTAGACAGTTGCTTTGTTTGGGCGATTACAATGGTTTATTGAATCAATAATAAACCAAAATGGAGCTCCAAAATGATCTACTATTCCTTGCATTTCTTGGTGTGAGGGGGAGAAAAACCAGGCGACTCATTCTCTGATTCTTTATTTGCTGGCCGAGCACTTTTGCCCGTTCGGGCATCTTCAGGGCTACGTGGAGCCGTAGGGTCCACAGCCCTATGGGATAAAATTGATCTACTTTGGGACGTAGTTAAAAATTACGCGTAGCAACCCCTCTCCCCCTTTTTTAACCTTTTAATTATAGTAAGTTCATTATTCGCTAATAATTGATAAGTTAATTGTAATTTATAATCAGCTTAAAAAAATTTTTATACAGTTGTGTGTGAGTGTTGTGATACATATATACAAAACATGGTTCAAATATCATTAAGATCCACTGCTGCGCTCAAATAATGATTGAAAATGAATAACTTCACCCAACACGGTGCTCCAGGGGCAAAATTTAAAAAAAAAACGCATTTCTTCTAATTATCTTAAATTTACCCCCCCCCCCCTCCTACTCATTGCTCATAAAAAAATTTGATACTACGTGAATATTAAAGGAAAATAAAATTTTGCGATGAAAAGTGGAGCGGAAGTAAAAACTTCGGCGAATCACTAATTTTCTCCCCTTTAATACCCTTGGTTCCACAAAAAATAACCTCCTGCATCAAATTGATTGACATTTAGTAGTTAGCATTTCCTTATCAAGATATATTCTCAAAAAAAAAAAATGATCTGGGAATGAGCTAGACTCCTAGAGGCCAACAAGTGGAGAAAAAAATGCTGATTTCTGAACGTTTTTTCAAGAAGACCTCAGAAGCAAGGGTGGGAGGATGACATAAACTTGGATTAACAACTAGCTACCTAATGGTCCTAAACAAATTCAAAAAATAAAAAAAACTGTCCTGCATCTGATGTAAGATGAACCCCCTTTTTGAGCCTCTATTGACTGGACTACTTGTTAAAATGTGAAAACAATTCATGACATGGAGGTACAGCGTGTGACTCAATGGTTAGAAATCAAGCGTCAGTTGCTCTCCATAGCAAACATTTTAAGACGTCAAAATGAGAAAAATATTCACTCTTATAGCCTGTAACAATCGCAATAGAAAAAACGCTGCAAATTAATGATTGTACAGTGGTTTATTATTCCTTCGCTTCAATATTGATTTAGAAAGACTATCCATTTGTGATAGTAATTATTTCGAACATTTCGGAACAATCCCACCGAAAAACAGATTGTAACTATAGGGGAAAACTCCGTAGCAACTATTGTAATTTTATTCAATTTTATTTTTCTTAATTTCCTAATTGAAAACTATATTTTTTTTTGCCTAACGGTACAGCTGGAGAGAGCGTTTGACGACCATTCCAATGATTATAGAACGATTTTTATAGCTCTAAGCACTCTCGAGTTATACCCTCATGTCAAATTTCTGAAAATCTCCCAAATTCGGCACAAAAGCTGCAATAACTCGAGAACCAATGAAGCTACCGACCCGGCGATGGTCTCATTCGATTCAGCGTCCAAAAATCTATAGAATTTGATACCACGTACACATTTTTCTGAAAAACCTTGGAAAATATGAATTTTCTCCCCCTCAAAACCCCCCCAAAACACCCTTAAAATTGAGCTAGCAAGTTGGTTCGAAAATTGGGCCGTCGTAGGACCGAGATTGATTTTTGGTGAAAATTTCAAGAATTTAGCTATATGGTTTGGCCGGAAAAGTGTTGACGGCGTACGGCGGACAGACAGAATTTTTTTTATTGGATATTCGGATTCTACATGCCTTGAAACGTAAAACATCAAATTTTGAGGGGGGGGGGGTTAGAAATTTTTTTTCTTGGGCGATTACAATTGTTTATTATTGAATAATAAACCAAAATATGAACGGGTATTTCAAATACACAATGTGTTATCCGGCATAAAAGCTAATTTTGGCCGCAGAAAATTATTTCTTCCATAGGTGCCACGGTGCCTGGGTAAGTTCCATGTAAAGATTATCTACTTTAGTTTTGAGTTATCAAGGAATAAAATTTGATTCATTCAATCAAATATTCAAAATTATCAAATTTAATGGATTTAAAATCATCATGAATGTTCCTTGAAACTCACCGTCGGAAGTGACATCAGAATACGATCCGGCGTGCGCATGACTCATGACCAACGGCGATATCAGTTGTTCTTGTGAACCATTCATCTGATGGTGGTAAAAGAATGGGGAGCTCCAGCCGTGGTGAAGACGGTTTAATGATGAATTATGAGAAATGTGGTAGCTTACAGAGGATGTTGATGAAGAAGCTTGGCTTGCAGTGCGGTAATCTATGGGCAAAAACGAATAAAAATCAGGGGTACTTAAATGTTTGAGACGATAAACCAGAGGTATATAGATCACACAGTACTTCCGTGTTTGAGAGTAATCGTTACATCATAAATTGAAGCTTTCAATAACTAGTGTCGTTCTGACTGGTGACATTTCAATATCGCTGGTACCGAGGTATTGTGGCACCAGGTAAGTATGCATTCAATGTGTTCACACGTTAAGAGACGTTTGCTAATTTGCATTTTGTTTATAATAAAAACGTAATTATTTTCTTTAATGTTATGAGGCTCACGGGGTATTGTTCTTTGAGTGTTTTGTATGTCTATTTTATAATTTTTTTTGACACGGCAACCCTGCGTACGATTACCTGCTTTGGTGGAGGAGGTTCCTTTTGTCTATCGCGCATGTGATTTTTGGTTTATTATTCAATAATAAACCATTGTAATCGCCCTAGAAAAAAAAATTTCTAACCCCCCCCCCTCAAAATTTGATGTGTTACGTTTCAAGGCATGTAGAATCCGAATATCCAATTAAAAAAATTCTGTCCGTCCGCCGTACGCCGTACGCCGTACGCCGTTAGCAGTTTTCCGGCCAAACTGTAAGAGCTAAAAATTTGAAATTTTCACCAAAAATCTATCTCGGTCCTACAACGGCCCAATTCTTGAACCAACTTGCTAGCTCAATTTTAAGGGTATTTTTGGGGGGTTTTGAGGGGGAGAAAATTCACATTTTCCAAGGTTTTTCAGAAAAATGTCAAATTATATAAATTATATAAAAATTATATAATTATATAATTATATTATATAATTATATAGATTATAATTATATAGATTTTTGGACGCTGAATCGACTGAGACCATCGCCGGGTCGATAGCTTTATTCGTTCTCGAGTTATCGCAGCTTTTGTGCCGAATTTGAGAGATTTTTAGAAATTTGACATGAGGGTATAACTCGAGAGTTTTTGGAGCTATGAAAATCGTTCTATACTCATTGGAATGGTCGTCAAACACTCTCTCCAGCTGTAGCGGTTGGCAATAACTTTTGCTTTTAATTAAAAAATTAAGAAAAATAAAAATGATTAAAATTACAATAGTTGCTACGGAGTTTTCCCCTATAGTTACCGTCTGTTTTTCGGTGGGAACGTTCACAAATGTTCGGAATATTTAAAATGACAAATGGATAGTCTTCTTAAAGCAATATTGAAGCGAAATAATAATAAACCACTGTACAATCATTTGCAGCGTTTTGGTCATCGTTTGACCTCAGACGGACGGACACTTGTTCTGAAAAGTTTTTTCTGAGTATATCTATGACAGTTTTTCCCGAATGCGACGTTTACGTTTACTACGTAAACATGAAAGTAATAATCCCAACTTAGTTGTATATTGAGAGTATCAATAAGTGTTCACCTCCGTTAACATCTCCAGGGCTTAGATCTTCGTGAGCAGTTGTACGATGAAGGCTTCGTGACATCGGAGGAGGCCTTAGGATTACTTCTTCTGCAGAGTCTGAATTAACTAAAATTGCTAAGATACGTGAGTCATAGCAAACAGTAGAGAAACGTTTATGCGATTCATGAGATGACAAAAACTTAAACTTACTTTGGTTCGCCGACATAAAGTTCAACGCTTGTTTGAGTTCCGAAAGTTTTTCATTGATAAGCTTAGTGAGGCCACAGAGTTCTTTGTTTCTGTGCTTTTTCAACCACTGCGACTGAAAGAAACATTTTTTCATTTATAGTGCATAGGTTCTTGCACATTTATTTTTCACCGACTTGACCGACCGGATGTTACTAAGGTTGGTTTGTGTTTTTTCCGGTATGTGCTGTCTGGTGGAGCCCCTATTTTGTTTGACAGAGTTGTCAGGTGTGACATCCAGGTGAGTCACACAATTTTTTAATTGAATGCATCCAGTAATTACGGCAGAATTGTATTGGATGCCCGAATGGGCGAAAGTGCTCGGCCAGCCAATAAAGAATTGGAGAATGAGTCGTCTGGTGTATGGGTATGAACTGCAAAATATAAGTTGCCTATTTATTCTTTAGTTAATTCTTGTCGTTTATTATCTAGTTTATTTCTAGTCGCTCTTCGTGACCTTTATGTGCTTTACTATTTTACAATTACTACTTTTTTACTATTTTACTTTTACTTTTTACTATTTTACAATTAATCATGATGAAATTAATTTGTAAGGGAGCAAGCCAATGGGTTGTAACTCCGTCACATGTACCATGTCGTAATCTACCAAAAAAAAAAATCATTGTCATAACTGAAATGTACGAGTATTATTTAATGCAATAAAGTTCTATTTAAAAAAAAAGAGTCGCCTGGTTTTTCTCCCCCTCACAACCCCCGGACATCAAGAAATGTAACGACAAGGAAAAGAAGATTATTACAGTAGAGAAGTTCAGTACTCAACTGATATATGAATTTTGGAATGGTCGGTTAGTACTAGTAGTAAGCGACAAAAGCTAACATTTTAAGACTTAGACCTATCACATTGAACAACATGGAAAAACATTTCAATCCCTTTATCTCGGAAGTACTGTGTGTTAGGTCTCCCAAATTCGATCACGTCGTCTTATTTTGCCCTGGGAGAACACTTACTGAAAATATAAAATGTTCCTCATTGCTTGGACAAAATTAGTAGTTTCTACATTTTTTATAACACACAGTGGTTACAAGATATAACTGTTCAAAGTTTTGTCCATTTTGATTTTTAACCGACTTCAAAAAAGGAGGAGGTTACTATAGTTGACTTGCGGTTTTTTTTTTCGGTATGTGTTGTCCACCGGCGTTCAGCTCCTGTACGTCCGATCGGGTTACTTTTTTTTTTTTTGTTAGAAAGGGTTACTATCCAGGTAGGTCCCATAATTTTTTCAATTGAGTCCATCCAGTAGTTACGTCCCCAGACGCGAAGAAACGCCGGAAAACGTGATTTTCGCGAAATAAGGAAGTTTTGACTTTGCAAGCTTATAACTTCTAGAATACTTGCTCGATTCTTAGAGAAATCTGAAATGGTTTTTAGGAAAAGGCGTGAATAGTCACCTCCAAATCGATATTGTTAATAATCAGTTCTCATAAATGCTGATGTGCGCTGTTCAAGAATCGTGAAAACTCATGATATTTATATTCTTACTAATTCGGAATCTATAGGCTTCTCCAATACATTATAAGAGAGGCGCCGACTCCAAAAGATGATCAATCTGGAGGCAATTCAGAGGTGAAAGGAAAATCTTTTAATCATTTGGGTAATGAGAAATAGTAATTTTTATATTATTAGAGAAGGTAATCCAATCAATCAGGAAGTGGTCAGGTCAATACGAGTAGTAAAGTAGTCCTTAAAATGTGTAGTTGGCGAATGAGTTGCTGCGAAGTTGGGACATTTTTGTTATTTCTTCCTTTTCAGAGTGTATTTTATAGACATCGTTCTTGAAGTCGGTTTTATTTTTTTTTTTTTAAGTTTTTTTTATCTATTGGCTCACACACAGCAGCTTGGTAGCTCGCCGGGCTTTCTCCCATTTGGTCTTATCAACCCCTGGTCACCACCGCAGTCGTTGCCTCTTTCGACCTCACCTCACGCTTAAATTGTCATTTTCAAGGAGCTATCAACAACTTACCAGTGGGTTGTAAGTGCTGTATCGAGGTTCTTGCGTTTCACACCCGTAGCAAGCGATTCCATCCTCGCCATCGCACAGATCAATTTTCATCCGCAAAGATTCATTCTCACGATCCACAAAGGCCATCTCGAGTTGTTCAGCCTGAAAAAATCGATATTGAACTATTATGGATCTAATTACAAAGGATCCGACCATTTTTTTCTCTTTTTTTTACTTCCATGTTTACATAGTAAATGGAAGTATAGTGACCGTTTGAAAAGTCGAATTCGGAAGAAAGTTTTGCACTACTACACTCAGAAACATTTTCTTCCTGAAGTATCACTGTCTGTGGTCAAAAAATGACATAAATCGTCATATCTCCGTGAAAAATGAATGATTCTTAATGCAATTTATAGGGAATGTTTTCACGGAAATTGTGCCGTTTCCGCACACAGTACTTACGACGTAAAAGCGTTGGAAGTTTTTTTTTTTTTTTTTTTTTTACAGGTTATAATTCATAATATTTTTATTTATAATATTTTTCCACGTTTGAGGTCTGAAAATTTTACATTATGTTTTTTTTTTTAACTTACCAATTCCTGCAGCTGGTTCATTGCCCTCAGGACGAGCCCGAGCTGTTGCCCCGTGTCTTCGTAACTT
The DNA here is from genome assembly GCA_037159825.1 of Tupiocoris notatus. Classification (NCBI taxonomy): domain Eukaryota; kingdom Metazoa; phylum Arthropoda; class Insecta; order Hemiptera; family Miridae; genus Tupiocoris; species Tupiocoris notatus. The sequence goes on along the minus strand of JASJUZ010000218.1, from coordinate 49,817 downwards.
GTAAGACAATTGCAATTGCAAACATGATGGGACTTCTCGTCCTCGTAATCGTAAGTCTGTGTTGCTTCATCGTCAAAAAGCGTCGCTCGAACTTTCGTAAAGTCCTCAAGCATCACCGTATATTCTCTCATCGGACTGGAACACCTTCCCTTTAAATTGGGAAAATTAAACAAGCATTTAGACATTCCATATTTATGAATATGATCAACAATGAAATTGAGAAAGCAGAAAAATTCAATATTCTACAATATTACAACTGAACCCCAGCAATAACGATCTAGTTAAATAGCTCCCAACCAAATAGAATCTCCCAGAACCCACAAACCAGAACATGGATAAGTACATCCCAATACCATATTACAAGGAATGCCCCTCCCCCAGCCTAAAAGACATAAATAATATTCAAGATATATCCAGTAAAAATAAGCTAGATGCACACACATACAAAGTGAAGACCCATCCTTAACACCCGCCAATGTGAAAGAAATACCACGCACCAACTGCGAAGAATTATAAGGTATAGGCGAAAGCCTGGAAGACCTTCATAAAAGGCTCAAGTAGTACAACCCAAACGTTGCCAACCAGGAAAAAAACTGGACTGTTCAAGCGTATGTTCGAGAACGACCAAACGATGCAACAAACGTTGAATAAATAATGTTGAAATAAATAAAATACTTTGTGCAAAGTAGACTCGACTTTGAACAGTCTGAGTTTCCAAACATTGAAAAATCAAGAGTTTGAAAAACCTCAAAAATGTGAAAATTGGTAACGTGTTACTTATCGTTACACATTCCTCGCTGCACGCCATATCAGAATACCGAGCAGAAATTTGAACTAGGCCTTCAAAAGCAGATAAATTATAAACAAAATGACGTGATAAACAATAAAATCGAGTGATCTTTACAAAAGTATGTAAGATTGCATAGTAGAAAGTTACTGTGATTTGCGGAAATCACGTTTTCGGACATTTTTCCGAATCTGAGGCCGTAATGGATGTACGGACTCAATTAAAAACAGGGGTTTATTATTCCTTTGTTTCAATTATAATTTGTGGAAACCATCCATTTGTTATCGTGACTACAGCCTGTGCTGCTAGGCGGCCATCCCTTCACCGATACTGAACGCCACCGTGTGCTCATGTGTAAGCATCACGTCAAATATAACAGTATGTAATGTAAACACGCAAATGTAACACGCATTGGGGACTCAGTGGTGTTCACTGCGTATCGAGGACCAGAGAGAACCGGGGTCGTGTGTCTCCTTAACACTGCATCTCCAACATGAGCCAACTCATGAGAGGCCTCGAGTCGGAGGCGTGGACCAGCTAGACATGCATGAAAAATAATATCTGAGGATCTTTCAGCTGCAGAACCAGTCGATCGGAATCAGCGTCAGGAGGTGACTGCTGGGATCTAAACGCCAGGATGAGCGCAATGATCGAGCTCTAGCGAGTAAACACGTCGCAGCCAGCTGTCACTACATCAATAACTCCGGCGGTTCTGAGCCAGCTGCCTGCAATAACGGAGCTGACCCATACAAATTCGGATGAAATTATGGATGTTGGGATCCAAGGCCAAAGAGGAACAGAGCACAGAGAAGAGATAGGGCAGTTGGGGAGATTCGGACGCCCAGACCGCACCAAAGCGAGTATTCAGGCGAGGTGGACAGCATACTCCTGGTTTTTTATTGGATATTCGAATTCTACATGCCTTGAAACGTAAAACAACAAATTTTGAGGGGGGTTAGAAATTTTTTTTTCTAGGGCGATTACAATGGTTTATTATTGAATAATAAACCAACAAGAATTTAGACATTCTCACATTTGACCTTGGACGTGGGATTTCGAAATTGGGTGAAGTATTGGCATATAGGTAACTGGAATTTACCTCAACGTCTGCGTTTCTGAAGTCAATGCTCGACCCATCGACGCACGAGTCCATCTCGGATTCACCTCTGACGTCATCATCGTCACGTCGGTCTATAGCTGCTAGCAAACATTCGGAATTGAAGGGAATTATCGCTGCTGAAGAATGAGCGAGAGTGAAAATACAAGGGGACGCAAACATTGTGCACGCATTTCTTTATCAGAAATCAGAAATACTCGCCAATACTGATTTATTACTTCTATGTTTACGTAGTAAATGGAAGTATTGAGATCGTCTGAAAAGTCGAATTCGGAACCGAGGTCCTGATGGAAGAAATTTTCATAGTACTTAGTATACTCAGAAACACTTTCTGAACAAGTGTCTGTGTGTCCGTCTGTCTGTGGTCACAAACTGACATAAATCGCCATATCTCCCTGAAAAATGGATGAAACCCTATGAAATTTTAAGGGAATGTTCTCCCAGTGATTCTGCAAAATAAGGGTTTACCGGATTTTGAATTACACACAGTACTTCCGAGATATAAGCGTTCAAAGTTTTTTCTGTTTCGATTTTTAAAGGCTATGAGAGTCAATATTTTTCTACGTTTGAGGGCTTGAAATGTCGGTTATGGCAAGTAGAAAACACTCGATTTTTTTGTATAGTGGGTCACATACAATGCCTCCACGTTATGAGCGTTTTTCACGATTTCACAAGTGCATGTTTTGTATTTTGATTTTTACAGGCCGCCAAACTCAATGTACTTGAATGTTTGAGGTCTTAAAATGTTGGGGTTGGCGATTGAATGATGCCTGATTTTTATGAAGTGGGTCACATGCAGTACCTCCTCGTAAAACGCATTTTCAGTTGTTTAATTTTATTTGTATTTGTTGGGTTTCTTTGTTTTAAATATGACCAACTTTGACCTCGTTCACAAAACTTGTTTTGCATAGTTTGGATAACACACAGTACTTCCGCATTATGCCTTTTTCTAACTTTTGAGATTTAATAGACCGCAAGAGTGAATATACATTAGACTTTGAATTTTCTATATGACAGCTGAATATTGCTTGATTTTTATTATTGGGGTCACCTGCAGTACTTCCTCGTAAAACCATTTTCAGTTATTTTATTAAGCGTTGTTGTACTTTTAGGGTCTCTTTGCTATAAATATGACCAACTTTGACCTCGTTCACAAAACTTGTTTTGTGTGGTTTGGGTAACACACAGTACTTCCGCTTTATGCCATTTTTTAACTTTTGAGATTTTGATAGACCGCAAGAGTGAATATACATTAGACTTTAAATTTTCTGTATGACAGCTGAATATGGCTTGTTTTTTATTATTGGGGTCACATGCAGTACTTCCTCGTTAAACGCGATTTCAGTTATTTCATTCTAGCGCTCATGTAACTTTCGGGTCTCTGCTTTAAATGTGACCAACAACGATCATGTTTTGTTTTGATCACATACCGTACTTCCGCCCTACGTCGTTTATCGCTGTTGAGCTTTTTACAGGGTGCAAAAATCAATACATTTGACGCTAGAGGTATTAAATATTTGTAATGGCGAGTGAATGACGCCTGATCTGTACCGCTAGGGTCACGTTTCGGCCTTCGTAGTATTTTCTCGATTTTATAATTGGTTATATACCAGTTACCGACTCAAACATGGAAGTACTGTGTGATCTATGCACACCACTGGTTATTATTGGATACATTCTTGGAAATTGCTGAACTAGAGATTTCACGTGAGAGCACTATTCTCAAGGGATTTATCACCAGCAATTTTTCTCAGTATTTTTTGGGAAAGGAATGAAACGAGAAAGAAAGAAAGCTTGACCAGACAATATATCTGTCAACAAAGTATTTATATTTCATTATTAATTTATTAGTTACCTGTTTTCTCTATACTCAGCTAAGTAGTGTTGTCAGATTTACGGATTTTTCGTGGTGTTTACGAACTACGGAATAACTATAAAAACCTTCGGAGTTTTCAGTATTCGTGAGAAACATACTTTAGAAATCTAAAAATCCTCGCAAAGCCTTCAACTTTAAGCCGATTAATGTCACTAGAAATCGTTTCACTGTTAGGTAATATTCGACCAATCCGTTTTCTCCGATTCCTCATGTTCATCGTATAATCCTTTAACATGTATCGAATTATCAACAATGATCTCGTTGCAAAGTCAAGTATTTCCTCTCTGTTATGAATTATGTGCAACAGAAGAGCATTTCCGAAAACTTTCTTATCGGTCGCTTAGCCAGTTGACGCTTTGCGTAGATTATTATTCATGAACTGGCACAATCAAAAGGGCGGAGCTGACTAGTGACTAGTCAAAACGCATTCAACGAAGGGCTGTAAACCCTTCTTTAGGAAGCGGATCCACAATGAATTTAAAAAAAAAGCGATTTCTCGTCAGTAAATTTCTTTTTGCATTTATCCCCTAGTTTCTTCTCAAGTGGCGTGAGTTCATTTTTCCTTGTCCCTATGACATTTTTCACTCAAAATCGATGTACCTACGTACTTTTTTATTGAATTTTTTTAAAACGAATTTTAGTTAAATCGGCAGCTTGGTCCTTGCCTAGAGAAAAGCCGTAATTAACAAAGCACAAAGGCGACGGCAGAGAATAAATAGAAAATTATAGGAGTAGGACGACGAGCACGCACGGTACAATGACTACACCTGAATATTTTGTTAAGCTGTTACACAGAACACACAAGAGTTTTATTATAGTCTAGTCTCACGTTAGAAGGGGGCAGACTGCTGTTCGAATAAAATTCTACACAACCTAACCTTTCCTGATAAGATTGGTTTTGAATAAACCAACGGTGTACATAGATCACACAGATCACACAGTACCTACTTACATGTTTGAGTCGGTAATAGGTATAACCAATTGAAAAATCAAGAAACTCATACTAAGGGCGCGCTGTACAACTGTTTTTGAAAAACCAGCTAAGAGAACCCAAAAATAGAAAAACGCACATACTAGGTTAATAATGCAGAAGTACAGTAGGTACGTGAATCTAACATAACAATACAAGCCAAGTTTTGTAAAATGGCATACTTAATTTTTATTGCAAGGATGCTCAAAAATGTATAACCAGCCTTGAAGGGGGAATAAAGCGTCATCCGCACACCCCTACAAACATTTAAAGACCTCAAGCATTCAAAAATATTGATCATAACATGGACGAACAGTGTGAGCCAAAAATAAAAATCACATTTCATCCGCTTGCCATAAGGAACTTATCAGACTTAGGTGTCGTAAATATTATTGGCTCTTGATACTTTTAAAAACCTGATAGAGAGAGAAAATTTTCGCTTGGTTGTCGTCGCATTTATTGTAGTAGTGGGGTTGTGAGGGGGAGAAAAGCCAGGCGACTTACTCTCCAGATTTTTAATGGTTGGCCGAGCACTTTCGCCCATTCGGGCATCTTCAGGGCGACGTGGAACCAAGAGGTTCGGCTGTGGACCTCATGGTTCCACGTCGCCCTGAAGATGCCCGAATGGGCGAAAGTGCTCGGCCAGCCATTAAAAATCTGGAGAATAAGTCGCCTGGTTTTTTCCCCCTCACAACCCCTCTACTTGAAGAAAATTTGATTCCTTTATTCAACTCGAGATTTTTTGGAGCTATACAAATCTTTCCATCTCGTTGGAATGGTTCACCTGTACCGTTAGGCGAATAATATTTATCTTTTAATTTTAAAACCAAGAATAAAATAACTAAAAATACGATAGTTGCTAGAGAGTTTCCCTTTATAGTTACCAACCTATCTTTTGTTGAAACGTTCACAAATGTTAGGAATAGTTACTATCACTAAAGGTACTACAATGGTTTATTATTGAATAATAAACCAAAACCAAGCAACATTCAGCTGACATACAGTAAATTTCAAGCCCCCCTACGTTCAAATATAATTATTTGTGCAGTGTGTAAATATCAAAATACAGTCAATATGGGAATAACCAACAAAAGTACAGTATGTATCCTAGTAATAAAGATCAGGCTCCATCCAATCTCCGTCCCAAGTATTTCAAGACCTTGAGCGTTCAAATATATTTATTTTTGAGGCCTGTGACAATTTTATTTGATTACTTTTGTATATTTTGGTCTCTTTGCTTTAAAAATTACTCCATTTCACAAAACTTGTTGTGTATCGATTGGATCACAAACTTTACTTCCGCCTTATGCGGTTTACTGTTTATTTCAATCTTTAAAGGCCGCTAAAAAAGCCATATCTTTGACGCTGAAGGCTCATAAAAATTCATCCCCTTTTAGAAAACTTGGCTTGTACCATTATGTTAGCCAATACGATTATGTTAGGCACACATACTGCACTTCCACTTTATTTACCTTATTCGTGCGTTCTTATATTTTTGGGTACTCCTAGCTAGTTTTTCAACAACAGTTGTAGAGTATGAAATGAAATTAAATGAAATACCGTTTATTGTACAACCGTAAGGTATTACAAAGGCAGTTGTAGAGTAATAAAGTTACACCCTATGTTCGAGCTTCTTGATTTTATAATTGGTTATTTCTCTTACCGACTCAAACATGGATGTGTGTGATCTATGCTCACCACTGGTTTTTACTGGAAATCAACATCAAGTGTCTAAATTTTTTCCCAATTCAAATTTTGGAAGAAAAATATTTTAGAATTCTGTTAGAACGTTAGAACTGCGTAATTCCGTCCCGATTATTACAAAGTAGGTATTAGTTAGATTTTATAAATATATTCCATCAGTTGTTACAGAACATTGCTTAAATGCATAAACCCATTTTTGGGTTGGCTAATAGGTATCACCAATTATGAAATAAAGAAAATCATTAAAATACTGAAATGTTTATACAATATTGTTACTGAAAAAACTAGACAGGTGACCCAAAATCCGAACGCGCACTATTCAGGTTTTTATCGCTGAAGATTTGTGTGTGCGCTGGTAATAACTGTACAATGGTTTATCATTCCTTTGATCACGAATTATTTTCATCAGATATTCGGTATCGAACTTTGGAACGTATCGCCTTGGAACATCGAATTTTGAGGGTGGGAATAGACATTTCTTTCGTTTACGATTACAAGGATTTATTATTGGATAGGTAATAAATCAAAATCAAGCTCCATCTGCTCGCCACAACGAACATTTTTTAGACCTAAAACTTTAAAAAATAATTACACTTACCTAGGGCCTATAAAAATCGAAATAGAAAAAAAAATTCGGTCGCGACTACCCGAAAGTGCTGTGTCTTATCCAAACTCCATCACGTAAAATGTCGTCAACTGATCAGGATAGGGGTCAAAGCAGTCTCTCCTTCTCTCATTTGACAACAATGAACTGCTGAGGGTCGATCTTCTTTTTCAGTAATATCAATTGTTGCACATTGACTTTTCAATTCCTGAAAGTTCTATTGAATTTACCTAATTATTTTCTTTTTATGGAGATATGACATTTTTGCGAACTTTTGGCCACAAGTACTTGTTTAAAAAGTGTTGTTCTTCGTTTGGTTGTCGTCGCATTATTTATTGTAGTAGAGGGGTTGTGATGGTTCCACGTCGCCCTGAAGATGCCCGAATGGGCGAAAGTGCTCGGCCAGCCATTAAAAATCTGGAGAATAAGTCGCCTGGCTTTTCTCCCCCTCACAACCCCTCTACTAAAATAGTGTTGTTGATCAGTAGTAAGTATTTCTGAGTTAGGTTCTATCAAAACCTCTTCCGAATTCCACTTTTCCGACGATCAGAATACCTTAATTTACAACGTAAACATGGAAGTAATGATATCGATTAATTTTGGTTTATTATTCAATAATAAACCATTGTAATCGCCCAAGAAAAAAAATTTTATAACCCCCCTCAAAATTTGATGTTTTACGTTTCAAGGCATGTAGAATCCGAATATCCAATAAAAAAAATTCTGTCTGTCCGCCGTACGCCGTACGCCGTACGCCGTCAACACTTTTCCGGCCAAACCATAATAGCTAAATTTTTGAAATTTTCACCAAAAATCAATCTCGGTCCTACGACGGCCCAATTTTCGAACCAACTTGCTAGCTCAATTTTAAGGGTGTTTTTGGGGGGTTTTGAGGGGGAGAAAATTCATATTTTCCAAGGTTTTTCAGAAAAATGTGTACGTGGTATCAAATTATATTGATTTTTGGACGCTGAATCGAATGAGACCATTGCGGGGTCGATAGCTTCATTGGTTCTCGAGTTATCGCAGCTTTTGTGCCGAATTCGGGAGATTTTTAGAAATTTTACATGAGGGTATAACTCGAGAGTTCTTGGAGCTATAAAAATCGTTCTATACTCATTGGAATGGTCGACAAACACTCTCTTCAGCTGTACTGTTAGGCAAAAAATTTAGTTTCTAATTAGGAAATTGAGAAAAATAAAATTAATTAAAATTACAATAGTTGCTACGGAATTTTCCCCGATAGTTACCGATCTGTTTTTCGGTTGAAACGTTTACACATGTTCTGAATAATTACTATCATAAATGGATAGGATTCTGAAATTATTATTGAAGTGAAGGAATAATAAACCACTGTACAATCATTTGCAGCGTTTTTTATTATTCAAGATCATCTAAAAACATTTTACGTCTTTGGTAGCTTGAACCTCAACTGCACGAAGGGAAAGCCGTTATCAGAGCGGGAAACGGTTATCTGCGATTTCAGCTGATTTGAGTCAACCGTTCAAGCGGCAGGAAGCGTTAGTAAAAAAATTTAATCAATTTCATTAACTTTGCTAAGGTTGTTGCTCAGAGTTCTTGTACCTTGCAGCATTTCGTAATCGGGAGGGTGGTCTAGTCCGTGTATTGCCCAAAGCGAAAAGTAAGTCGGTTTGAAAAATTCTAAAATATTTTTACGTTTTAGCGAAGCTTAACCTATCAGTCTTACCTGCTGTGCGGTTAAACGACTGGGAAACGTTGTTTATTTCACTCTCGAGCGATTTCATGTCGTCCTCAAGCTGTCTACAGAGGTCAATAGGTTAATGTCCGAGTTAAAAAAGTACGATTGTCATTTTTGCAATGCCCGATTCCTATAGTAACTTTACCTGCATACGTCTCTTTCTTTCTTGAGTTTGTCAAGTAGAGCGATGTTGTCTTGCAATAGTTGATAGCTCGAATTGATGATCTGCGTTCTGTATTTATCATCGTTACTGAAAGATAAACATTTGCCGTACGTTGATAAAATTGCATTCGAAGACGCAAAAATCGTCTTTCTTCCGCTCTATTTAGAAATCCTCGTGCAAGTGGTATTATCCCGCTCGCTTTTCGTAAGTATCTTGGTTCAGGATGCTGGTTGTTCTTTTATGTCATTGATCGGGGAAATATTAATGCTGAAGAGGTCTCAAATGCGATAAAACGTTCAGGGTGAAGAAGATATTGAGTTGTACGGATCGTTATGTGGATATTAAGGATGGTACTCTATCGAATTCGGATCTAATTTTCTAGTTAGACTAGTACTTAACCATTATACATATGGTTGTCGCATTTTTTGCGATAAATGTGGTGACTCTTTCTCCAGTTTGGATTTTTCTTGCTGAGATACCCTAGGGGTCATAGGCACCTGATGGACCTATGTAGCCCTGAAGAGTCCCGAGGTAGCGCTGCGGCCCTGCGACTCAACAATGTAACCCTCGCCCTTGACTCTCCTTACGATAATGTTCTCTTAAGTTTCGGTTTTTTTTTGCATTATATCTAGTAGAAACACATTTTGTCCTTCTCATTTTTTGTCTCTGTTGACAACGGTTTCGACTTGGATTTTTTCTCTTTGAACCAGTGTTGTAACACAGTTCTTGGCCCTATCTACTGACCTGTTGAAAAATAATTTTCCTTTCAATGCCCACCTGCTACTTGAATCTTCAGTCCTGTCAATGGTCTCCTGAGCAAAACTTGAACAGAAGAGCGGCTCTCTTGCCAGCATATTTTGCTCTTCTCTTGTCACTGTGAACATTAGTAAAAACAATTGCAATCTTTTTTGTTTCATGTGGCCCGGCAAAATGACTGCTTTTTCAAACATTGATATTGGCAAGGCGGTAAAATACAAATGGGGATTATTCTTTATCATTGTTTCATTTCTAATGTTCATATCGATTGTATCATAATTTCAGACCACTCATCCCAGCTCCAGTTATCAGTTATCAAATTATCGTTCTTAAATTATTTACCAGTCGCAATTGATGTGCAGTGGGTCAGGTCGTCCATATTGTTCAGAGATAAGCTGGACGGTTGTTGAGCTAAAGGCACTACATTCAGATCAGCTAGGCTTCCAATAGATTTTGATCTTGTAATACCTGTCGAATAAAGCGGCTGTAGTAACGTTTCCTTTTGCAACATGATACGAGGATGGAAGCCACTCTCCATGAGGTCGTCTAGGCAAAAATGCACAATCAAATCCTTGGGACTGCGTAATGTTGTGCCCACCACATTAGTATGCTCCACTATAGTTACACTTAGCGGTGCTATAAGAATTTTTCGGCTGTACTCATTGTACGTTTGCTGATCACATTTAACCACAAAAACTGATCCTTTTGAAAGTATGCTTGAACTACTGAAGCATTTGATGCACACAAATTTCAAGTCGTCTATCACCAAGGATCCATCAAGGATTGAAATTGACCGATCCAGGTAAATATATATTGCTTAGTGCTTTTTTCCATCTTAAAAGCAATTCATTCACCGTTTTCTTGGGAGTGGAAGAAAGAAGGTTGATATTCTGGGCCCAGCAATGCGAATGTGGAAGCCTCTGGTGCTATGCCTCTCGCCTGTTCCCATTCGTACAGTTTTCGGGTAAAGTTGTCCGAAATGCCTTCGAATCTAAACGTGCCTGTAGATGTGGGTATGAGAACTTCTTGCCTTGCTTCTTGCACACTCTTGTGTTTCTTCAAGCTATGAAATTCAAAAGTTGTCAATCCAATGCATCAAACAGTATGGTCTGATTTATTTTTCTCTCATTTTTTCTTTATTGCTGTTGAAGGGCAGTTTCATCCTACCGTTTCTTATTTTGTCCTGGCCGAGCGCCTTCGCCTTTTCAGACTTCCTCTTAAATGTAGAGCCAATAATCATAGAAGGTTTCTTCTGTTCTTTCTCTGACTAATCATTCTACATGTCAAGGAGGAAGCCCTAAAGGGGCACAAGTGATCTTCCAGGTCAGAAATATGAGAAAAACGTCAAGATATTCTTCGCCTTCATAGTCTACCCCTCAACACCAAAAAGTAGAACCTTTTTACTATCACCTTCCTTCTCTGGACTGCGTCTTCTTTTTCTCTTCTTCCATTGGCTTGGGGTATTTTTCCTTTTTCCGTCGCTCTTTCTCATGATCCTCCCTTGTAGGAATGCCACCTTTCATTTTGTCCCATTCTTCAAGTTTTTTCTTGAATTCAGGCGACAGATTCACTTCCCTGCAGAAAGCATGTTGTGAATTTTGAATCATCAAGCAAATTGAATCATTGAACGTGCAACGCATTTCAATTGGTTTGCGAGGAGAGCTCCATGTTCAAACCATTATTGCAATCCCATTAAAAAAAAAAAAAAAAAAAAAAAAAAACCCGGTGTTGACATGAAATTTAACAGGAAATATCTCGTTCGTTCCAGTTCGCTGTGATGTTTTTCCATCGAATCTAAAAATAATGTTTGAATTAATTTGTAGATCCTCTTGTTTCATCTGGCAATTTTAGCTGTGACTGTTTCAGAAGAGTCGTTCGATTGTATTTTCAATCCACACGTTCATTATTTAAAGTTAATATTCTTCTATTATTTTGAGTTCTGGTATAAATTGAATTGGCTTTTACTTACCGGCAGTATTTTTTCGTAAGTTCTTCCTCCAATTTATTTTGCAGTTCCACATAACTCGCTTCTATTTCGTATCTGAGGTGATCTTCGTCTTGAAACACGTCGTCCTCTTTTTCCTCTACAACTTCCCTGCTGCTTAGGTCGTCACATTCTAAAAAGCAGTTTACGTCTACGTCTTTTTTTTTTTTTTTGTCAATAATCAAGAACAATATTCTACAACTCATTTCTAACAAATCTTACTCTCAGAAATTGTTTCCCAGCCCTATACTGGTGGAACTGGTTCAATTGGATTCTACCAATTTGTCCAAGCCCATAACTCCGCATTCTTCGGGGGGAAAATACTTCACCCAAAACTCAGCTTTACAAAGGTATGGTCACTTTTCTGTCTACTCTTCTTCTAAGTGGAGAAATGTATCATCGAAAACGTGTTTGTATTTTTGCCAAAAGTAGACTTTTCTTGCACTTGTTGCGATGAGTTTTATTCAAGGTACTTAGAGACGCCTCCTCTATAATCCTAATAATTCTTGCTTGATCCTTCAAGACAGTCCGAAGGTAGCACAGTGAAATAAAACTTAGCAAACCTGCCCAACCTTGTCTTAATGTGTGTGAGAATCGTTCTTTACTTAATAGTCGCCAGGGATACGACCTTAACCTGTCCGCTTGCCTTATTGCGTTGACTTCCAAGACATCAATAGTTGATCTGTCCACGTTCACTTCAGTAAGATCAGTTTGAACGTCAACTTGGTACGTTGGCAAATTTTGCATCAAATTTATTTGATCATTTATTTAATCATAATTTAATTTTTAAATTTAACAAGTTTTTAAAAAGCAGGAAAAATACAAAAACCACAATATATCGTTAAATAAGAGGAAACTGCCTGATTAGAGGTGATATTCCTCAGAAATCCTCTGTCTGCTTTACCTGAACGTTTCACGCACCTGCTCCTTGAGCGCTCTGCTCACTTTCTGAACAAGTGTCTTCGCGTCCGTTTGTTTGTCTGTCAGATTGTCCGTCTGTCCTCGCGTCTATCTTTCTATGGTCACAGTGACAAATATTGCCATATCTCCCGAAAAAATTCTTGAAATTTGATGAAATATTTTCAGAGAATGTTCTTCCAATGAAAATAAGACGTTGTGGTGGAATATTCAATACCTACCACACAGACTGCTCATAGGTACGAGTGTAAGACTTGAAAAATTATTCCATGTTGTTTATTCTGATTTACACGATAAAAACGAAATGGTTGGAAAGTCGCAAAGTGAAGATAGAAAAGTTTAAATGTGCTTTAAAAAACGAAATAAAAATAGGCCCCAGATCCCGCATGTGAACCAAGAACTTTTTCCTTTGTGGTTGGATATATTTTTCTATCAAAATCTCTTCATCTCAAGTCCACCGTCTATTAATTATTCTACTATCATGCTGTTTCTTCAAACACTGTGTAGTAAGGGCTAGAATCATCATTGAAATCGATTGTATTTTACCTAGGTCATATGTAAAGCTTGTAGCCCTTACTGGGCTTGATGGTGCTGATCTGGTCCCTTGCAAGAATACGTTACGCACTTTGAACCATTTGGATTTTCCTGACGTTCCAATAGTTACTTCTGACTGAAAATTACAAATAAAATTGATCAATTTTTCCCCTTGTAAAAATGATTTGTTTTTAAAATTGCATTAATGAATTCCACAAACAGAATTGGGTTCCTGCGCGGATCCGACTAGGTCCAATACAGACTCCCAGACTAGGGACTAGGGAGTAAATTTTGGCTGCCAGCGAAGTGGGCAGTGGTTCTACTGAAGCAGTGCCTCTCGTTCGTTCGTGGTGGTCCTAGTGTCGGAGGATCATTTGATGCAGTAACACCAATTGTGACAAACATCCTGCTTTACAACTGACAGGCTGACTTATTCTCTCCTCAAACTTTGGAGATTAGGGAGGAAGTTGGTGGGGAAAAGACCGTGAGTTGTGGTTTTCCATGAGTTGTTTTTCCGCTAGGAAAATATAGTGCATGAACATTATGGACGTGGTCCTGAGCGCTCTAGCGGCGCTTGTTAGCATTACAGGGGACCCAAAAACAAATCTGTAACTCCAATGGTTTTACCTTGTAAATTTTTACTTCCATGTTTACATAGTAAATGGAAGTATTCTTATCGTCTGAAAAATCGAATTTGGAACAGAGGTCCTGTTTGGAGAAATGTTTGCAGTACGCTCATAATGACTTTCTGAACAAGTGCCTGTGTGTCCATCTGTCTATGTATCTGCTGTCAAAAAGTGACACAAATCGCCATATCATCCTGAAATGTTCTCCCAGCGAGTGTGCAAAATTAGCTTTTATTGAATTTTGGATAACGCATTACTTCCGAGATATGACCATTCAGTGTTTTTTTCTATTTTGATTTTTACAGGCTACAAAAGTCAATACATATTTTTACTTCCATGTTTACATAGTAAATGAAAGTATTGCGATTGTTTGAAAAGTCGAATGAATGAAATTTTCAGGTGATTTTTCTTAGTGAATGATTGAAATGAGCATTTATTGCATTTTGGATTATACACTGTGCATTTGAGATAGATTCAAGTATTTTTCAGCTTCGATTTTCACAGGCGGAAGAGTAAATAATATTTTCTACGTGTGAGGACTTTGAAAAAATGAATTTTCATTTCGTTAATGTAATGTTAATTTCACTGTTACAGCTTTTACATGCTGCAAAAATTGTAACGGCATAAGACGGTAGTACTGTGTGTGACCCCAATAACGAAAATCAAGCGCCATGCAGTGCAATGCAATTTTTGTCGTATACAAAAATTTAAAGTCCCCCGCGTTCAAATATATTCATTTTTCCAGCTTGTAAAAATCAAAATATTGTCCATATGCGAATAAAGCGGAAGTACTGTTTGTGACACACTTGATAAAATCAGGCATCATTCAATCGCCGTCCCAAACATCAAGACTTTGAACCTTCATATTATACAATGAGTTTTCCATTTTAAGACCTCAAACATGAAAAAATATGTACTCATATAGCCTGTAAAAATCGATACAGAAAAAACTTGGAGCCGTTATTATCTAAAATGCGCCACGTGTTTTCAAAATTAAATAAACAGTAATCTGGCTCATTCACTAGGAACACTTCCTGAAAATTTCATTGAGTTTGGTTCATTTTTCAGGGAGATATGGACAAAACGGACAGACACACAGAAAGTGATTCTAAGTATGTACTATGAAAATGTTTTCCAACAGGACCTTGGTTTTGAATTCGATTTTTCAGACGATCACAACCCGATCATATATTTACTAAGCAAACATGGAAGTAATGCTTTTTTCAGGTTTCGTGAAGTGATAATTCTAGTGCCGTCTATTCTAAACGTTTTTAGTGCTGTTTTCATAACAAATTTTTCCTACAAATCAAATAAAAAATATTTTGAACATTGTGATATTAGGTTAAGCAATAATGAAACGATATTTCTGGAAGACTGATGAGACATGCTATTCAGATGCTGATGAGGCTCACTCAGTTTTTAGCAAAACGTCCTTATAAAAGACGTTTTTGATGCGGATCTTTGAAGTTTGGACTGGATCTTTCTTCCCCAGATCAAAATGAAGATAATGAAAAAATGAAGATCCTGGATATCAACAAGAGAGCTAATTTCTCAGTCAGGTTATTATCATCTACGTTTACTGGATATTTTTCTTCCCTTTGAGATGTGAGTGCAACGATTATCAAGTTTCTATCATTTCCAATGATAGTTAAAGATATTAATTTGAGATGTTTCTACAAGAAAGGCCTGCAGCATGTGATTGTGACTGCCTTCCAAGATGCGTTGATGAGCCCTCACATTCCAATATTTGCTGGTGTTAGTTTGAGGTACATTTCACTACAAGGGGCGCTTCATTAGATTCCCACGTGACTCTTTTCTTCTAAATCTTGAACTTTTTTGAGGAACTAAAGTCAGTGTGGCATATACTGTTAAAGGTACCCCTGCATTGAGGAAAATGGGCTGGAACAGCTGTGCACAATGTCTGTTCACTCTGGTCCCTGTAGGCAGTTTAGGTTCTGTTTGTACTTGTCTTTTTTAGTGTGCAAGGCATTTTTTAGTGTGCAAGGCATTTCTAGGTGTGAACCTATAAATGGTTACCTGTTCATTCTTATTCGAGGACTCAATTCTCCTATACTTTCTTGGGCTTGAATCACCCGCTAACTCCTCATTAGAAGGCATTGTGACTGTAAGTTTGGGAGCTGTTATTTGATTCAGACTTGGCTCATCATCAATCCAATGATGCTCGACTGGATCTCTTCTCTGAAAATAGACAAATTCTTATGTTGTATTGAACCACTTTCTGACATTTTGTATTCACTGTAAAAAACTGTTATCAATGGTTTACCTCATGTATTGATACGTCGTTGGACCACCTATCATCACTAGGTCCTCTTTTCCTCACCGATTTTGTGTGAATGATTCCTTTAACTTTACTCCACGGCGTTTTACTCCCTTTTGCTATTGCGTTTTTAAAGGAAGATGCCTGTTCAGTTGTTTGAAACTTAATTAGGTCTCGGTTAAACAAATTAAGAAATTGCTGATTCAAACATAGTTTTGAAAGTGTTACCTTGGAAACACGTTCTGAGATAGATATAGGATCTCCATCTAATGATTTACTTCGCCTGCTGTCGTCTTTTTTTCTCTGTTCGTTTTCACCCGTCAGAGTGCTCCTTCTTCCGACTGAAACGACAAAGTTGATCATATAATTAGCACAGTTTTAAATGACTGAGAAACTAACGAATGAATGGTGTTGCTGGACTTATTATTTTCTGGAGTTCTAAAAATCCAACACCAGAAACGAGCAAATCTCTTGGCTGCAGCAGCTAGACACTGGCAGAGGGTGAGCTCCAGGGTTTTGACCAAATCACTTGCGCTGATATTGTGTAATCCCGTTTCACAATAATAATAGACAAAGTGGTATTATAGGACCAAGGGTACCTATGGCCCATAGGTACCCTTGGTCCTATAATGCCCTGAAGAAGCCCGAACGGGCGAAAGTACTCGGCTGGATAATAAAAAGAATGGAGAAGAGGTCGCCTCGTTTTTCTCCCCCTCAACCTACAAAAAGAAGTAATGCGACCACCTGGAGAAGACAAAGTGGTAGTCACAAATTCTACTGGTTTTAATGGGTGCATTATCCAGATTCCGTAAACAGCTAGTTTCACACATTTACTGGAACAAAATTCTTTGAAAATTTCTTTTGATTTTCATGGAGATATGAAGATTTATATCATTTGTTGACCACGGACAGACTGACACTCAGATAGTTGTTCAGAAAGTGTTTCTGAGTATAGTATTGTGAAAACTTCTTCCTAATTCACCTCCGTTCTGAATTATATTTTCGTGAAGATCACAATACTTCCATTCACTTCGTAGAAATGAGTGTAAAAAGAGTGAACAGTGGTTTTATAAATTAGATCAGTTTGACGTTTTGCATTGGCTTTCCACCGAAGATTTCCTCTGTTGCCTTCTTTCTGTTTTTACATTTTCGATCGAATCAAGCTAAACTCTCTGAGCACTATTTGGTAGCAATTTCTGAAACACTGTTTTCTTTGCAGAGCTGACGGAACCTTTTTGAAATGTCCAACCCTGAATCGCCTATGGACTCGCAATCAGAGGACAACAGCCCTTCGATGGAAGAAGCACCGCCGAGCAATTCGGATATAGAAAAAAAAGAAGAGGCCAAACTGAAGGCCAAATATCCCATGGCCGCTGGCAGAGGCCACTCAGCTTTCCTACTCCAAAAGAAGCTCACCAAGGGACAGAAATTTTTCGACTCAGGCGATTACCAGATGGCAAAACAGTCGAACGATCCGTCAAAGAAATTATTTCCGACGCAATTAAATCCAGCGTCAATCGCCATACCAACTCCTGAAACTGTACCTGCTCGCAAGACTTCGATTATTCAGCCTAAATTTCACCTGCCGCCTCCTACGTAGAAATGAATCAAAAGCATAAATCATTCATTCTGTTTTCGTATCGTCCTTGTTTCATATTGCTGTGCTGCAGAGGTTGTCCAAAGTAGGTGGTGAGTGTGTAAAATTGTGGAAAACCGTCGTCCTGAGGATTACAATATTTCCCTTGTGACTTGATTTCTCACCAGAACATAATATGTTGAGCTTAGAACGGTCTGGTGTCCATGGAATAGCGACAAGAGAAATAGCAAAACCCTTACAATTGTTTGTATCTTGTTTGAAACACGCCAAACTGTATGATCAAAAGTGTATTTAAATTTACTATACTCTCATCCCCTTGCGATTCATCAATTGGCATCAATTCACTTTTTATAAATACAATTTTCAATCACTCAACGAGAATGTTTTCTTGGCTTATTTGCAGTCCAGTTTATTTATTAAATAGGCTTATTATCCGAATGGGTTGAAGGAATTACGTTTTATAAGCTATACAGTTTGTAACTGAGTGGCGACCTCTCCTACAAGTTCTACTGCTAAGCTTTAAAATGCCAATTTCGGTCTATTTTTCAATAATAAACCATCACAATTGCTCACAAAAACTGCATACCTCCCCTCTAAATCAGATGTTTTACTTTTCGAAGCAATTAAAAAACCTATCGAGAAATAAAAATAAACTAATATACAATGAGTAATATAATATAAATAATAATAATGATAAAAAATACATCCGTACGCTTTCTGTTTATGGATCTATTCATGGCTCTGAAGATGCCTGAATTGGCAAACTCGAATCAAATGCAGAGAATGAATGGTTATGATCGTCTCCACCTCAATTGGGAGTTAGCATGATTTTTTAAAACTATTTTCCTTGATTGGTTAGGGTCCCTGAAATTGAAAATCAGATAGGAATGGAGGGAACTGTAATACTAGGATGAGTTCTTAAGGAAAACTTTGGCAAAAATTTAAATGAGAGCTTGCTCTTCAATCCTGGTTGGCCTATCAGCAAATTAATGCCAAATCAGGTTGGCTACTCAGCCACTGCTGACTAGATATCCATGAAACTTCAATAGAGCAACTTGGAAATTTAATTTGGTCAATGTTTTTATTTTTTTAGTTTGGTAAAAAAAAACTAAAATGGAAACATGAACCAAATTAAATGTCCATGTTTCGCGTGTATATATTATGCAATCCAGGGGAAGGATCATTCACATAAACAGTTCAAAATAAGAACAAACTGGATTTATTAAGGCTTAATTGAAGAAAGAACAGAAGGGCCCACAACTCCCAGACGGTCTTTGGCAATTGACGTACTGCCATCTTAAAAACAAAAAAAAACTTACAAATAATGATTGTACAGTGGTTTATTATTATTCCTTCGCTTCAATAATGTTTTAAGAAGACTATTCATTATTCCAAACATTTGTGAACGTGAGAAACAGATGGTAACTATAGGGGAAAACTCCGTAGCAACTATTGTAATTTTAATCATTTTTATTTTTCTTAATTTCCTAATTAAAAGCTAAACCTATTGCCTAACTATACAGCTGGAGAGAGTGTTTGACGACCATTCCAATGAGTATAGAACGATTTTTATAGCTCCAAGAACTCTCGAGTTATACCCTCATGTCAAATTTCTGAAAATCTCCCAAATTCGGCGCAAAAGCTGTGATAACTCGAGGACCAATAAAGCTATCGACCCGGCGATGGTACATTCGATTCAGCGTCCAAAAATCTATACAATTCGATGCCACGTACACGATCTCCAATTAGGGATTGACGCATCTCTCTGGCGATTCGAATCGAACAATTTTTTTTTTTGTTTTTCCTCTATACGAGCTCAAATAATTTTACAAATAGTAGCCAATTACAAATAGGACTTCAATAACTATCGAAAAAACTCCTGTTCTGGCCTGTGCAAACACCCCTGTCTCTTGAAGTTATTTTGTTCAAATCTGACCTACCTTGAAGCCGTATGTCTTCTTCAGATGATGAAGAAGATAGTGGAGGCGGCGGAGTCGCCAGTGACGACAAATGGCTGACGTAAGATCCTGCAGGGCTGACGCTGAATGACGACGAGAAATCACTGGGCGCCTGATCAGGCACTTTCAGTGACAAACTTGTCTCTTTCTCCCATCCGAACGCACCTTTGACTTTGCTCCATTTTGACGTTTTGCATTTGGTCCGGCCAGATTCGAGGTATCTACAATTATTTTATGAATACTATCATCATGATAGCTAAGTAACGCTATCATCTTGGAATAAAGAAACAAAAATACAAAACGTACATGAAATTTGAATGCTCAACTGACATACATAAATGGAATATATTATCTTTCTGATGGGTTCCCATCTAAAATTGAACTGATCTGGCTTAATTAAGATGACTACGTGACAAAAACGAATTGCAGGGAATGACGGTGGAATCCACTATCCACAGAACTTAGGAAATTATTTCGTATGCTGGTCAATATTCGTCTTGTCCAACAACGTTATCAACGCGAAAAAGTTGAGATCCACAATTTACTTATATCCCTAAGTAGAGGAAACTGCCTTAGTTAAGGTGATATTTGTCTGAAATCCTCAGTTTACTTTACTGGGGCGTTTCACGTGCCTGCTATGCTTCTCACTTTCTGAACAACTGTCAGTGCGTTCGTTTGTTTCTCTCTCTGTGTGTCCATCTGTCCCTGACTGACCACTTCTAAAAATTACGAATATCGCCATATATCTTTGAAAAATCATTTGAATTCGATGCAGGAATTTAGGCAGTGTTCTTCCAGGGCTAAATAAGACAATGCGATCGAAATTTGGATACCTAACACACAGTACTTCCACAACGTATGAATTAAAACATTCTTCTATGTTGTATATTGTGATTGGTCAAAGTCTTGAAATGTCATTCGTCACAAGCAGATGTCGTTTGATTTTCATGTTTGGCTCACACACACTGTACTTATTAGCTTTCTTTGTGGGTATCTTCTATTGGCTGCAAAAATGAATATATTTTGAATGTTTGACGTTTTTAAATTTGTAGAACGACAGGCGAGTGGCGCCTATTTCCTCTGCAGGTTTGGTTGTACTTTATTGGGTGTCCTTGCCATAAAATGATCCCATTTTACAAAACTTGGTTGTATTGTTTGGCTAAGATTCCTTCTTATTAATCTAATTCGTAGGTTTTTATATTTTGGTGTCTTTTTCTATAACAGTTGTAGTTTACTAACGTGTTGTGGCTTTTGTAGGAGTTTCTTGATTTTATAATTAGCCGTACCTGTTACCGACTCAAACATGGAAGTACTGTGGGATCTATGGACTCCACTGGTTTCTCTTTGCAGTCCCACTTTTAAATTGGAATCTCGTTATTTCAAATCATTTTCGCGGTGACCTAGGCTTTTTGAGTCATTTTGCGTCGAATAATGGCAAATTTAATGGATGAAGAAGTGTCGAATGATGAGGAAAACGCAATTCTATTGGAGGCTGCGACGATATTTCGAGGGAGAATCCATTTTGGAGGATTTTGCAACTTGAAAAGAAATGCTCGGTTTGTTCCCAAAACGGGCGGTGTATTTTGTTATAAAATGAATTAATTATCATTATTGAAGCAAGGGTTAGAAGGAATAGTAATCACGGTACAGTAATTTTCAGAGTTCATTTCATCTCGGAGACGCGATCGTAGCAAGCATCAATTCTCATTTATTAGTGATAATAGTCAATGGTTTGAATCCCTGAACGAAAAGTTAGTTGGAATTTCAGTCTGAGACAAGCTCTCTCTATCGAGGGGTAACCTTATATTTTTGATCAAGTTTCTGCTGAAGCTTGTCTACTCTGCAAAGTTGGGGAAGCAGAGCTCATTTGGTAAAGTCCCTCCGAAACTTGAAGGAAAACAACAACTTTTCCCCCTAAGAAGTATAGAAGGACGAAAAGTTAGAAGCTAGAGTGAACATTTTTTCAAAAAACCGTGAGACCGCTCTTTTCACTCTTCCATAGTTCGCTTGAAAAAACACGATCGAGCTTGAAAAGTGGAAGTGAGGAGGAAGATGTGAACATTACTTTCAAATGAACAGGCCCTTGGTCATGCAAAGAGCAAAAACTCTATTGAACAAATCAAACACAAGATGAAGCCTCATTTTCGCACAGTGAACGCTCCTGCTCACACCAAGGTGTACTAACCTGACTCTGCTTCTAAGGTAAGCATTTTCTTTTCTCAAGTCTTCCAATTCGGATAAGATCTTGGCGGAATCTTCGAGCAAACATTCTTCACCAGTGGAACTCATAGGTGGCGAAGATTCATTCACTTCACGCTGGCGAAACTTTTTCCATTTTCATTCTCTGATGCGTTTTCTGAGCAAGATTCAATCATTTTTGGGCCTTCAGATGGCCCAAAAAATATTTGATTTTTGTACTAATTCAAATTCTTCTTATAGCTCCCACTTGTAATTTTCTAACAAATCATACACCTTTTCACTGTTCTCTCATAGTAACTTTTGCAAAATAGGAATTAAACCGTGTGTCAACTAACGTGAAATGAAAGGGACACAACTCAAGGGGAAGCGTTCCGAACAGTACTAATAATGGACTGCCGTGGACTTGGGTGAGGGCCAATATTATCCAACAGCGTCGTCGCTTCCATTTCTATATATAGTTCTGCCCTTCCTCCGTTTTTTGCCTATTTTTCATTCACAATATCTATACCTTGGTACTGGCTATTAGTTGAACCGATTGGCAATTGTGTGGGTTAAAGGTATCTAATTATTGTCTGCCATCGGGAATCGATCAATGGCAACGTCCCTTTATGGCATGATACTCCCTGTATGATGTTTACTTCCATGTTTACGTAGTAAAGCGAGGTATAGTGATCATCTGAAAAGTCAAATTCGGAACCGAGGTGAATTTGGAAGACATTTTTATAGTCCATAGGCAGGAACACTTTCAGTCTGCGGTCGAACATTTTTAAAAATCTTCAAGAAATCAAACCTATTCATTTTCGCGGTCTGTAAAAATTAATAAATTGTCAATATGCTAATAACACGGACTTACAGTATGTGACCGTACTGCATGTGTGTTATTCATTATTCAAAACCGGGAAAAGATAAAATTTTTACATCCATCGGGATAACATTTCCTGAAAATGTCATCGAAATGCATTCATTTTTGCGAAGATAAATGACGATTTATGTTATTTTTTGACCATAGACACTTGATCAGAAAGTGTTTCTGGGCAGGTATTATAGTGCTGTGAGAATTCGACTATTCAGACGATCACAATATTTCCGTTCACAACGTAAACATGGAAATATAAATTCTGTACGTCCGCCGTCAATACTTTTCTGAGAAAACTAAGTATAGGAGCAAAATTCTTGAAATTTTCACCAAAGGTCCATTTTGATCTGCCAATGGCTCAATTCTTTGGCTTCTGGAGTTTAGTGGGGTAGAAAATACGTATTTTCCCATACTTTTCAGTTGTGTATTTGGTATCAATTTCAATAGAATTTCGGACGCTGAATCGAAAGAGATCATGACGAGGTCGATAGCTTTAATGGTTCTTTATTGATCGCAGCTTTCGTGTAAAATTTTGACAAAACTGACTCGAGAGTATAATTCGAGAGTTTTTTTAGCTATAGAAATATTTCAATACCTACTCGATGGAATGGAAGTAAAACACTCTCAGCTGTACCATAAGGCGAATAATTGTAATTTTAATAAGGTTGTTAAGAAAAATAGATATACCTAATTGAAATTACGATGTTTGCCATTAGATTTCCCTTTTAGTTTGAAGCTCCTTACGGGGGTTGTTAGTAACGTGAAGAGATGGTCTTTTGAAATCATAATTGAAGCAAAGGAATGATAAACCACTGTAGGTATGATAATTTGCAGTGTTTTGCACAAGACTTGTCTTGAATTAAAAAAAATTAACTTACTGATATTTCACCGATATTGGTTGAATAAATCTGAGCAAGAAATAGTGTCATTTTATTTACTAGATTATTATCAACATTATCTTTTTAGTGTAATCTCGAAGAACTTAAATTTGATTTACAGGGCTCTTCCCGTTTCCAAACATGTTTTTACATAGGTAAGTACTGTTGTTATTGACCAAAAATGTTAATTTATATTTCTGAACAAGCAACATCCTTTATGTTCGAGTGGAAGTCTACTTGAACAACTCTTTTAGGCTCGCTGTCACTCTTCCTACCGTCCCCTTTTACTCGAAATCCCCTCCATGAAGAACAGCTCCTCGAAGCAGTGGGAGTGTGGACGGCGACTTCTTTCTGGTACCTCGACCGGGACACGGGATAAGGACGCCTTGATGAGCACAATGGCGTCCTCCCTCTCTTCCTGTCGCCTTGGCAACGGACCCGTACCGCCTTGGGTGGTCTATTTCAAATGCCAGAGCCGTGCGTGTGGTCGCTTCGGGAAGATCTTCTTGTTTTTTCCCCGCCGGTCACCCTCGTACGTCCGGCACATAACTCAACAGTTGCAACCTTACTCGTTGCGAAGGAGTCGCCTTATATTATCTCTAGCTTGGTTTAATGCCAAGTTCAAAATTGTGTTTACAGCCCTTCGAGTAATAATATGCTATCGAGGAATCCTGTCAGACTTTGTCGAAGTTTCGCGTTAAGGTGGAAATGTCGGTAGCGTCTCGGGAAAATCATCATGCTTTTCGGAATTTTATTCATCCTGGCACCGTCTCTGCACAATGCTCGTGCTTACGAACGCCGCTACAACGCTTTCGAGCAGCCGGTCCTCACTGGTGGATTTTTCCACAAAATTGCCAACGGCGAACCGGCGAGGACCAACCATAATAACATTTCGGGAGATCGGTTCAAGGATTTCCTTCAAGACCCGGACGCCAGCTTTTTCAGCTTGAGCAGGTTCGCCACTCCGATGGAATCGAAGAATTTACCGTACTGCAAGCGACCTGCAAGATGCGAACAGATGAATTTCACCACCTGCATGGGTACAAAGTTACCCTACCTGTCGACGAGCCTGGACTTGGTCGACGGGGTCGCCACTCAAGAGCAAGCGCAGGTACCTAACATTGTAACGTACTTACATATAAAAGGGCTCATAACTAGTAGGTACATAGTATTGATAGAAAACTCTCATAATTGGGATGTATTTATGAGAGAATATTTTATGATAAAGGCGCTTTTACAGGATAATCATGCGATCATGACGTATATTAAGGAGGACTATAATATTACTAGGACATATTTACGAGATAATAATGCAATAAGGCCTTATTTAAGGGAGAACTTTATAAGTAGGACGCATTTACTTGATGCGTGCTGTAATAAGAACGTAATATATAATATTTATGTCGACGCTCCTAGTTAGGACCAGTGAGTATAGGACGCATTTGTGGAAGAGTCTTATGATCGATAAGTATTTAAAGCGTTTTTACTTCCATGTTCACATAGTAAATGTAAGAATTTTGTAAGGATTTTGTAATCAGGTGTAATCATAGAAATCATATTTATGTAATAATGTAGGCCTATCTCTCCAAAGATATCATTAATTAAGTCGACCTATATGTTCCAGATCAAGGGGTATTATTTTGACTAGTCAAAACTGAGTCCGCGATTGTTACAAAGGGAAGTTCATTACGTTTACGAGCGTTTTCCTATCGATCATCATCATGTCCTTTGTTTTGAGAATGCCTGTGAAAAATAATTCAGTCCTTTTTTTCTTCAAGCTGAAATAATATTTTGAAATTGATCAAGACGAAGCAGAGGGATAAAATGAACAAATCTATGCTGAAATAATTTAATAGCCAAAAAATATTGCATTCGAAATAATTGCTCTTGTTGAACGTCGAAAGCTGAGATTTTTCCGTTGGGTGTTATTGACAAGTGAAAAGGAAGTTACCTGAATGCCGACTCACTAGGAGTCAACCGAAAGTCAGGTAAATTCGACAAGTCAGGTACCCCTTAGCAGCATACCTAGTTCAATAGTTCGTTTATCTAGGCTAGGCTCTCGAAAAAAAGATAAAACGCTGCAAATGACTGTAATGTAGCTTTCCTTTGCTTCAATTATGACTTAAGAAGACCATCTACTTGTGGCAGTAACTGTCCTGAACATTTCGTCGGTTAAGCAGCAACATGCTATAAGTCATTTTTTGGCCAAAATGAGTTAGGTATCGATCTTTATAGTAATTTTCAATTTCAAACAATTTAACCTTTAATTTGAAAATTAACAAAAATAAATAAATAAAATTACCACAAAATAAAAACGAAAAGTAATAAAATTACGATCACAAATTTGTGATCGTAATTTTATTACTTTTCGTTTTTATTTTGTGGTAATTTTATTTATTTATTTTTGTTAATTTTCAAATTAAAGGTTAAATTATTTGCCTAATGCTACAGCTGATGAGAGTGTTTGAAAACCTTTTCAACGAGTATAGAACTATTCTTGACGAAACATTCTTGAACTACATCATCACGTACATCATCATGCCAAATTTCTAAAAATCCCGAAAATTCCACACTAGCGCGGCGAACTCAAAAACCATTAAAGCAATCAACCCCGCTATAGTCTCATTCGATTCAGCATCCGAAAAATCTATATAAATTGATAGGTACCAAACAAACCTTTGCCAAAGAAAAAAACCGTGGAAAGTACGAATTTCTACCATTTGAAACCCGTACAAACCCTTTCATAATTATTGGGATAGCGATTTGGCTAAAGATTCGAGCCATTGTCAGAACAAGATTGATTTTTGATGAACATGTGGATATAAAATTTTCCTCAGAAAAGTGTTGGCGTTATTTGATATTCGGATTCTACATGCCTCGAATCGGAAAAACATCACATTTTGAGAGGGGTGTTAGATTTTTGCGTGAGCCATTACACAATGGTTTAATAACACACCAATAAACGAATTGGTAATAATATACCAATATTATTCAATAATAACCCGAATGGGATACAAAAATCGTTAGCCAATCGTCTTTCAATTCATCGTAGGTAGTTTTTCGTGTTTTTGTTTTCTTTTTTAAATTCAACATTTTTTTCACGGTTTTGTATTTTCCACAGGAACAACTGAACGAATGGCGTCGACTGATACACGTGCCCAAATGCTGGGCAGTGATTCAACCTTTTCTATGCGCCTTGTATATGCCCAAATGCGAGAACGATTCAGTCTACCTCCCTTCACAGGTATTTCGTTTTTGTCGATTTTTTCGTGATTATGCGAATTTATATTAATTTCGCCGTCGTAATTGCAAAGGTGCTTTTATTTTGACAGGAAATGTGTAAAATGATACAGCTGCCGTGCAGAATAGTCACGACATACGAGCAATGGCCTTCTGTTTTCCGGTGCGAAAACGTCACAAGATATCCTCCGAAATGCAAGGTATGCGATGATGATAAAGGAAATTATTCTGTGTGTAGCATAGTCCCGCAAAAAGGTATGCTTTTTGGCTCGTCCAGAAAAAATATCGCCCATCGAATTTTGACCCAAAAGCATAATATTATATACAAAATCCGTTTCATGCATCAGAGAATCGAATTCTAGAATAAACAAAAGTTTGCTATTTATACTGGAAAAATGATTATGTCAGTGACGATGCCCAAAGGGCCTGGCAAGGCGCAGCAGGAGAAAAGGGGCATAGCGACTTCGGTGCCAGAATGTGGCAGATTGGGTGTACGTAAATGTAAAAAATAATACACATATAAATAATACTTCTTTTCCTTCTCGTCGCGTTTCTTGATGTCCGGGGGTTGTGAGGTGGAGAATGAGTCGCCTGGTTTTTCTCCACCTCACAACCCCCGGATATAAATAATAGTTTCAACAGCCCTTAAGCGTCATTCATTCTTCGTCACAAACGTGTCGGGAGACTGCCCGAACTGCTTCCATCCGACATGACTACGACGAACAAACAGGTCGATTTTGAAAAAGAACGCCCGTTTCTTTAACGTTTCTTTAATGTAAATTGAGTGAACGTGAATGGCAGACGATAATAATTGAAAAACTCCAACACAACGTTCCAAAACTTGCAACGTGCAATCACATGCCAGCCCTTTTTCTACACACTGTCCAATGTCCGCCTGCTTTCGTTTTTCCAACCTCGCTGTTCTTCCTTTTCCTGCTCTTTTTCATTGGGCCGGCGGTAGTTAGGGCTGTGGAAGACAGTTATTCTCCGACAAACGTATTATAATACTCATAATACATACGAACTCACAGACACTTGTTCAGAAAGTGAACAGGGCACTGTAGGAGCAGGTGCGCGATATTCGGCTGTTTTATAGAAACATTTCAAGTCCCCCAACGTTTAAATATATACATTTTTGTGGTCTGTGAAAATCAAAACATTATCAATAGGCCAAGCGAATAACGCGGAAGTACTGTATGTGACCCATTTGATAAAGATCAGGCAACACTTATCGCCATCCCAAACATTACAAGACCTTCAACGCGCAAATACATTAACGTAGAATCAACGTAGAAAAATATGTACTCTTATAGCTTGTAAAAATCGAATCAGAAAAATCGTTGAACGGTTATATCTTGAATGTACTGTGTTTTATCCAAGCTCTGACTATGTAATTTTATTTGTGGATTCGATTCGAGTAGAATATCGTGGCCAAAGTACGATTCTAATTATAGTGTAATCGTTTTCACATGCCTCGTAAAAATGAATTATTTTCTAGAACGATGTTCGAGAGCTGAAATTCAACACGACGGGCCAATGTATGGAACCGTTGGTTCAAACTGATCTATCCGCATGGTATTTCGAAGGCGTCGATGGTTGTGGGATCCAATGCGACGATCCTATGTTTCCAGATCACGACCGGGAATATATCCACAAGATGGTCTTTGGCGCTGCCAGTCTGTGTGCATTGTTCAACCTTTTTGCTGTGGTGAGGCGTCCTGTAATTTAAATTCGACTGAAATGAGAGATTTTGAGTTTTGAAATAATCCAGAGCGTCCAATTTTTCCAGATAACGTTCATGATCGAGTGGAAGTTCTCAAGTAAATATCCGGCCCTGGTGATTTTCTACATCAATTACTGTTTCTTGATGGTATGTTTGGGATGGCTTGCACAGTTTGTTCCTGGAGGCCGCGAGGATATTGTCTGCCGCAAAGATGGAACTCTCAGACTTGCAGAGCCAAGGTATTTGATTATTTTTCTACTACTTCTGGAAAGTATTTTTGATCATTGGAAGTTCATCATATTGTCTAAAATATGATGGATCCTCAGAGGCTGGTTCTGTTGGGCATTAGCACAAGTTTTGATGGTGATTGTTGCCTGGGAGCCAAGTGTTGAGATGCTTTCCTGCCTAGCGTAATTACATCATTAATCTTAATTAATAATTGAATAATTAATAATTAATAATTGAATAAGTAATAATTAATAATTGAATAATTAATAATTAATAATTGAATTAAAGAATAATTAATAATATAATATTCTTGGGCTCATTTGGCTGATTTCACCTGAAAAACCTAGAAATCCCTAGCAAATGAGACTCATAAACAGATCCCAAACAACCCTGATAAAGTACAAGGGAGCGAATTGGGGTTCAACCAAATTAGTGAAGTTCTTTAAGACTCAATCCCCAAAGAAACCGTAGACTGATTTGCAGCAGTGAGGCAACGCTAAAGGTGCATTATTGGCAAGAGTTGGTAACCCAGGACCTACCTCTATCTAGCGACTAGAAACTGAAATTAAAGTGAAATAAAGACATAGGTTTCCTATACTGCAGGGGACTGGCCCAGGAACTGATACCTGGTCAAACATTGGTCACAGTGAAATAAAAGATCACAAAACGTATGCCTTTAATTTATGAAAACTCCCATACTATTAGTTGGAATAATGAAGTCAAACAAGGAAAATACTCAGGGAACTTTGACAGAAAGCAGTCCCAGACTGTTTCTATAGAATGAAATGGAGTCTAAGCAATATGAAAATCACATTGAAGTTAAGGAAACCATGAGTTGTAAGCATGAGTTCTGAAGGAAAACTTGGATGAAAACCAGTCAACAAGAGCTGGCAAATCTTTCTCCGTTCTAGTTATTGATACAAAGGTTGCTCACAGCTTGATTTTCATCGGAGATTAGAAAGTGAAGCAATGACGATAGCTTTATCGATTCCCAACTTATTGTAGCTTTTTGTTGAATTTGGCATAGGGGCTCAAGAGTGCTCTGAGCTGTAAAAATCGTTCTATACTCGTTGCAATGCTCGTCAAACACTCTTCAACAGTACCGTCAGGCAAAAAATATAGCTTTTAATTTGGAAATTAAGAAAAATAAAAATGATTAAAATTACAATAGTTGCTATGGAGTTTTCACCTATTATTACCAATCTCTGGGAACGTTCAGAAGTGTTCTGATTAGTTACTATCACAAATGGACAGTCTTCTTAAATCATTATTGTCGTGAAGGAATAATGAACCATTGTACAATCATTTGCAGCGTTTTCCCATTTGTATTTTTTTTTTTTGTACAGTGATTTTAAAAATTGTGAACCGAGAATAGGTTTTTCTAGAGAGATTATGCGAAAGGACTGTTGAAAAATTTTTGTGAGAGAGTGGTGAGTTCCCAGCACTTTCGTTTTTTTCAGAGGTTTTTTGTTTATTCTGTGGTGTAAAAAGCTTCCATTGAGCAACATCTGCGTGGGATGACGCTAACTTTAAGCCTATTTTTGCTCACTTTTAGAGCTCTAACCTATTGAAAGAAGAATATGAAGCAACTTTTGGAATCTATGAAAGACATCCATGATTTGGATACTCTTCATTGCAAGACAAGAGAATCGCTCTATGTTTAATATTCATCTTCTGTTGTTTCAGCGCCAGCGAGAATCTATCGTGCGTTATTGTCTTCGTGATGGTATACTATTTCCTTATGGCAGGAGTAGCTTGGTTCGTCATCCTCACTTATGCATGTCACATCAGCTTACAAGCTTTAGGTACGTGGATGAAATCCTAATATCAGTTAAAATTTATAATTTATTTTGTTCAATGAAAGAATATAATATATATTTAATTACATGTTTACGTAGTAGATGGAACTATTGTGATCCATTGAAAAGTCAAATCCAGAACAAAGGGGACTTTGGAAAAGGTTTTCATAGAACTTTACTCTGAAACACTTTATGGTGGATTTTACCATCTTAGATTAAGGTTCGGTATTAAGGTTCGGTTACCGGTATCCCAAGAATAGGCACAAAGTGAGTTTCACCCCTCAGTGTTAGTATTGATTCTCAGATTATAGGAGAAGCTAACTTGCAGATTTCAACCCCTGCTCGATCCTGGTGTTAAACGCTAAATCCAAGAGTTAAGGCGTGAGTTTTTGTTGTTATGAGTGTGTAATTTTTATGGTGAGGTGAGGACAAAGCTGATTTCCAGGGTCTTGCAAATGAGCCAACCTTATGACAATAAAAACGGCCCAATCGGCGTACAGCCATTTGGTGCTTTCAGTTTTTAGTACATCAAAATATTACTGGATTAAATTTATCCTAATTTATTCTGACAGTTTGATTTCTCTACTTAACGAATAATGCAATCGGCAGGTAAAATTCAAGAATGCATGGAAAAGAAAGCCGCCTATTTCCACATGGTCGCCTGGTCACTTCCTCTAGTCTTAACCATCACAACGATGGCACTTGGCGAAATTGACGGCAATTCAGTTACCGGCATCTGTTTCGTCGGCAACGCCAACTACGAATACAGAGCCGGGTTTCTCCTGTTCCCTGTCCTCATCGCTCTTACCGTTGGCAGCGTCTTCCTGTTTAAAGGTATGGCACGATTTTTTCAAACATAGACTCGTTCCAGAACAAGTGAACGATAGATTTATTTTGAAATTAATTACTTCCATGTTTCCCAGTAAATGGAATAATATATAGTTGAATAAGAGGAAACTGCCAGAGTAAAGATGATATTAGAATGAAATCCTCTGTCTGCTTTACTTGAAGGTTTGCTCGCCTGCCTTCAGAGCGCATTGCTCTTTTTTCTGAACGACTGTGCGTCCATTTATTTTTTGCCGTATGTGTCCAACGTGTATTTTATAGGTGTAGGAAAACTGCTTTTTGTTCATACTCGCTGAATGCTGATCATTAATTTGAAATATTTAAACAACGTTGGCATCCTCTTTTTCAGGTCTTTTCTTACTGATACGGCTGCGAGTCGATTCAGAAGACATTATATCGAAAAGGGCGAGCAGTAAAATTAGAGAAACTATCTTCCGTATGGTTGTGTTCTCCCTTTTGATCCTGATCTTTGGCGGAATCACATTCACGTGCCATGTATACGAATTTATCAACGACGAGAAATGGAAGACAAGCTTCCGAGTTTATATTCTGTAAGTACATCATTATCAGACAAAGTATCCACCGATTTTTATAAAGGAGAGTCGGTTTTATAAATTGGTTAATGAACCCGAGCGTATAAAATTAATCTGTTTTCAAACCGATTTTAAATAATTTTTTGGTAAAAGAACGAGTTTTGTAATACTCAAAAAAAAAAATCTGTGATAATTTACCTACAAGTGACTTGAAAAACCAATACCAAATAAAAATTCAGTATTAGGGAATGTAGAAAAAAAGAAGAGAAATAATGGAGCAATATGAGGAAAATATGGAACAAAAATATGAAAAATGGTTGTTTTGAAGATGGGAGAAATGTGGGAAAATCTATATTATATTTTTTTTAAATCAACATTGATTGAAAAATGCTTCTGTAAAAAAACAAAAGTCAACTAGAGTAACGTCCTCTTTTTGAAGTACCTATGTAAAAAATATGAGAAAGTATGAAGGAATTTGAACAAACAGGTGCAAAAATCAATATTATAATGTAAGTAATATGTGAGTAATGATTTTAGTTCAGTATTTAGATAAGAAACCAGGGTTAATTAATTCAAGAAGAATAAATTATAGTGATTGGTACGTCTAACAGAAGTGATTATTGGTTAAATCAATTTTAAATTGTGAATATGTATCCATACAACGTTTCAAACCGATTTTCGGCTAAAATTTGTATTTCAGGAGCCATTGTTCAAATGAAAAACTATTTACAAAAATTAATTTCACTACAAACAATCGATTAAATAATTTTTTTCTATAAACGAAAGGCTTATTTTAAAATGATTACTGAAAAACCTATTTTAAAGTTGGTGGAAAAGACATTCAATATTTTAGGTGCATTTTTCTATTTGTAAATAACAGCAATTGTTAAACTAAAGTAGTAACGATTTTTATACTGATGAATATTGTTTGTTTTTAAAGTCGTATTCACTTACATTTTTACGTGTTAAATGGAAGTACTGTGATCGCCTGAAAAGTCGAATTTGGGCCGAAGACGAATTGGGAAGAAATTTTCACAATACTATTATCAGGAACACTTTTTAAACAAGTGTCTGTGTGCCTGTCTGTACGTTTGTTTATGGTAAAAAATGACATAAATCGTCATATCTCTGCGAAAAATGAATAAAATCAATGACATTTTCAGATAATGTTGTCCTAGTAAATAATGTTCAAAATTAGCTAGTTCCGAATTTTCAATAACACACAGTATTTTCAAGATATAACCACTCAATTTTTTTCTATTTTGATTTCTGCAGGCTGTAAGAGTCAATAATTTTAAACGTTTGTGGTTTTAAAATGTTGATACGGCGAGCAGATGACTTTTTTTTTGTCTATTGGGTCTTACACTGTAACTTCACGTCATAAGCTATTTTCGTGATATTGTTTGTGCAAATTTTGTATTTTGATTTTTACAGGCCGCCACAATCAACATATTAAACGCTCGAAGTCTTAAAATGTTCGGGACGGTGATTGAATGAAGTCTGATTTTTATCACGTGGGTCACATACAGTACTTCTGCGTTAGAAAAATATTGTTTTTATTTTTTCAGACAGCAAAAATGATATATTTGAACACTTGGGGACTTTAAATGTTCCTTCATGACAGCTGAGTGTCACTTGATTTTTATTATCGGTGACACACACCGTACTTCCTCGTAATTCGCAATTTTCAGTTTTTACTTGTGCACGTTTGTACATTTGGGTCTCATTGCTATAAGAATGACTCCATTTCACTGAACTTGTTTTGTATCGATTGAATTACACACCGTACTTCCGCTATATGCTGTTTTTTCTTTCGATACTTAAGGCTGCGAAAAAATCAATATAGTTAACACTGGAGGTTCATAAAAATTATCCCATTATACTAAACTTGGCTTGTATCGTTACGTTAGGTTCTCATAGTTTCCTTCCACATTATCAACCTAATTCATACATTTTTCTATTTTTGGGTTCTCCTAGCTAGTTTTCAAAAACAGTTGTAGAGTAATAACGTTGCACCCTCAGAACAAGGTTCTTGATTTTATAATTGGTTATTCTTGTTACCGACTCAAACATTGGAATACTGTGTGATCTATGCACACCACTGGTTTCAGAATACATAGTCGGTTTTCATTTGATGGTTTTCAAATGAAACTATGAATAAAAAATCATGATGATTATGATGAATAAAATGTTCGAATCTTATCCATTATTCACTATCAACTATTAAAACAATTTTCGTTCGATGAAATTGATTTCCAAAATCTGGAATTTCGTTAATTTAATAAGTCAAGTTTTATACCGACTTTTGTTACGTAGAATCAATATGTTTTTTAATGAACCGTTATTACTTATTACTGCACTCAATTCAAATGATACTATTCATTTCTAGTTGTAAACTCGGATTCGGCCCTGGCAATTCGTCTGATTGTCGGCTGTCGTCGAGACCAAGCTTGGCCATGCTGCAGCTTCATATTCTCTCGCTATTTGCCAGTGGCATGCTCATGTCTACCTGGGTTTGGACGAGGACAACACTCGACACCTGGTCCAGATTTTTTGCTAGGTATGTTTTTAGGTGAACCTAGTTTAGAGTTAGGCGCAGCATCGCAAATTAATTGTCAGAATTACTCTACAACTGAAAATGTTCCAGTAAAAACAAATCCCTAATCAATGTAAACAAAACATTTATCCTTTGACATACGTTTAACAAAGCCTGCGATTGATTCTGCTGGGGAAAATAGCTGGGAATCCAATACATTTCACCACAAAATTGTCAGTTAATTAACCAATTGTTCATGTTATTATTTCTTCTTTGCAGAAAATCATTGAAGGCTGAAAACATTAAAAAGTAATATTACCCATCAGAAGGCAAACATCAATGATATAATATTAATTAACTATTACATCAGTCCTCATGTCTGTGATTTTAATGCAAACCAAGACGAACGGTCGGTCGTGTAATTTTTGCGAATAAACTTTTTTTGTCAGAGGCATTTTAGTTTTTTGTCCCTCGCTGATAAATTTTCAAGATTCCGCCAGCAGCTTAATTTTCCACTCACATGAGCATCCTACACAAGCGCAGATGGTTTTCGAATTTTTTGTGGGAACAAAAATGTAATTACAAGCTCATTGCAAAAAATAAATAAAATAGGGGTCGAGAGCATAGTTTATTCTTCTATTCCAACAATAGTTTCGTATCCATTTCATGAGCCGAAATGGAATCTGAACAATTGGCTCAGATAAAGTTATAACAATTGGATCATTGGACAAGTTATTGGATTGAAGTGAGAGGTTTGAGGCCGGGAAGGGGTAGGTTTGATTACTTTTTTTTTTCTTTTTTCTAAGAGCTACCTAAGTCTTTGGTCGTTTGACAATGGCGACAATTGACAATATTTCACCAACTTGATATGCATTTTTTTGGCCCTGAATTATCAGTTTCCATGATCATCAGGTATTAATAAGCCAATCAATCCACTCTGTTCCGAGGCGTCTCATTTTCCCCGCCATTTTGGACATTAGTACAAATTCGACTTGCAGCGGTTTAACATTATCGGCTGTCTGACTTCCACGTTTGCAGACTGTTCAATAAAGATGTCGAAACGGAGAAACACATAAAGCCCAAAAAGCACAAGCTGATCGCTCAAGCCTATTTAAAACGGAAAGAGCTTGAAGAAAAAAGTTGGAAGCTAAGCATTAGCTTTAACAGTAGCCATCAGGATCCCGTTGGTAGGTGATTGTTGATCATTATATTCAAGTTAATCATAATTTATGCACCGATTTCAAGATTTTGTTCCCTTTCATTAATATTGCTGCATTAGAAAAAAAATTGTATTGCAATCTGCTTTATAAATATAACTTTGCATATTTAGGATTGGGGTTTGAGTTAAACAGCGGAGCCTCCGGTTCGGTGCGGTCGAGTTGGGCTGCAGCATTGCCAAAATTCGTAACGAGGCGCGGAGCACTTATAGCAGCAACAAATTCGAGTTCTTCAGTCAGACGGAACTCGGTGGATTCGCAAATCAGTTACAGCGTACGGAGGTAAAATTCCCTCACCTTTTTTTCATTCTTTAAGGTTTAATCAGAAGAGGTTTATACGAACGAACCAAGGAGATCGCGCAAATTAATGAATAATCACTATATATTGACTCATACTGTTTGTACAAATATTGAATTTCAGTAATAGTCTTGTAATTTCATTAAATAGGTATGGGGACGCATGCTCTTCTTGTTTTTAAGCGTTTGTGTCGCATGATGTGCCCAGGTGACTTGAGCATTATTTCTTCCTTGTGTTGACGAATCAGTTCCAATGTCGTGGAGATGAGAAGGTATCCTTTGTAGTTCTAGGTGGTGTTCACCCCTACTTATAGAGATGTACTAAGACAGGAAGGACAGCGTGCCC
This sequence comes from Tupiocoris notatus, assembly GCA_037159825.1. Taxonomy (NCBI): domain Eukaryota; kingdom Metazoa; phylum Arthropoda; class Insecta; order Hemiptera; family Miridae; genus Tupiocoris; species Tupiocoris notatus. Next base: position 13,527 of record JASJUZ010000218.1, on the reverse strand, counting down.
GATGCGTCTAGGATTCTCCCATCAGGTGTTGAGTGTATTTTGTGGCCCATAAAAGAACTTTGTATCTTTTTGTTACTCCCTCTAGTGGGCTGGTGAGGTAGTATTAGTAGAGTGGTGGATAGAAGTACTCAGCGAATCACTGTTGCTTAAGCTTATATTTTATTAGAAATAAAATATTATAGGTAGGTAACTGAACATAGGAATGAAAAACTGTGAGAGCTAGTACGCAGTGAAAGTGCAAAAGCAAAACCAAATCGAGAAGGTACAAAGAAAGAAAAGTAGACAACAACAGGGGTACTACAAGGAGCAATAAGAACATGTTACTGTCTTTTCAAGAACATACCGCTAGGGGGCACACAGCTTCGGGTACACTATCATTTTCCAACAGGTTGTAGTTCGCCTCTGTCATAACTTGGCCATTTTGTTCCTATTAACTGGGTTGTCATATTTTAAACCCTGTTTTTAAAGGGGAGTATAATAGAAAACCTCCTTCTATTTTTGGCTGGGTCCTCAGCATGAATAGAATTTGGTTGTTTAATTACAGGCTCTGAAAAGGGTCGTTGAAAATATGATTGAGGTTCCCCACAATAGCCAATAGCTTTTGTGTCCTTATTGAGCATTCACTTGTTTCAGAGTCTCTGTCGAAAGCCGTAGGCATTCTGTCGATTCTCAAGTCTCTGTCAAAGTGTCGGAAGTGACTCAAACGTTGGTTAAGAAAGTTTCCACCCCGCTCCACAAACATAGAGGGCATCACAAGACGAGGACGCGCAAAATGCCGAGAACGAAGAGCAAAAGAGGATCTGCCAAGGCGAGAAATTCTGCATCGGCTTCCAGCAATGATAGCAACATAGCTATTGTAAGTACGATAATATCCTACTAATAATGATCATATATTATGATCATTTTACTGATGTTGAAACGTTGCACACTGATTCTTCAGATGTTGCCCTTCATCCTACTCTTTCTAAGTCCCCGCCTACCCTCTATTTACCCACGCAAGCTCCATTACGGTTACCCTTGTATACTCAGAATCACTTTCTGAACAAGTGTCAAAGTTGTCTAATTTCCATGAATGAAGGTGGATTGATTTTTGGTTTATTATTCAATAATAAACCATTGTAATCGCCCAAGAAAAAAAAATTTCTAACCCCCCCTCAAAATTTGATGTTTTACGTTTCAAGGCATGTAGATTCCGAATATCCAATAAAAAAAATTCTGTCCGTCCGCCGTACGCCGTTAGCAGTTTTCCGGCCAAACTGTAAGAGCTAAAAATTTGAAATTTTCACCAAAAATCAATCTCGGTCCTACGACGGCCCAATTCTTGAACCAACTTGCTAGCTCAATTTTAATGGTATTTTTGGGGGGTTTTGAGGGGGAGAAAATTCATATTTTCCAAGGTTTTTCAGAAAAATGTGTACGTGGTATCAAATTATATAGATTTTTGGACGCTGAATCGAATGAGACCATTGCCGGGTCGATAGCTTTATTGGTTCTCGAGTTATCGCAGCTTGTGTGCCAAATTTGGGAGATTTTTAGAAATTTGACATGAGGGTATAACTCGAGAGTTCTTGGAGCTATAAAAATCGTTCCGAGGCAATAAGTTTAGCTTTTAATTAGGAAATTAGGAAAAATAAAAATGATTAAAATTACAATAGTTGCTACGGAGTTTTCCCCTATAGTTACCATCTGCTTTTCGGTGGGAATGTTCACAAATAATGATCGGAATATTTAAAATGACAAATGGATAGTCTTCTTAAATCAATATTGAAGCGAAATAATAATAAACCACTGTACAATCATTTGCAGCGTTTTTTAATCATTCTATCCTTCATAGAACTTAAGACATTATTTTGTCTGTTTGTTATTAAATAACAAAACAAATTTTGTTCTATAGGTAATTCAGCAAGGTTTAAAAAGCAGAAAAACCCACAATATATCATTAAATACGAGGAAACTACCTGAGTCCTCTGTCTGAAATCCTCTGTCTGCGTTAGCTGAACGTTTTGCGCGCCTGCTCCTAGAGGGCTCTCCATATCTCCATCCATGAAATTTAATGAAATATTTTCAGAATTTTCTTCTTTTCCTTCTTGTCGCATTTTTTGTTCACAACCCCCGGACATTTTCAGAATTGTTTTCTCAGTGCAAATAAGACTAGGTGAATGAAATTTCAATACCAACCACAGACTGCTTCAGAGGTATTAGAATTAAAACATTATTCCATGTGGTTTCTTGTGATTTTTACGAGCCACGAAAGTCCAACTTTCAATAATCCAAAACCTTGACGTGTTCTTCATGGCAAGCAGATTATTTATCATCTGACAATCTCATAGTTCACAGCCATTTCATTGTATTACGAGAATTGAAACTTTGATTTTTAAACTGAAAAAATCTTCTGTTTAGCAGCTAATGCGAGCTTTGGCCGAGGCTGACAAGAATCCAGGAAACCTTAAAGCTCTCGCCTACTCTGGTTCGACGACAAAACCGTTTCTCGGCCGCCGGCAAGCAAGCGCAGGATTGGAAACGGATTTCGCCATTTTGACCGGTAAACTCCTTGCCAAGCCACCGTCAATTTCGATGTCGTCGTCGTGCTCTTCTGCTCGTAGCAAACCGAACGTGAAAGACATCGAGTTGGACATTCTGAAAGATATTGACCAGGTTAGTAAGTATGATAGCTGTGGAAATTCATTTTTTGAACGACATGAGATATTTGAATCATTGGACATCCGCCATTGGGATGATGCAGAGTTAGGAGCATTTTCGTGGTCGTTGGTCAATACTTTCTTGTTAAAACATGATAAATCATTCCTTATTGGAGAATTTTTTGTTTCGTCAATGGCAGGTTGAAGAGTACACATCCAGGGAAGAGGAAATATCTCTTATGCAAGCGGAACACAGTTGAAATTGAGGACTGAATGATTTCTAAGGCAACGAACTATCTCCCATTTACTTCCATGGTTACGTCGAAGTTTTTTCCCTTTGTAAAATGTTATTGAATTATAACAATTTTCCGTTCGCTTGTTTATTTCATTGCAAGATTTTTCTTGCGTATTATTCGTTAATTTATATTTTTATAATGAATTTAGAAATAAATCATCGTCGCATCAAGTATATTCGTCTTTATTGAACCTTCTCTGAGACAATCGTGAAGTTGTGGCCCACCAAAGGTGCAATTAGAAGTGCTGTCTCGTGCTCACCTACTTGCGGACAAGGAATTGCTGGCTATTTCTTGATTCGATGCTTATGCCATGGGGCATGGTGGCACGAAAGGAATTGGAAAATGTCCCAACTGCACAGCAACTCATTCATGAACTACACATTTTAAGGATTACTTTACTAGGTACTCGTATAACCTGACCACTTCCTGATTGATTAGACCATCTTCCCTAATGATACAAAAAATAATTATTTCTACCATTTCCCAAATAATGGAACAACTTTCTATCTCACCTCTCAATCGCCTCCAGAATGGGCTCTTTTGGGAGTCGGCGCTTCTTTCATAATGTCTTGGAAAACCCAATAGAAACAGAATACTTGAACCGAACTTGCCGACAAATGCTTGATACTTTCTATTTCAAATAGTCGATTTTCCATTTCAGCATTTCAAATTATTTGCCTATGAATATATATATAGGACTACTTTTTGAACAGATCGTTACTGTTATTTCTCAACTCGTAAATGTTTTAGAGGTAAAAATATTTTGGGTGGTAATTGCCGTCAAGTTCACTGTAAAGCACGATTTCAAGTTGCAGCATAGTAAAGACCTAACCATGTTCTAATTGTAAATTCAAATTTATTTGTAACCATCATTTTAATGTATCCATCCGATTGTCTGGGAGCATAAATATGATATTGAATTTAGCTTGGCCCGACTGCAACATTAGATCACACGGGTTAAATCTATAGTAATTTTGTAACCGAGGCGCCAACGCCAAAAAGTGACAATTCTAGAGGCGATTGAGAGGCAAAAAGGAAAGTCGTTTAATAATTGTTTATATTATTTCGACGATGTCACGGCAACATGTCCTATGACCATATTTGGGCATATTGAGATAACACCACTATCGTATGTAAAATCTCCCGCCGGATCGATTGGTGACCTTATTTTTGAGATTAGAGCCTCGGAAATGGCTAAAAACCGTAAAAAGGCAACACTGCCTATCAACACAACATGTCCTATGAGCGCCATTCTCTGTGTAAAAAGGATAGTGATGCCGGCTGGCTGTGGTGGTGAACTGAAACGTCTCAAATCAGTTTTTTGTCCCTCCTGAAAAGTTGATCAAAAATTCATAGGACATGTTGCCGTGACATATCGTCGATTTGTGAAAATAGTCAAATCAATCAGGAAATGTCCCTATGGCTCCCTCAGGGCTGTAAACCCTATGGCTCCACGTCGCCCTGAGGATGCCCGAATGGGCGAAAGTGCTCGGCCAGCTAATAAAGAATTGGAGAATGAGTCGCCTGGTTTTCATCTACCTCACAACCCCCGGAAATTAGGAAATGGTCAGGTCAATACAAGCAGTAAAATAAAGTAATTAAGTCTCACATAATTGTCACCATAATAGGAAGTTCTTACAATGCGTAGTTGGTGATTGAGTCGCTGTGAAGCAGGGACACGTTTGTTATTTTTTCCTTCACAGTTTTCACTTCCATGTTTACTTAATTAATAAATGGAAGTATTGTGATCGTTAGAAAAGTCGAATTCGGAACAGACGTCCTGTTGGAAGAAATTTTCATAGTACTATAATACTCAAAGTCACTTTCTGAAATGTCTGTGTGTCCGTCTGTCTGTGTTCACAAACTGACATAAATCGCCATAATCTCCATGGAAAATGAATGAAATAGTAAAATTTTCAGGAAATGTTTTTCTAGTGAATGAGCAAAATTAGGTTTTATTGAATTTTGAAAAAACAATGCGCATTTGAGATTTAACTATTTTTGAAGTTTTTTCTGTTTCGATTTTTAGAAGCTATAAGAGTAAAAATTTGTCTACGATTCAGGTCTTGAAATGTTTTTGAGCAGATTACACTAGATTTTTAGTATATCAGTGCATACAAAGTATCTCCACGTATCTTTATCTATATCTACAAAGTATCTTCACGATTCAGCATAATATATAATGACAATCGATTTTTACATCCGGAAAACTCAATTTTTTGGAACGTTCAAGGTCATGAAGTGTTTGGAACGGCAATTGAATTATGCCTGATTTCTATTAAGTGGGTCTCATTCCGTACTTCCGCATTATTCGCATATTGACAGTAATGTGATTTTTACATTCAATAATATATTTTAATGCTGGAGGTTTAATATATGTTTGTAACGTGTGAATGACACTTAAGGGCTGAAGACACATTGTTAGGTGCTACAAAAATGATCTCATTTTTCTTATCTTCGCTCGTATCGTTTGGCTCACATACTGGGGAAGCATTATCACCTGAATCGTGCGTTTTTCTACTTTTGGGTCTCCTGGCTCGTTTTTCATAACAGTTGTTGAAAACTAACTAGGTATGCTTCTTGATTTTATAATTTGGTGAGAAGTGTCAGCGACTCAAACATGAAAGTACTGTGTGATTTACGCCTACCACTGGTTTTTAGGCAGATGATTTTGCAGTCGGTTTTATTTTATTTTTATTCAACAAGTTTTTAAAAAGTTGTTTATGTAAAAAATATATTTAAAAAGTTTTTATACAAAATATTTCTGAAGTCGATTTCTTTTTTTCTTGACCACCTCATTCGAAGTCATATTATTTGCCTAACGGTACAGCTTAAAAGTGTGTGATTACAATGGTTTCGTATTTAATTATATACCTTTTAACTTTTAGAGTCTTTTACATGACATGTCAATACCTGGAGGATGTATTAGTTGTTGAGGCCTGAAAAAATCAACATACAAAAAACTTCGAACGCCTACATTCCGGATGCACTAAAATTGTGTTATCCGAAATTTCAGCTAACTTAGTACATCTTTGAGGAGGATATTACTATGAATTTCATGAATTTTTCATGGAGATACAACAACTATTGTTACTATTTGACCACAGATGCTAGTTCAGCAGGTTGTAGGTTTCTTTAATTCCCCTCTTTTCTTCATTTTACTTTTGGGACGATCCCAATAGTTCCATTTTTACGAAGCATGCATGGGAGTAATGACATTTTAGGCCAATTAGCGATCAAGGAAATTTAACTTTCAAGACGAGTAGAAATCGGGGCGTTATCCTTTCGCTACTCACATTCGATTCTAGCTTTGCAGCGTTATAATACCAGTGAGATGTTGTATTCATCGCTAACATTTTATACATCGGTGGAATAAAGCGGCAGCAGGAAGCGACTTAGTGTCTTGAACGAAATCTTCATACGAGCGTCTCTTCCTGCGCGCATGTGTCCTTCCCTCGGGCCACCCTAGATTGGTGAATCCTAGCGTCTCCTCGTTTTCCTCATTCAGTCTCGATTCGCCCGCTTCAAGTCCAACCCTCCGCGATTCGACACCTCCAATCGCGCGCTTTTCCGTCGGTCTCGCACGCTGTTTCATGTGACGTCACGATGTGAGATTGTCATGTCAGATAGAGCTAGGCAATCTGTAACGTTGGGCCGTCGTGGGAGGAGTCTTGATTTGCTCGGTATTCTCTCTTACTGATCATTATCACTCATGCATGAATAGCGTGTTTTTTTGTACACACGTGGCCCTGTTCAAGATTGCATTTACAGTGTACAATTCTACATCACTTTACATTCAAACAGGCGAGTTTTGCAGTTGAGGCAAAAAAATATTGACTATTATGAGTTTAGAAAACGCTGCAGATGATTGTAGAGTATGGTTTAATATTCCTTTGTTTCAATTGTGATTCAAGGAGAACATCCAGTTGCGATATATTAACCATCCCGAAAATTTGTGAACGTTTCCACCTAACGACAGATTGTTGGGAACTGTATAACTCCTTAGCAACAATAGTAATTTTGATTATCTGATTAAAAGTTATATTATTCTTCTAACAATACAGCTTTTAACAGTGTGTTTTATGATCAAGTGTGGAACGATTTTAATAGCTCCATCAACTCTCAATTATTTATAAAATTGTCGCAAATTTTTTGAATTCTTTGAAATCCCCCACGAAGCTGCGATAGCTCAAGAACCATTAGAGCTATCGACTCCGTTGTGGTCTCATTCGAGTCAGCATAAAAAATCTACATAATAAACACACCTATGTTTCACGAACGAGTTTCCGTAACGAGTTTCGCCCCCTCAAAACCCCTGAAAATACTGTTACTGTGTAGGTATTCATATGGCTAAAGAATTGAGCCATTGTCAAACCAAGAATGATTTCTTGAAAATTTCAAAAATTTTGCCATTATAGTTTCTTCAGAATTTTGTTGGTGGCAGATGGGCAGAAATTTTTATTGGTCGTGTGGATTCTACATGCATTGAAACGTAAGAGATCGAATTTTGAGGGGGCTCGAAATTTCCTTTTCTGGGCATTCACAATGGTTTATTATTGAATAATAACCCACAAAATTATGCCCGTCTGCCGTCAACACTCTCTTGAAAAAACTATAAGACCAACGTAATTGAAATTTTCCGCAAAAATCATTCTCAGCCTGACAATAGCTCATTCATCAATTTATATAAATATTTTTAGGCTAAATCTAATGAGACCTCGTCTGAGTTAATAGCTTTAATAGCTCTTGTTTATCCAGCTTTTGTGTGGAATGTTCGCTATAATTTTCAGATTTGGGACAAATTTAATTATGCCGACAGCGTCTGATTTTTGTCCTCAGAGAATAAAAGCAAACAAGGCACTCGTAAGCAGATGACATGCTGATATTATGTAAGGCAACTTTGCGAGCTGCTAATTTGTCGGAATATAACGACAGTCACCTGCACTAACAAGATAGAGGAGTCTGTTGAAGTTATCGCATATTGAGTCTCGTTACCTACACACCCTGCATGGTGATTTGAAAAGTTTGTTCGGAATTTGAGTTGGCTGATGCGAAGTTCGGTGGAATTACCTGACGAAGCAGGCGTCTGCGCTCGCCTTTTCCACTTGAAGAGGAAAGTTACTTGGACAACTGGAATAGTGCGACTTCAGAGAAACGAACTCGGACAATACGATTTTCGTATTGAATAATCGTAAATGTAAATCGTAAATGAATAATGTAAAAATCGGGAAGAAACTGGTTTAGAATTTAAGAGTAGACAGGGGACGAGGGAGTATTATAGCTATTGTTGAATATTCGCGATAGGGCATCGATTTTTTATTACAGATGTGATCAGTACTAATTATCATACATCCCTTAAAACACCATTTCCAAGTGAAATATAAATCCTATAAAAATAAAAATGTAGCGATATTCAGCTGTCATATAGAAAAATTTTGTCCCCCATCGTTCAAATATATTCTTTTTTGCGGTCTTTAAAAATCAAAATATTGTCAATATGCGAATACGTGCGCGAAAGTGCCTTGCCAGCCAATAAAGAATCGGAGAATGAGTCGCCTGGTTTTTCTCCCTCTCAAATCCCATGGATAATATTGTGGGTCGTAATATTTTTTTCGCTTTCTAAACGTTGATGAATTATACGAATAATGACGAACGGACGAAATAATTTCCTAATACGAATAATTAAAACTATGTACTAAGTACTATGTTCAGAAACACTTTCTAAACAAGTGTCGGTGTGTGTCTGTGGTAAAAAAAATGGCATAAATCGCCGAATCTCCCTCAAAAATAAATAGAACTAACGGAAAATTCATTCTTCAATTTTTTTCGGAAAATTCAAAATTCAAAACTTCTTGGGCGATTTCTATGGTTTATTATTGAATAATAAACCAAAAAGCACTTACCGTGGGTATATTGTGTGCGAGCCCAAGATAATACATTTTATTCCTCGGAAGTACTTCAAATTCAATCTCATCAACTTATTTTCCACTGGGAGAACATTTCCTGAAAATCGGCTCTAGGGCATGGATACGGGAAATCACTTCCATCTCGGGAAATTAGCTAAATGAATTGTTGACTAGTATCTCAACATAGCTCAACCTAAATTTTCCTTCCTGAATAAGAATAGAATTCGAGTATTTCTATCCGACATGAAAGGGAAGGATTGAAACTATTGAGAACCCTCCGTGCAGCGAACCTCAAACAAATGAAGACTGACGGTTCAGTTTGCTTGGGACATGCGAGTCTGTGCACTGTAGTTTGAAAACGACACGGGATCGGGATGGATGGCCCTCAACCCGTCGGGTTTCTCGGCTTTTGGATAGAAAAGCCACTCGTAGCCGCTGCACTACAAACCAACTGTCGGTAGCCCGTTTGAATTATGTCCTGTCGGTCACGTCTCTTCAGACAGCTTGCGAACACAGCTGACAGAAGGTGAATAATAACGTCGAACATGCTGTTCAACAGTATTGAACGTTCGGCTCGCAAATTCGCGAAGTTGCTGATATGGTGGCGAAAGTTGATCGCCATGCGTTGAAAACAAACGTGCGTGAGAAGTCGACGATTTTTACTTCCGTTTTTACATAGTAAATGGATGAATTGTGATCGTCTGAAAAGTCGTATTTGGAACTGAGGTCCTATCGAAAGAAATGTATAGAGCTATTTATAATCAGCAACACTTTCTGAACAAGTGTCTCTGTATGATTATGTGTCTGTCTGTCCGTGTGTCTGTAGTCAAAAAGTTACATAAATCGCCATTTTTCACTGAAAAATGAATTAAACTCAATGAAAGTTCCAGAACATGTTCTCCCAGATAGTTTGCAAAATTAGCTTTTATTGAAAACTGGCTAACGCACTCTGCATTCGAGGTTTCAAAGTTATTTCTGTTTCGATTATTTTTGAGGGTATTTTTTGGGTCTCCGTTTTATAAAAATACATTTCACAAAATTTATTTTGTATAGTTTGTATAACACACATTTTTCACTATTTCGATTTTTACAGACCGAAAAAATTAATATAACGACGCTTGAGATCTAACAATGTTTGTAATGGCAAGTAAATTACAATTGATTTTTTAATGTTTGTAACGACGAGTGAATGACACTTACGGGCTGGTGACACATTTTTAGGAGTATTTTCCATAAAAATGATATCATTTAACAAAACTTGCCTCTTATTCTTGGTTGAGTCGTCGCATCTCTCATTGTACTGGGTTGGTGAGGGGGAGAAGAACCAGGCGACATGTTCTCCGATTTTTTATTTACTGGCCGAGTACTTTCGCCCCTTCGGGCATCCTCAGGGCGATGTGGAACCATAGGTTACCACAGCCCCAGGTATAGGGCTGTGGTAACCTATGGTTCCACATCGCCCTGAGGATGCCCGAAGGGGCGAAAGTACTCGGCCAGTAAATAAAAAATCGGAGAACATGTCGCCTGGTTCTTCTCCCCCTCAACAACCCAGTACCTACATTGCCTCTTATTGTAAGGCTCACATAATACGGAACCATTATCCACTAATTCGTGCGTTTTTCTATTTTGGGTCTCCTGGCTAGTTTTTCCATAACAGTTGTTGTAAATTGATTGAGCTGCTGTGAAGTTGTGACATTTTCGTTTTTTTCCATTTCAGAGTTATTTTTATTGGCAAAGAATTTTGAAGTCGGTTTTTATTTTTTTTATCGTTAGTGTCAAACACCATACTTCCTTGCCTTTTGCTGTAAAAATGATTTATTACACAGAACCATCAGTGTATCGTTGTGCTCACTCACCGCAATTCCGCGTCATTAACATTAGTTCAAGCATTTTTTTGGTTGTTGGTTTTTTAGTGTTTCAATATCGATAGGTATTGTATTGTACAAACGTTGCTGCCATTGAATGAGTTTCTCGATATTTTTTTTTTTTTTTTTTTATGGTTACATCTTTCTTACTCAAACATGGAGATTCTGTGTGATCTATGCACACAACTGGTTTACTTTCGTAAAATCGAGAACGACTCTACTGCGACCGCAATTACGTTCGATGAAAACATCTTGATCTGAATTCAAATCGCTTTCTCTATCGCTGTTTTCATCGCAATCGAGAGCACTCTCGCAAACCTCGCCTGGAATACTAGACTTGGATAACTTGCACTTCAGAAACTCTAAACCCGTCGAGCCAGTGAAGTAATGAGCACTTACATTGAAATCCTTGCAATGTGCGGAGGCGGAATAACGCGAAGAACGAAGTTAGTAATAGATTCCTAGAAGAAACTCTCCACCTTTGTTAAGATTCTCTCCAAATATCCTCTTCAGTTAATACGCAGGAAGCATTGTTGGCTTATCTTTCGAGCAACCCGTGCTATGAAGATTGTTCAAAGTACCGCCTGAACGAGCGTTTCAGCTATGGATGTACCTATAATAATCATATTATTATTATGTTTTATTGTCCTATTGAATTAGTCCTATTGGATGAAGTCCTCAACCTATAGTTTTCACTCATGGCCTCCTCGCTTCTTCATGAGTTAGATTCAATGTTGACTTTCGATAGCGTGCGAATCTGACGTTTTTGGCGCTGACGGAACGGGTACCCGGTTTATTTTTCCAAAATCATAACATATTTCGTCGTTTTCACTTTCATCTTGAACGTTCAACTTTTTCTCAAGTCTCTTTCACATAATATTACAGCACAAGTAATTTCTGACATTAAATGTCAGAAGCTGACATTTCAGCAAATTTTGCTTCTGAAGTTGCAGTGTGATACACGTGATGAAAATCAAAATTCATTCAATCGCCGTCCCAAACATTTCAAGACAGTGTGTAACCCAATATCCAAAAAATCAAGCGTCATCTGCTTGCCAGAACAAACATTTTAAGACCTCAAACGTAGAAAAATATTTATCTTATAGCCTGTAAAAATCAAAATAGAAAACACTTTGAACGCTTTAATCTCGGAAGTACAGTGTGTCATCCAAAATCTGGATACGGCTAATTTCCATAATATTGGAAGAACGTGTTCTGAATATTTCACGGATATTCATTCATTTTTCACGGAGATATGACGATTTATGTCATTATTTATTACCACAGTTCAGAAAGTGTTTCTTAGTATAGTAAAATGAAAATGTCTTCAAAATTCACCTTCGTTTCGAATTCAACTTTTCAGGCGATCACAATATTTCCATTTCTGCGTAAACATGGAAGAAAAAAAAAAATGGTTGACTTGTCTGCTTCTTGGAGTAATGATATGCGAAAACCGAATCGTTGGTTAACTTTTATTATGAGCCTAGCAAGTTAGCCATCTTGAAACGTGAAATATCGGAGGGAGTTGGAAAATTTCTTTTTTGAGCGATCGAAACTTTTTCTAATTGCATTACAAACCCAAATAGAATGGAAAATACGCCAAAGCGATCATCGACCTGCTCGGATGAAAGTGTTGAAACCTTCTTCGTCTCCCAGTATTTTGACTAAAATTCGCCTTTGGCCGATGTGCAGAGAAACCGCGAAAGGCTGAATCTGATAGCACTAAGTGGGAGGAAGGCTAAAAATGTCACGGCTTCCCCGAACAGGATTCGGAATGCTTGCAGGAAAGGAACACAGTCGGTCAGAACGTCGGCTGTGTGTAGCATCGGAATGAAGATTATCTCCTATCTCGTGTCACACAGGCCGTTTTCCGACTACCCCTAGCCCTCAGGGTCGCTTACGGAGTCCAGAGCTTCATGATATAGTGAGTCCCTTTTCAGAAAAGGGTTGGCCCAGCCTTGAAAGGAAGGAACGCTAAGGCGCTGGGTACTGCACTAAGGTCGGATACGGATCGCAATACCTACGACTTGCATACTGACCCACATTCCTCGGGTATGAGCCAGCCGGCCGTAAAAGGAGAACGGTTGAAGCTTAGCTCAGTTCCGGAGTAATATTCAACAAAGAGTGACGTACAATCAGAAACCAAGGGCTCGTCGCAATTTCGAGAAAATTGCATCCTTCTAAGAAATAGTATTACAAGCTACAAGAAATCGAATTCACTTTAAAGCGGCGAGGCGGTGAAATATAATAGCATCTCATTTGCGTTACTAGGTTTCGCCCATCTGGGCCTCTTCGGGTAACATCAGGAAAAAGTTGGTGGTGCAGATCGCGCATAACTTCCATAATCCTGAACATTTGTGAACGTTTCTACCAAACAACAGATTGGTAACTATAATGGAAAACTCATTAGCAACTATAGTAATTTTAATTATTTAAATCTTTCCTAATTATCTATTTAAAAGTTGAATTATTCGCCAAACGGCACAGCTTATAAGAGCAGCATGTTATGAGGTTTTTAAGTGTTTGACGAGCATACTAGCGAGTTTAGAATTTTGAACATTTGAAACCATTGAAGGCTCGCACAGTTCTCTGTGACCGATCTGCTTTCCACTCTTCGCTCCGCTTTTCAAATTGCTATAAGGTCGCGCTTCAATATTGAGAGCATGTCTTAACCGGCAGTTTACCACTAATTTTTCTTTTTTCTTTCAACTTATATTTCCTCTGTTACTTCTTCGTCATTCAACACTTCTTCATCAATTAAATCCGCAATAAATTTCTTCGTTTCAAAATTGATATTTGGAAATCAGTGTGTTCTTTCTAC